>BCJJ01000041.1:0-105660 GCA_039545355.1 Trichosporon coremiiforme
TGGCTGTTGGCTGTTGGCTGTTGGCTGTTGGCTGTTGGCTGGAGCGGCCAGGCCGGCCAGGCTGGGCTCTCGCGCACACTGCGGGATGAGCATTCGACTCAGGAACCAGGGCCAAAAGGGTTCTGCGGCGTCGAACCGACGAGACGAGCTAGGACTGCCGCCCCGTTCCGCGAGGCATCTCACGATCAGCCCAGGGTCCACGACGGCGCCCGCAGGGTCCGGGTCGCGCGGGACACCGTCAGGTTCTCTCCAGGCCACCCTCAAAGGACGTCCCTGTGGACCTGGGCGTTGAGCTTGTTTCTTCCTTCGAGCTTCGAGGCTGTTGGCCATTGCGGCCCATGAAAGTCTCGTCCCCACTTGCCCATGGAGCGTGCTGTTTTTACCCCCCGAATGCAAAACCGGAATGGCTAGGGTTCGAAGACGGCTCAGGGGCACACGGCCGCCATCCCCAAGCTGCCGCCAGGGCCAGCAGGGTGTTCGACAGCGGAACGCCCGCTCGGCTTGCTCCAGCTTTGCCTCATTGGGCATGGTGGTCGAACCGCGCGCGCTTGGTTCTGGACTTCGACTCTTGGGCACCTGTTTCTATCAAATGCAGGAAAGCAGCCCTGCTGATTTGCACGACGTCGACGCGACGCTTCGAGCGTACGTGCATACGTGCAGACGTGCAGCCAAAGCATGCATGCGCCGAGGTACCTCCTCTGGACTCAAATCTTAATTGCCTTGCACGCCGGCAGCAATGCAGCAGTGACGAGTGCCCAGGCTGCAGCACGAGCAGACCGGAGGACTCAGCCTGGAACACGCGCTTGAAGCCGCCACCTCGTATTGAAAGCGAACTGAACGCCGCGAGCGCCTTCCGTTACGCATGAATGTGTGGCTTCATTTTACGTCAGGCATGCTCCCTCCCCAGTCCCCCGCCGTGGATTGTTGATGCCGACAAACTAACAACTCTAATCGGAAGCGGCCAGAGCGGCCGGCACTGACTTGCATGATGCATGACTTGCTTGTCTTGTCGTCCTGTTGCAATTCTTGCAATTCTTGCAATTCTTTACGGCCACTCTTGACCCGGCGGACCCGGTGTGCTAAAGATACACGCCCGGCACATCGCGCGCCGGCGGTTATGGACGCTCGACTCTTGAGGTACAGGCTGCCGTGGGCTAGTGGACGACGCTGAAGGAGGGAAGGTGGTGCCTAAGGTACAACGGCCGGAATGGGGCATGCACATCTGGTCTCCTTGTTCTGCGGCAGCAAAATGTCGCTGTGCCGCGCTCTTGTACTCGCCAGAGAACGTCGCAGCTGTTTCGGAGCGCATGTTTGGCAGAGTGTGCAAGGTGCGCCGTTTCGCGGCCGATTGCAACACACGAAACGAGCCCGCGAGCTGCGACCTCCGACACTAAAGTGCGGCACTATGGGTACTGTGATCCGACACGAAACCCAGCCGGGCCAGCGGGGTTAGTGGGCACCCGCTGCGTCGGCGGTGGAACATGCAACTAAGTTCGTTCCAAGACGTTCAAGCCATCGGCGGGAAGCTGGGAAGAGTGCTGGGAACTGCTGGGGCTTCGGGTGGTATGAGATCGAAGGAAGGATGGCAGGAGAGGCATGAGGCAGGAGAGGGAACACCCGGAAGGAAAAGACAAAGGATCCGGGCCGGAATGACATACCTCGGACGCGCTGGGCGCGCTCACCGCGCTGGACGCGAAGTGTGAGTGTGAAATGAAGCTGACGTTCCGGCTGAAACACGCATTCGCTCTGAATGCTCAATGGCACCTGCTCCGCGACCGAAATTGCGCGGATCGCTTGTCTGGTCAATCTCCGCAGCATCACATGCTCTTGCCTCATGTTGCAGTCGTACAACTAGTGCTGCGCTGCTTCATGCTGCACACTTCCTCTCCTCCTATAAGACTGCAGACTGCGCACCCTTTGGTACTGACTGGATGGTTGCGACCATGCTGCTTCAGTTTGTCGTAGACGGACCGGAGAAGGTTGTCTTTGGGAGAAGACGATGTCATAAGCCTTGCCAGTGCCCGTCAGACAGACCAGGCTGACACACATTGCCATTCGAGCAGACGACGCGTCCGTCTTTCCTTCGTACCTGTTTGCTGGTGTGCTTGTCATGAGGCCCAACGCGTGCAGCTGAGGTCACGCTGTGACTGAATGTCCGATTGGAGGGGTTGGAGTTTAGGGTGCGCATGTTTCCCTCTTCTGGTTCCCGGCGGCCCGGCGAGCTTCCAGTTCAGGCTCAGGATGGATGATGACATCGACAGGACCACACGGCCTCAGCCCCGACCTCAACTCTGGCCTGAGCTGGCGGAACTGCGCGACTGGGGGTTGAGGCTCTGCCTAAACCCAGGGTTGGAGGGTGCGGGAAGGCGCTCATTGATGATGGCCCAGAGTAAGCCCGGCTAGCCCGGCACAGTGTCATAAACACTGTGACATAGAGAGAGCTAGAGCGTCTGCGTGTTCTCAAGGCTATTTTGAAGCACTCTCCGGCCCTTATTTGGCCCTTGGTCAAAGGGACCAGCGTCCCGACGGCTGAAGTCAGCAACGGTTACAGGCGGCCAGTTGCGAGATCTGATGTTCGGGGACTTTGTTCATCGGGACAAACATCATGGACGTAAGCATGCTCGTAAGCAGGAGTCCGGTCGGGTCCAGGACTTCGCGGGATGCTCGCAGAGCTCTAAGCTGATCCGTTTGGGTGCACGGCGAAGGCTAAGGACGTCCACGACAGCTTGGCCAGGCCGGGCGAAAATGCGGCCCGTGGAGCAGGACTTCACGTAACAAGCGTCCCGCTGGAGTAGGACCATTCACTTCTCGCAGCATTATGCATAGCGAGCAGCCGAGCATCTAGATCTCTGGACTATGGGAACGAGCACTGCATGCATTCATTCGAAGTCTTCTGGGCGGGCCTGGGCCGCTGTCTGCTTTGATCGTGCGGGGACAGTGCGGTGCTGGGTCCGTGGATCTATAGCTCAACCAGCATGAGAATGCTGGAGGCTGCGGCTGGCTGGAAAGAGGTACACTAGGTGAGGGCGGGCATCACACCGAACACCTTGGACTGCACATATCAGCACTGCAGCCAAGAGGGCATAAGCTCAGAGCAAGCTCTGTGCGGCGGACGTTAACCTTGACAATTTCCGTTGGACATCCCCAACAGCCCAGAGGAGAGCAGGGCAGGGTGGCAGTACGCACGCAGAAACGTGGTGAGCTTGAGCCAGCTCGGCCACACAGGGGGGTGCGTGAGGTGAAGGCACCCGGGTTGTGGGTTATTACAGTTTTGCACTGACCTAACAGGCAACTATAAGCCCGGCGAGCGGTGGCAGAGCTTGAGCATTAGCCCGTGCCTCGCTGGACCTTGCTGAGCTTCGTGCTTGAGCTTCTGTCACTCTCGGCCGCGTGACCGGTAAGGCTGTGCATTCTTTCCTCCTCGCTGTCTCTTTGATCCGCTGGGAGGGAGGCATTCTGAAGCACGGAGGGGTACTTGTCGAATGGTTGAGGAGACGATTCCAGCGACACCATCGGACAGACTTGAAGCCACCACTGATGTGCTCTGATGAAACGGTGCATCGCCCTGTCATCCATCTCGCTGGTCAATGACAGGAACGCATCGTACGCACGTCTGGACGCACGTACCTGCCTGAATGCGTACTTTGATGCTTGACGCTTGTCGCTCCACAGAGCGTAGATCTGATGCTGGGAGTGATGAGCTTGGAGCACCACTGGGAGTAACGCTGCTCCATCTTGCAGGGGCGTTCCAGAAACGCACAGAGAGGGAGCTGTGGAGCTGGACCCGTTCCAGGCTCTGGCTTTAATATCCCATATGCTCGCTGGTATCCGAATGCATACTTGCAAGGCGTTACGACTCAGTATGTCGTACCTTGCATGACAGATTAGTCGGTGGCACTTCTAAGTGGCACTTGTGGAGGCTGGTACCAGCGTACCCGCAGTCGTTGCCGATCCTTGGTCTACCGCTATTGCGCAACCCCTCAGCACCACAAGTCTGTACCAGAAGCATGACTAAGAAGCCTGCGATGATGATGGATTGCGGAGTGGAGTTCAGGGTGGCGCAGGCCGTGTGCACGAGCGTTTCGCATTCCCTACGTGCTTAGCACCTCGAATCCTGGACGCGGTCGGATTCCGGGACAGTTTTGCTACCCAACGCCCAAGATTTCAAAATGCGATTCCCTATGCAGGCTAGGTACGTTCGGCTGGTTCGGTAGGTTCGCCACTCTTCGCCGACCTCCGAGGGAGTGTAGGTGCCGGAAATGGCCCTCAGGACCCCGACGACTCGAGAGACCTCGCTGTGAAGGAGATGTGAGACACAGGCAGCTGGGGGACGACCTCGTTCACCTCAACCTCCTCCCTCCTCAGTCTTAGCCCCACCTGTGAAGGCAGCCCCTGTCCTCGCTGCGAATAACGCTCAGCTCATTCCTGCATCCTCTCCATGCGGTGCCAGAGGCGACCGTACGGTTTACCGCATGCTCCCCAATTTGACTGTGCCAACCGAGGAGAGGTAGATAGCATCCTCTCGCCGATATGATAGCTTAACCGCTCAAGGTTTTGGTTAGTATGGGAAGAGGGAAGGCCGTCCTGAGGGCCCTCCTCTTGCCGCATTGGTGCTGAACCATCCATGAGGCATTGTGGAGTTCGATCTTCCGACATGTCTCCTTGAGCTCTTGTCACAGGGGTGGTCCCTTCCCTTCTAGGCTACATGGGCGTTCTTTCCTGTTCTTTCCTGTGCTCCTCTTCACATTCCGAGGCGGAGTGGGTGCCACTCCAACGCTCAGCGCAGCAATGACGAGGGCTCACTTCGCATTTGAAACTCCTCTGCATGTTCTGGACCGGGGCGCCGGCGACTAGGGCGACCATGCGTAACGAGGACAAGGGCGATATAATGTCGAGGGCAGTCAACTAGCAAGACAAGGGCGTGCAATTACGCAGAGGGCGAGAGCTTCAGTGGCTTACGAACAGGTGATGGCTGACATACACCGTCTCGTCCTTCGTGTAGAGAGTGCTGATTCCCGTCAAACTAGCGTCTCATTCCGGCTTTTGTAATGCAGGAGACTCGAGTTTCACACACTAAGGACGGCAGAACTAAGGGCTGCAGACATCCAATGGTCTGGAGGCGTTTCAAGCCCGACAGAAAGAAGCAGACAAAATACGCCACCTGATGGGACACGGTGGCACAGCCTTAGTCAACCAGCACTGCCCTTCGTTATCACCTCCCAACGGTTCGGTAACAGGGTAAAATGCACAGCAGAATGTAATGTGAACAGCCTCTGCAGCAGGGAAGACGTCGCGCCTGCGATTGTAAAGGAGGGTGTGGAAATTCTACCGGTGTTACTGGCGAGCCAATGTGCTCAGCGCACAAATGAGATCAGACAGACAGGACGTTGCTGGGAGACGAGCATGCGCATGCTGGTCACACGCAGAAGCACCTGGCCAACGCCACAGTCACGACTGCAGCCCTGGCCGTCCCTCACGAGAAGGCGAGAAGATCCCCAGTGCGAACCGGTAACGTGGCTGAAGAGGCGTTTCAGCGTTTCGAGGTTCGACCCTTGTTCTTCGTCTTGGCACACTCCTGCCCTTACAACAATCTCGCCACCCTCCTCTCACATCCTCCATCTATCAATACATCAGGTCTAGGTTACATCTATGCTACGAGTTCATCTTTGACCTCCATGCCGTCCGCACGTCGTCGTCGACCTTGCTCTTCGTGCCGCGCACATTGCCTAGGTGCGGCGTTTCGTTCCAGCTCAGGATTTCGCCCTTGTACCGCCCTTCCCCATCGTAGTCGATCCGGATGCGCATGATGCACGTGTTTGCGCATCCCGTGCTCTGCTTCGCGTTCTTGCTCTTGAAGCCAAACTGCGTGATCAACACAGCATAGAGCGCAGAAATGTAGGCCCCGTGCGAGATGATGAGAATACGCTCCTCTTCCGGCTCCGGAGTGGATTCGAGTTCAGTAGTGGCGGCGGGCTCCGGTGGCTCGTATTTCGGTGCGTGCTGAGACAGGAAACCCTTCACCCATACAGCGACACGGGCGCGGAAACTGGGGTCAGCCAGGAGGTAGGAGAGCTCCAGCTATAAAATAACGACTCACTCTTCTCTTGTCTCGCAGTCGTCGGGCAGGTCGGCTCCGGCCATCCAGACGTTACCCTCCAGGCTCCCAAGCGCACGCTCACGCAGTCCCGGGTCTTTCGTCAGTTCCAGACCGGGGTGCTCACGCAAGCAGATGTCCGCCGTCTGTCGTTAGCGCTCCGAGCTCTTGCCACCCGAGCTGTCCAACGCTCTAATGACCTTGCGGCACTCACCTCAGTGGCTCGGCTCAGATGCGAGCTATACGCCTCCTTGAACGGTATCGGAGCGAGATACTCGGCCAGCGCGCGCGACTCGGTGCGGCCCTGGTCGTTCAGAGGAATGTCCAGGTTGCCCTGTATACGGCCCTCAAGGTTGCTGCTGTAAGCTCAGCACGGCGCAGCTAGCTCACTAGTCCGTCTGGCCATGGCGGCACACGTATATCAGAAGTGACTTGGCCGGCATGTCTTCCCTCTTGACCTTGTCCTTCTCGTCGTCGTCGCGAAGCTCGGTAGAGCACATTGATTGCGGCAAAGGAGCAATGTCGAACTCGGACAATAGCAACGATCGAAGATACCGAGTCAGTTTTGGGGCTCCACACTTATGTCTCAAGAAGTGACACCCCAGAAGCCACGTGAAGAAGCTGGAGAAAAACTGGCAAAACGTAATGGATATATTCCTGCGCCAGCCTGGCGGAGCACTGTGCGCACAGAGCGCCAAGCCGCCGCAAGGCAGCTGCGCCAGAAAGGTCCGTACCGTACCGTAGCGTGGCATGATGCCAGACGTACGGCGTGCCATAGATAATGCACGTTTCGCCAGGAAGTTGGCTTTCCAGACTTTCCGTCAACAATCATCAAAAATGGCTTCTCCCTCCGTCGTCTGCATTGGCAACCCCCTCGTGAGTATAGCCTTCGGGACTGCGTCCTGTTGTGCTCGGAGATGCTCCCATTGCATGCTCGCTGCTGCAAGTCGAACGTTTCGGCAACTATGACACGATGAAAAATCAGCCCGATGGCTCGATCGATCGGACATGTTCTTCCTCGCTTTCATAACGTCACCCCATGCAGTGGAGCAGACGCTTCCTCCCCTCTTGCTACCTTCACGCGGTGAACGAGCTAACGCCCAGCTCGACATCCAGGTCTCTGCTAAGCAGGGCCCTGCCTACCTCGAGAAGTACGGCCTCAAGTCCAACGATGCCATCCTCGCCGAGGACAAGCACATGCCCATCTACGAGGACATCGTCGCCAACGCTGACGTGACCTACGTCGCCGGTGGTGCCGCCCAGAACGCTGCCCGTGGTGCTTCTGTGAGTCTTCCTTCTGTGCCCAGTCGCAGTAACGTTGCGAAGGGGGCGCTGTAGTAGCATTTCCCGATTGCAAGAACTGACCCGCACAGTACGTCCTCCCCCCCAAGTCGGTTGCCTACATTGGATCCGTTGGTGACGACGACCTGACCCAGACCCTCTCCAAGGTCAACGAGACTGAGGGTGTCATCTCGGCCTACCAGATCCAGCCCGCCCCGGCCAAGACTGGTGCCTGCGCCGTCATCCTCTCCAACCACGACCGTTCGCTCGTCACCACCCTCCGTGCCGCCGAGATGTTCACCCCCGACCACCTCAAGAAGCCCGAGGTCGCTGCCCTCATTGACGGCGCCCAGTACTTCTACATTGGTGGCTTCTTCCTCACCCACGGTGTCGAGTCCGCCCTTGAGATTGCCAAGGCTGCCTCGTCCAACGGCAAGACTGTCGTCCTCAACCTCTCTGCCCCCTTCATCCCCCAGTTCTTCAAGGTCCAGCTTGAGCAGCTCCTCCCCTACGTCGACATCCTGATCGGCAACGAGTCCGAGGCTGCCGCCTACGCCGAGGCTGCTGGCCTTGGCGATGCTCAGCTCCCCCAGATCGCCTCTGCCCTCGCTGCCGCCCCCAAGTCCAACCCCTCGCGCCCCCGCATCGTCATCATCACTCAGGGTGCCGACTCTACCCTCGTTGCCTCGTCGCAGCCCTCTGCTTCGCCCGTCAACCTCTCGCCCGAGGAGGAGAACCCCAAGGTCTTCCCCGTCCCCAAGCTCGCCGACGACAAGATTGTCGACACGAACGGTGCCGGTGACATGTTCGCCGGTGGCTTCCTTGGCGCTATCGCCCAGGGCAAGAACCTCAACGAGGCCATCGAGGTTGGCCACAAGCTCGGCCAGATGTGCGTCGGCCAGATCGGCCCCAAGCTCGAGTTCCCCAAGGTCAACGTCCTCTAAGTCGACCCACGACCAACTCGCAAACCTATAAAATTCCGGCCTCAACGGCTAGTTATATCATACTCTATCACGAGACCTGTATTTATACCCCATTAAATATAGCATGCATCATTTCAACAGTGGCTAAGAGCTCAAATACAAATACAAATTTCAGAATGGGCGTCTCTACGGTTCTTGTAGTCTAGTTGTGGTCGTTGGTTGGTGTCTCGGGGGTCAGGAGGAAGTGGGAGGTGTCTGGCGTGGTGGGGGCGGGCGTGTGCAGTCCATTGCTGCCTGTTGTGTGTGTTTCCAGCGTGTGTGGTCGAGATGTAGGCATGCCGGGCGTGAGCGGCGTATCCGGAGGTGGCTCGACAATGCCTCGTCGTGCGAGATCGGCGCGCATGCCCAGAATGACGCTCTTCCGAACAGTCACCATTGAATTTTGGAGATACCAAAAGCTGGCGAGCGTGAAGAGGACGCCGGTACAGACGACGGCGCGGGAGAGGATCTGGCTCGTATCTGTCTGGTCGCCGTTGATGAGCAGGACGCCCAGGTACACGGCGACAAACTGCTTGGGCAACGAGAGGATGATGGCGAGGAGGAATTTGGCGGGCTGGACGTAAGCTTACTGTGCAGGAAGCCTCCCAGCTGAAGATAGGGGAAGACAGGGGTGCGAGACACTCACTGGAAACCCGCACACAGCAAACAGAACCGTAGTCGCATGCGTCGGCAGCGCCGACATTCGAATGACCCAAGCTGGAAACAGGCCACCGTCATCAATGACCCGTCGAAGACAGGCATAATTGAGCGATTTGCGCGAGAACTTCTCAGCCCGGGCGGAGCAGCATGTGCTCCAGACACTAATTGTCAGCTATCTCTGCACTCATGCTAGCTACACCCTACGCACGTGAAGTTGGCCATCTCGCCAAGAACAGTCCCGACGGCGACGATGGGGTATCCCCACTTGCCCCAGACTACGCCGCACGCGACCATGAGCAGCTCGCTCCCCATCAATGGGGGGAAGTTGAGCACGACCAGTCCCAGAATAGCCAGAACCCAGCCATACTTGACTTTGCGGAGTTGCTCGACGACGGGCGTAAGGTGTTTGATAATCTGCCGTTAGCTCTTCCCCACTCCACTCAGCTTCAAGTGCCGGGGCTGCGTTGATCGTCGGGGAACCAAACAGCTTCAAACAGCTCCAATCCGCCAGCCAACTCACTTCTCGATGGTATATGCTCAGCGTAGCGAGGACGCCCATCGCAACAAGCAACAGGACATACCACGGCACCCACTTCCAGCGGATCCAGAAACGCCAGCTCTTCGCCTTCTTCCATGTCACCAGGCCGCGGTGGTACTCCTCCCTCTCGGCTTGTGTGAGCTCCGAGTCGGCGATCGCAGCCTCGTCCGTCGAGAACAGGGATGAGTCGGGCGTCGGCGGCCACCCTCCAAAGGTGCCGTAGCCCGTTCCGCTGGAGCAGGGTAGGCCCGCGTCTCGTTCCCGCTCCGGCGTCCGCGTCCCTTTCTTGTGTATCGTCATTGCCGTGAGGGGCTGGTGTCGCCGCCGCCGCGCGCGGGTCGATCGAGAGTAAGAGGGTAAGAGAGTGGAGGAGGGTGGGAAGTGGGCGGGGGTGGATTCCAAGTGACGACCGGAGACAAATGACGGCGGGGCGTAGCGCGTAGCGAGCTAGTGGCGAACAAACAAACCAGTGGGACAGATGAGAGATAAAGCGATTACGAGTCCGGAAGGAACGTGGTTTATGTGTACGTGTGTGTGTGTGTGTGTGCAAGAATGTATAGTGTCAGCCGTTCAGCGTTCAGCCGTTCGGTCCAGATCGCTGACCTGGCCCAGGGCGTCAAAACAAATGACGTTGTGCGCCGTCTCGCGTACAAGAGATGTTCCGCACACTAGGGGGCTATTTCCGTCTCCCACGGCTACGTCCGCCCAACGAGAGATGTCGCATTTGCGTGCTTCCCTATGTGTGGTGTGCTTCTTTCATGAATTATGTACATCGATGCCCGACTACAATACTACTGAGCGCCTTTACTTCGCGTTCACAGGGACGCCGAACAGGTCGAGCGAGTCGATGCGCGTCGTCTCGTCGCCGCCCTGGTTGTCCTCGATGAAGATGACGAGACTCCGGACGTTCTGGAACTTGACGTACTTGAGCTCGACGCGCTCTCCCTTGGTCTCCTCGGGCTTGAGCTCGAGGACCTGCGTCGGCTCGGCGGAGCCGACATCGTTGAAGTCCATGTTGTCACGGTTCGCGAACAGCTTGACCGTCTTGGGCGCCTGCTCTGGGGAAATGGCAGCGAAGAAGCTGATGTGCTTAATCTTGACCGCCTCGTTGAAGCGCATGCTGATCAGGAGTTCCGGGTCCGTGTCGGACTCGAGGTACGAGCGACCCTTGGGTCCGGCGTCGGGGCCGACAATGCTCGAGAGGGGGTGCGCGGATGCCTCGCCGAGGCAGTTCAGGCCAGTGCTGCTGACCTCGGACAGGAGCGAGCCCTCAACGGGGCCCTTGTCGACATACGCCGGCTTGGGGGGCTTGACCGGTCCAGCGAGGCGCTGAACGTTCTGCTGCAGCGCCTGAGGGTTCGCACCACGGATCTCCTCGACAACGCGGCCGCCCTTGATGAACTTGAACGTCGGCATGGCGCTGACCTGGTACCGCCGCGCGAGGTCCTGCTGCTGGTCCACATCAACCTTGCAAAACTTGACCTGCGGGTACTTGTTCGCGAGCTGCTGATACACCGGTGCGATGGCGTGGCATGGTCCACACCACGTAGCGTGGAAGTCAAGGACGAGGAGCTCGTCGGGCGCCAGCGACTTCTGGATCTGGTCAAACTCTGCTGTTAGCTACTTCTGCGTGCCCACATAGCTAGACTCACGGGCAGTGGACTGAATCTCTGTAACGTTGGGAGCCATTTTGAAGGTTCTGAAGAGGCAATGTGCGTTGTTGAAAGCGGTTCGATCGAGGCACTTTTATCAACATCGATGCCTTCCTCGCCGCTAACCGTCTCGGTCAGCACCAAACACGCTCGGTTACGTCACCAAAACCCCTCTTTCTAATCATTCACCGTGGTTTCCTAATCGCTCAGTGGTAATTGACAATTAGAACTTTCTAGGCACTCGGCTGTCGACATGCATTTGCCCCGTGGCCGATAAGGGGATCTGCTTCCGCTCGCCCTCGCCGGAGACGCGTTGCTCTCCGCGTTACGCCGATCCCCGCATTGTACGGAAGTCAAGCTAGCAACTAACCCTCCTTTGCTGCATCACTCGATCACGACCCTCCGCTACAACAGCCGCCATGGCACCTCCCGTGACTGACTCGAGTCCGCTGTCGGAGGCGCCGTCATCGCCTCTCAGCGCGCCGCCATCGCCCGTCAAGGCTCCGAGTCCTGAGCTCGAGCCTCCACTCAGAGCACCATCACCAGACATTGGTCTGCCCGCGTCTGCGTCTGAGCACGAGCCGACGTCTGAGGCTCATCACGCCCCCAAACCTCAGGCACCCCCACCCAAGATTCCCAAGATCAAGCTGCGTGCATCCAGGGGGAAGAAGAGCGCTCCCGAGCCTCCTGCAGCTGATGAACCGGTTCCCGATGCACCGAAACGTCGACGAGGACGGTCCTCCCGCAATGCAGCCGAGCCCGAACATGAGAAGGAGCTTCCTCCTCTCCCAGCAGAGCCCACTACTGCTACCGCTGAAGAGACCGAGACGCCCGAGGAAGACGAGATGCCCCCGAAGAACGACACCGACGAACAACACGACGGAGTTCCGAAGGCGTCCTCGTCTAAGAGACGTAGGATTGTCGATTCCGGAGACGAAGAGGAAGAGGAAGCGCCCAAGGCTCGCTCCAAGCCGCAGAAGAAGAAGGCCAAGTCTCCTTCTCCCGAAGTCGAGGAGCCGAAGCCGCCGGCGAAGAAAAAGAAGCCCAAGGCTCTCGGGGCGGACGCGGACGACAACAAGTCAGCAGCGTCGATCGGAGGCGGCGATGGTCAGGACGGTGCTGCAAGGCAGGATGAGAAGGACAAGGCAGAGGAGAAGGAGAAGCCGAAGAAGCGACCACTTCCCGAGAAGGAGAAGGTTGGTTCCTCTGTCAAGCGACCCAATGCTGCCACGCCCTCGGCAGCGGGCGGCACACCCAAGTCGGCGACTGGAACTCCTGTTCACAAGACCATGCCCCCCAAGCCGGCCCCGAGGCAGAGTCTGCTGGCATCCACCTTGTCCAAGCTCAGCAAGGCGCCGGCTGACGCAGCGAAGTCCAAGGCACCAGACGCAGAAGCGCAAGTGAAGGAGCGGCCCAGGGCCGGTGCCTGGACGGAGGAGTTTGTTCTGACGTAGGTTGGCGTATGAGTGATTTGATCTAGTGATTGACAAGTCACAGTCCTGAGCAGAAGTCGCAGTATGCAGCCTCGACGGTCAACCGAAAGCGCGAGGCGGCCGAACGCGCAAAGGGTTGGGCGCACCCGCTCAATCTGCAAGAGGCCAAGGACGCGTACCGTGCGGACTCGGTGAGTGTTTGGTCTCGAACGAGCTGTTTGTTGTTTACTCCACGGCTCGTGCGAGGGGTGATGGGCACCTCGTCTGACGTTACAGGTGAACGCGACACATCGCGCAGTTCAGGTGCAGGGCGCCATGGGGATCGTGACGACGAGCATGCCTTCGAGAATGGTCGCCTGGGTTCTGGCGAACAAGTGACGTGTCCTGTAAGTTTATCTTTCATTGTATGCATGTATGACTGTACGGCAGGTGCCGTCTTGCAGCACTCACTTTTCTTTCTAACGGCCGCATGCCATGGTCACCGCTTCTCAGGACCAACAAGTCGACGCTCGAGCCTCGTCCCCCTCGGATCCGCCACGCCCTGTACGCACGAGCCGGACCAGCCACACTGTTCACCCTCTTGAAACAAGAGGTTGAGGCGAATAGTGATGGCCCCAGGGTCAAGAGCTTACCCAGAGACTCATCTTGGGTCCCGATGGCGCGCAGTGATAACCGATGCGGAGAGGGGCTTGCAGCTTTGCAGAGCCGTAAAGGCAGCATGCGATTGCAAGGTTGGGATGGGCACGATGCACTGACCAGCTATCAAATAAGCACTGGTCGCTGCGAGATTCGTTGAAGGCGTGCAGTGTCATCGGGAGCAGCCGGGTGATGAGCGCGCAACCACGCACTGCGGGACTGACGAAAACAACGCATTGGACGCGATTGACTTTCTTTTAACGATCACCTCACACACGCCGTTCACACTCCTCTGAAACCTTCCCTTGCGACGCTCGTTATTTGATACACCCTCCTTTCCAGCTCTCTGCCCGCTTTATCACTTAACGACGCACCTGGGCTCGACCTCCCCATCTTCCCTCCTTTCCCCTCTCCTCTTCGTTCACGCTTTCGCTTACCCGTTCACCTTCGCCTTGTCCTTGGATTCAACAAATAACGACCTCCGTTGCGCTCATTGACACTTCACCAACCCCCTCTGCGCGGTGAGTAACCATGCACGGCGAGCCCACCGTGTGCTGACACGACAGCGACCACGATACAACGACCCGGCTCTCTGAGCTCGGCACACGGCTCTCAAGTGGCAGCTGTTGCCACTCACGGCAGGTAACGACTCGTCCGACTCACGTATCAACGAAACCTCCACGCTGTTGCATTCTCGCTCTTGTTCAAAGCTCGACGACCCCAACAACGACTGCTTGTTTAGCTCTGTGTTAAGTCCCGTTCGCCGATCCTCATTTTGTGAATCAGATCAACGAGTGATCTCACACGCCGCCCCTCTGTGTCACGGCACCTGACGACGTAACGACATCAACACTCCACACCAAAAGGACCTCTCATCATGAAGTCGCACCAGCAGTTTCCCCGGTCGAACTCTCGTCGGAGCAATCCTCGCAAGTCCCAGCGTAGCGGTCCCTTCAAGTCGCTCCGCAGCATGTCGTCTGGCATGCTCAGCGACGAGCGGCGGACGCTACGCAAGCCTCCGACCACGCGGAGTTCCCGACCCGACTCGACGACAAAGGATATTCTCAAACCGAAACCGAAGACACGCAAAGGTATCTCCCATATCTTGGGATGGAAACAGGATCACGGCCCAAGCGACGTGCCCCTTTTACCCCCGCTACCCCCATTCGCTGCCGACGGCGCTCTCGCCCCGTTGACCCGTCCACGCCCAAGCGCCGGTCCGGACCCGTTCAGGCAAGTTGAGGGCGGAGCCACTAGGCTACCTGCAGGCTCTTCTAAGAGCAGGAAGCCGTCGGCAACGGCTAGGGCGATGACGGCGGAGCGCCATGCAGCAAGCGTGTCCGATGAAGCTCAGGTGGCTGGCAGTCGACCGCAGAGCTCGTGGGGACACAGGTGAGCTAGTTGCTTACCCATAACCAGCTGACCATTCCAGCCTGACTGATCATGACGTCCCCTTGACTGGGTCAACGTCAGAGCAACTACTGCCCGCTGAAGAGTTACCGAGCCGCTTCTCCTCACTTCGAGAGGTCATTCTCCCCCGCTCTCCGCCAGCATCGAACGAACGGTCACCACAGAGTGCTTCTGCAGGGAGGAAGTCTCTCGACAAGAAGAAGACCCGTTCGCGCATCTGGAAGGCGATCAGTACCCGCTCCAGGAGGTCCACCGTCAAGAGCCAGTATGGCACTGACGACAAGGGTAAGCGTGTTTGGTAAGTCTGTGCTGACAACAGCGCCCCGTGGCAATGCGTTCAGGCCCTCCTCGTTCTGCCGCCTGTCGCCTCGGCACGTGCCCGCGATCCGTGTCACTCGTCCCTCAACAGGAACAGCCGGCGCTGCAACACCGGCCGCAGTCCGTCGCCGTCTGAAGCCTCAGATATCAGCCAAGTCTGAAGCGCGAACCCGGTCGCCGCGAGCCAAGCAGACTGAAGCCGCCTCCTCTCGACGCCTGCCCAAGCGCAAGAGCTTAGCTGGACTGTTCGGCGTGGCGCTAAACAGGTCGTCGGATATGCTGCGTATGGCCCCCTCTACACCTCTGGTCACGCCGCAGGCGTCTCCCAAGTCTTTGCGTCGCCTGGCGGATGCCATCGATGGAGCCGGGCACCACTTCATTGCCGCCTCTGCGGGACAACACCCAATGAACATGAGCGACACGAGCCCCGATACGGCCGCCTTCTTCAGTCGTATGGGCAGCCGAGGTGTTGACAACCCGCGTATCATTCGATCGAAGCGTAAGTTACCTTGCGGGGTGCAGAACTGACAGGGCAGAAAGCTTTGACGATGTCTCCTCCGCCACCGGTCATCTGGACCGCCTCGTTCAAGCCATCGGCCAGCTCAGCCCAAGCAGGCGCCGACCGTCTGCCAGTCCAGAGAGCAAGAGCTCCTGGTCCAGTAGCTGGAAGAGGAACAGCGTCACCTCCCGCGCCAAGAGTCTCGCTGCATCGCCATCGTTTGGTCGTTTTCGTACGCCTCTGTCGCTCTCTCCGAAGCCCAGTGGCGTCGCCACGACCTCGTCGCCTTCGCTGCAGAGCAAGGTTCGTGACTTCATGCCTACTCCGCCTCGATCGCCCATGAACCGCCTTCGCAAGGTGCGCCAGGCCAGGTTATCCATCGTCCACGAGCAGGAAGAAAGGTTGCGCCCAAGCAGCTCGACTTTCCGCAGCCGTCCCTCGACTGCGCCTTCTACCTCGACCAGTTCAATCCAGCTTCGCAGCTGCCTTGGGCAGCACGAGCGGGATGGCAGTATCCTCATTGGTGTTGGCGCCGGTACCCCTGGTCCCGATGCTCGGTCTCTCGAAGTGCCTGTGGCGCCGTACGATGTCTCGGACAGTCCACTGGCTGCTGCTTCGCGGGCAAGTATTCTACTGTCGCGCCGCTCAGACGACCGCGGTCGTGCGACGCTGTATCCGCGGGCGGCCTCTACGATTCGCCGGGGACCCCTGCGTCCAGCCTCAACTTCGTTCAGCGCGGGCGACCGTAACTCTTTCGACTTCACCACCGAGCTCGCTGGTCTCGAGAGTGGCACGGACCGCATCAGCTTTTTGCAAGCTCTGGAACAATCGCGCAGCCTCGATGGCATGTTTGGCTTGACGACCGCCGTTGACCAGCGCCACAAGGTAACCAAATGCTCCCCTTCGATTGTCAAGACCTTCAGATCCGACTTCGCGCCTCCAGAGCTTGTTCCACTGCAGCCAAAGAAGGCTACCACGTACCGCCGCAAGCCGAAGAGCAGCACGGCGCCGTTCGCTGGCCAGCCCGGGTTCTCGCTCCCGCGTCCTACCGTGACTTGGGCACCACCCCAGCTGCCTCTCCCGCCTCTGCCACCGGCGCAGCGGGCTGAGCCTCCTCAACATGCTGCCCACCACCAGAAGCAGCCATCTGCGTTCAGCTTCATGTCGTTATCCAGCCTCGGCGAGCCCATCGAGGGCATTCATCGCGAGGGACACCTGTCGTTTGAGCGCAACTTTGAGGGCATCAGTGATCCTCCCACGCTCGACTTGGGCTCCAAAGAGTCGCTCGCCGACCTGCAGCACCTCCTCAACCAGGCTGATCGCTCGCTGCAGCGTCAGTCGTCCAAGCGGCATCGTCAGACGTCGTCCTCTACGACTGACTCGCACCGGCTCGACCCGCAGACGATCTTGGCCATGTTGCAGCCCGCCTCGCGTCAGTCGTCGATGCAGTCCATGGGCGACCGCCTGCGCCAGGACTCGTCCTCTACCTTAGCATCAGTCGACGCGGCCGAGATCAGCGTTGTCACTGGTCCGCCCATCGACATGCGCAAGCGCCGTCAAGCCTCGGTGTACTCCATCCGCGGAAGCAAGGACAGCAGCGCGACCATTGTGCCCTCGCCTACGCGCGGCACTCGTGCTCGCATCCCCTCAGACGCCTCGAGTGCCTTCTCTTACAGCCGCATCGAGCGACCCACTCTCGGAGATAGGATGTTCGACCGTGACAACGACCGCATGCTCGAAGGTATGAGCCCCGTCTCGCCCGAGGCAGTTCTCGGGTTCCGGAGCTTCCAGGAGCAGGGGCACCGTCACAGGGAGGAGTCGGACGACACGCACCCATACAGCGCCGAGTACCTTTCGCGCGCTCAACGTGCGCAGACATCGAGTGTTACCATCGACTTGGGCATGGCCTACGGAGCCAAGAAGAGGGACCAGCGTGTGCAGTCCTCGAGCTCAACCTTCGACTTCGGTAACTACCAGCACTCACAGCGTGGCTCGTTCAACTCGTCTTGCCGCCCTTCAGACTCGAGCGACCAGACGGTCCGTCTGAGCATGTCCATGCCCCGCGTTTTCCACTCTCGCGACAGCAGCATTTCCAGCTACGAGGAGCCCTACGGTGGCGCTCTGGATCACTATCTCGAAGAGTCTCCGTTGACGACTATCTCGGACCGCTTCACAGCAGCTCTTAACGCGCAAGGCAAGGGTAAGCTTAAATCGTCATCTGTTCAGCTAACAACTCAGGTCGCGCCCGAACCAGCATTCTTCGTCCTAAGCCGAGGTCGATCACTCGTCGACACCGCCCTCCCCGTCTACAGCTGTCGACGGACAATGAGTCTCTCCCCGACCTAATCTCGCCTGGTGATACCTCTACGGAAGTGCCTTCGCTTTTCTCCCTCGAGACGCGCAACTCTGTTCCTCCCAGCGGTGTGCACCCGCAGGGCCGTCTTTCGTCCACCAACGTCGAGGTTCAGCCTACTATCCGCGAGGAGTCGTCCTACAGCACCATTCGCACGGGTAGCCCTCGCCGTCCGCTCGACTCCTCTCATAGTCCCCGCGATCTCGGTCCCTTGGATTGGCAGCCGGACAGTGTCGAGAAGGGTCTGCCCGCCTTTTTGCCTTCGTCGTACCATGACATCCAACTGTTTCTAGCGCAGTCGCAGGAGGCGTACCGCCCGCTGGATCAGGTTCTTCTTGGCCGCGCAGTTCAGCCAAAGTCGTTGGGTAGGAACTGTCCCAGCGCGGCTCCGTACGACCGCGGCGACCTGCCACCTCCGGAGACGCGATACCGCAACATGCGTAGCAGCTCAGATGCTGACACCGATGGGCCCGCCTCGGCTCTCCTGGCTCAATTCGCTCGTGATTCCGAGGTCTTACCAAACTCGTTGCGATACCTCGAGAGGAAGAAGTCGCCCAGCCCCG
The DNA here is from genome assembly GCA_039545355.1 of Trichosporon coremiiforme. Classification (NCBI taxonomy): domain Eukaryota; kingdom Fungi; phylum Basidiomycota; class Tremellomycetes; order Trichosporonales; family Trichosporonaceae; genus Trichosporon; species Trichosporon coremiiforme. Next base: position 18,400 of record BCJJ01000041.1, read on the forward strand.
TCGAGGACAGCAGCTTCCGCTCAAGTGTGACAGACTCGACACGCCGACGCAACTTGGGCTGGAGGCGCAAGCGCCATAGCGAGGACATCACGTCGTCAACCCAAGGACGCAGTCCTCTTGGCTCCGTTTCAGAGTCGATGATCAAGAGGCTTGGTGTCAGAGACTCGCCTCGCGGCCGCAAGCCTCCTGCCGCATCTGTAGCCTCGCCTTTACCGACCTTCATCGCCTTCACTCCTCCCGCGCCCCCTAAGCACGGCTCCTTCCCCTCTCGCAGGGTGATGGTAGACACTAATGGCTCTCCATTTACTGGCTGGGAGGACGGACCGACTGCCCCTCTCCGTGTCCGCTCGCGCGACTTCAGCCCGCTGAAGCATGTGTCTGGCAAGCGTCTCCTCACCAGCAAGCACGATGACTATCGCCAGCCTCTGGGCTCTCTTTGGTCGCACAGCAGAAATGCGCCAAAGAGCAAGATCCCCCAGCCATCTAACGAGGACCATGCCAAGCCGAGGAATCGCTCAAAGTCCAAGCCCAAGACGCCCAAGATCATCCCCTTGAAGCACGAGCCGCTGCCCACCAGGCGCCGCGTCTTTGCGGACAAGGAGAATGCCATGTAAGTCTAGTTAGAGTTCGAGTAGTTAACTGACGAAGCAGGCCCCGAGCCCCTGTAGCGAGAACTGTACCTAGGCTCATGTAAACTGGCGCCGACGCCATGTGCAAGTACGTCTTCGACTGTGTGTGCCACTATTCTGTAGCGACCCTCCCGTGTTTCTGCTCGATCCCTCAACGATGAAAGCGACAGCACAAGCCCCCGAAAAGACGAGCGCGCCACACACACGTCGCCTCATCACCAGAAAAGATTTCTTGTCCGCCCTATGCCTAGTATTTGCCTGGTTAGCCTCAGGAGCAGTAATCTTGGTGTCTGTGTTTGTTCAGAGGTGCATTGGTTTCTACTGTACAGTGGTGATGTTGAGCAGGTACAAGATCCTCCCGACGTCTCTTCTCTTCTTCGTCGTCCTTGAAGCTTCTCCTCGCCCGTTCTTTTGATAATCTGAGTGTACCGGCAATAATAGCCGTTCTAATCTCTTGCGCCGTCTAGCGGCTCTCTTGCTTCGCCCGCTGTGTTCCGGTCCTCACAAGCGAGTCTAAACAGCCTTCTTCTCCTCGACGCTCTTGCCTTGCTTGCCCATGAACAGGAGCAGACCCTCGTACACCGTCCAGGCAATAGCAGAACTGGCCGCCTTGCGCGAGATACGCATCGACGAGCCCGAGAAGAAGCCCGGCAGACCCGTGTCCCGGTAAATGTTCAAGAGCGCGGAGCGAATGTTCGGGTTTTGCGCGGGGGCAACCTGCATTCGTGTCTTGGGGGTTAGCTTTACCGTCGTCGAGCAAGTAGCTGGGGAACTACCCCCGTCTCGCGGAGATCCAGGAGAAGCTAGGGACTCACCTTCACGCAGTCGGCTGGCGAGGTGATGATCGTCGCGAGCATGGCGGCCGTGACGGCTGAGCCAGAGTGCAGCGCCGCGTTCGGGATACCGAGGTCGGGTCGGAGAGCCATTGTACGGCCTGTTATTAGCTTCGACGAATCTCTAACAGCCCCATATCTCTCCTCCAGACTCACCGACAATCTCCTTGCACCACTCATAGAACACGACGTATATTCCCGCATACGGCGCGTCGCGCACCGCCGTCGCCGTGAAGCCCTGGAACAGGCCGCGCACCCCCTCCGTCCGCCAGAGATGGCCCATAGCGCCCGTCAGACTCCTGTACTCGGCGTAGGCGTTGGACTCGAACCGCGCCTTCAGGATCGTGATTGGGTTCAGCACGAAACCGACCGACGTCCGCGCCACGGCACCAGCGAGCAGGTTGCCTGTTGGCGACAGGGCGGCGAGGGCCGTTCGTGAAGACGCCGAAGAGTCGGCAGGCTGCACTGCGCGCTGGAACATGGGCACGCGCGAGAGCTCGTTGCGGATCGAGGAGAGCATGTAGAAGTACAGCGCTACGCCGGGGACGTTTCTGTCGTCAGCTGGGATCCTGTTTTGCAGCGGAAAGCCGTCGCATCGGCGTCGGTGTCGGCGTCTGCCGGCCGACTGAGCCAGAACGTGCGAAGGAGAACTCACCGAGCCACAGTCGCCTCCGTTCCGCGCCATAGTCCCAGGACACCGTCGTCGCGCGCGACCTGCTTGATGACGGGCAGGAGCTTATGTCTGAGGTTAGCCGGTGCGTGGGAAGGGGCTTTCCGCAAGCGGTAAAGCAGCATTGAATCACCTCTTCCGGCCCACATCGTAGCCCTGCTGCAGGCGCGTCTTGAGCAGGTCCAGCGGCTGCAGGCAGACTGCACTCGTCAGTCCCGAAAGCGCACCGGAGAGCAGGTGGTGGGCTGCTTTCGGCTTTGCCTTTGTAGAGACAGTAGTCGGGGTTGAGGTCGACGTCGCCGAGGCCGGGATCAGGATCGACTCGGCGGGCTGAGTCGACATGGCGTGCAAGTTGAATTCGCACTGGGGGGTCGACTCGGAGAGAAGAGAGGGAGGAAGGGGGAGGAGAGTAGTGGTGAGAAGGGAGTCGGGTCGAAAGGAGGTTTGGAAAGGTAGGTCGAGGTCGGAGGACAGACCGGAGTGAAAGAGCGAAATAAATCTCGGCTGAGTCGGCTTCCTACCCAGCCTTTCCACACTACATGACAGTTTCGTCATCGCCCATCCTTGCCCTGCTGCCCAATTCTGATCCGCCCATTTCAACGACCCCTTCATCCGACCGCCGCCGCCGTCCCATGTGCACGCGATGAGCTTCTCTGTGAGCCTTGGTGCCATGCACATTCTGACGAGAAGGACAAGGATAGCGTCCAGTCCTTGCTGAACCTGTTGAAGCGGGCGGATGGAGACGGGCCGGATCCCAGTTCCGGGTCCGGTCCAAAGCCGCCGGCGACATCGGCATCAACATCAGCAAGCTTACCTAGTCGACCGTCTCAACCGAACAGCGCGCTCAGCGACCTCTTGGCGCAGCTCGACGATGAGCCCAGTGAACCGACCCGGAGCGCGTTCGATGGTCCGAGAAAAGGATTGATGGAGCCCTTTGGCCCCGTTGCGGCCATGACTGCGGCGAGCCAGCGAAGGCCATCATCGTCCTCTGCCCCCGACTCGCAACCGGACAAGGGCAAGCGAAAACTCGACGATACCGTCAGCAAGACCGATTGGTCGTTTAGCAGATGCCTACCGGTGCTGACGGACCTGTTGCGGGACGACGAGTTTGTGAAGGAGCTGAGGAAGGTACGCAGCTACGATGTTTGCTCCATCAGCTGACGATCAGATGAAGACGGAGCAGGACTCGCTCGAGCGCCGGCTGTGGGCGCGCATGGAGAAGATCAAGGCCGACCACGAAGCGAAGACGAAGCCGGAGCGCGAGGTCGCGCGCATAACGAGGAAACCGATCACGCAGGAGAAGCAGAATGTGAGCTGGTAGGGTCGGCGAACCTGACATCAGACGTGGAACCGACAGCTGAAGCAAGCGCTCGACGAGTTCTACAAGGGGCACGTCATGGCGTCCGTTGACGGGCTGGCGGCGCGGCACAGATCCAGGCTCGTCGAGCTGGGCGTACCGGGGCTGGGAGAAGGCAAGGCGTTTGTCAAGGGCGCGATCAAGACGAGGGACGAGAAGGAAGCCGCACTCAAGGACAAGGAGCGCGTCAAGCGCATCATGGGCGTGCTGGAGGGTGCGCTCGAGGATACTTAGGACTGTTTACACTGTATGCATTACTACTGTTACAACATCTAGTTCTCTCGCCACTGGAATTTACATCCCACGCATTTGCTGGAGGTTAGCTGGTCCCAAATGGAGACAGCTCGAAAGTCACATCACGCAGGGTCTTGGGAACCGAATGTCGCCAACAGACAATCCAGCTCTCGCGACCTGAGCTAAGACTTCTCTACTTACTAGAAGGTAGTCATGGGCTCGTCAGCAGAACGGATCTGCATCTGTCGGAAGTACGCGCGGTGACACTCCTGACACTTCGGACAGTCGGCTGGACGTTAGCTGACAACAATGATCGTAGCTCACCATCCGTCTGGTCCACGTTCTTCCATGCGTCTTCTCCTCCGAGGACATCGTCGACCTGCTTGCGCTCCAGATGCGTCCTCATGGAAATCTGCTGCGTGATAATCCACTTATACGGGCATGTCGGGCAGATCCTGGAAGTTAGCTCCCCAGAGCTTTACGCAGCTGTCAAACCCCCTCCTGAGCACTCACCAGCACTTCTCCGGAGTCTCGGAGTCGTCTCCAATGGTCAAATTGTTGGCGCAGTACGGACAGAAGAGCATTGGTCGATGCCTTTGAGTTGAAGATGATAACAAGAAATTTTGGATGAGTTGGGCGGCAAAAATGACCTCACTGTGCGGTGGTGTATCGGCGGGCACCGTGAGCACAAGTCGGCAGTCAGGAACGCGAGCCGGAAAAATGTTGACATTGCCCAACTTCAACTCTTCTGACTCGTCCTCGCGACCACCTCTCCCACGACAATAACAATGTCGAACGAGGTCGACGCCGTCGTCAAGAACGGAACTGAGGGAACGAAACGCAAGGAAAAGACGTACCCGCAAGGAATGCACCCGCGACTCCGATACCTCCAGCCATACTGGTGGCCGTACCGCACTTTCTGCAAGCAGCGGTGAGTCAGGCGAGGAAGGCGTGCGCCCTCTTGGAAGGAAGAGGCGTGAGACCCAGTGAACGGCGATCGGCACTGCGACGTGGACTGCGCGGCTCAAGTTAGCTGGACAGGCATCAGAAGGCTTCCTCGCGCACTGCTTCCACATGAACCAGGAGCTGACCTTTAAAGATGGATCGGCCGCCAGCTTCTCGAGGTCATCAGCACGGAATTCCGTGATAGGAGTGTCGATTACTACGTATGTTCACTGTGTGCGACATTCGAACTGACCTTGCAGAGGCACGCTCTCGAGTGTGGTGTCACAAAGGTCAACGGCGTCACCGCCTACCCGGAGCTGATTCTGAGGAGCAGCGACCGCATCGAGTGAGTAGCTGCGGCAATGAAGGACCCCGCTGACATCAGCAACACCGTCCACCGCCATGAGCCGCCTATCACCAACGACCCCGTCCTCGTGCTGCACATTGATAAGGAGAAGGACTTTGTCGTTGTCAGCAAGCCCGGAAGCATGGTAATTTTGACAGCTTTGCTCGTTTCGCGTAAGCTGACACTCCAGCCCGTGCATGCCGCCGGCCGTTACTTCAAGCACACGCTGTTAGAGCTCCTGAAGACAGACTACGGAATCAACGCGTTCGCCGTGAACCGCCTCGACCGCCTGACTTCTGGTCTCATGATTCTGGCGCTGTCGGGCAAGACGTCGAGCCGCCTCGCCAACGAGTTCAAGGAGGGAACGGTCAAGAAGGAGTACATTGCGCGTGTCCGCGGAAAGTTCCCCGAGGGTGACATTGTCGTGGACCAGCCGCTGCTCTCGGTCGACAGGCAGATGGGTCTCGTCATTGTTGCGCCACAAGGAAAGGTCCGTACAAGCTGAGGCTATTGGAACGTTCAAGCTAACGATTGCAGGAGTCGAAGACTATCTTCACGCGGATGAGCTATGACGAGGCGCGCGACCAGTCGGTGGTGCACTGCAAGCCGCAGACGGGCCGCACGCACCAGCTCCGTGTCCACCTCCAGTGGCTCGGATACCCGATCGCGAATGACCCTCTCTACTCGCAGGAGGAGATCTGGGGCCCAGGATGCGGCAAGGGCGGCGTCGACCTCGTCGACCAGGTGGAGGGCGAGTCGTCGCAAATGGCCGCGATTCGCGAGCGCGTCGTGAACATGGACCAGCGCCGGCGCACTGGCACCACGCCGCCGCCGATTCCAGACGACTCGGCGCGTATGGCCGGTAACGAGACCGCGCCCGAGCACGGCGCGACGGTGCCCATGCGCGACGAGGGCGCTTACGCCAACATTGACATTCGTTCTCCGATCCGTCTCAGCGACCAGGCGCGCAACGTCATTGCCGGCCTCAGGCGGCAGCGTGACGAGGCCGACGACTGGGGCAAGTGGAAGGAGGTGGTGTGGGCGACGAAGAAGGCGCAAGAAGCTCTGGAAGCCGCCGAGGACATCGAGGGCGAGACGGAGAAGGACAAGCGGAAGCGTGCCAAGATCCCGCACCCGAGCGTGAACAACAATCTGAAGCGGTCCAAGGCCGTCGAGCGCCCCATTCTCGACGACACGCCGAGCCCCATGACGCCGCCGGTCGAGATCCCCGACGGCTTCTGCACCCAGTGCTACACGCCCCTGGCGCCCGATCCGGACCCGGAGACGTTGTTCATCTACCTCCACGCGCTGCGGTATGAGACCCAGGGCCTGGGAACGTGGGAGACGCCCCTGCCCAAGTGGGCGTCAGCTGAGTGGGACGGCGACTGGCGCGGCTGGGTCGGCGGCACCCCGGCCAATGCCATCCCCATGCTGCCCGAGGCGAGGGCGAGGCTCGATGCGCAGATTGCCCAGATCGAGGCGGAGAATGCGGAGGAGGCACGTCTCGCTGCCGAGGAGGCGGCCGAGGCTACCGGTGAAGGCATGGCCGTCGACGCGCCGCAGGAGAACGGACAGGAGGATGACGTCGAGATGGGCGAGCGTATCGCGCAGCCCGCATAGAGTATAGACCTTAGACCCGGTAGTGTACATGCATATCTTCTTTAGAGGCGGAACGGCACGACAGGACTCAAGTCGTACCACGCGTTTCCATGGCCGTACTCATTCTTAATCCCGATGATGCTGAGGTCAGCGTAGTCTGCTTTTGCTGGCTTACAAAGTCGTGCCCTCGGGATACAAGTTGTGTGCGGGGGTGGTCCAGTCGTAGGAGCTCAGTGTCGTGTTGGCGATAGTCACGAGCTGCAAGCGAGCTTTAGTCCCGCCTCTCTTTACCCGTCGAGGCAACTCACATCGTAAGACCTCTGCTCAGGCCACTGCGGAACATAATAGATCTCGACTTCGCCCGATCCGCCCGTCCACTCTAGTGCGAGCAGCGACTCGGCCCGAACGGCAGAGAACTGCGTCGTCCATCGCAGGGGCTGGATCGGGACTTGCTCCTCGGCGATGGCGAGATTGAGCGACTCGGACGCGAGCTGGGGTAACGGACTGGCGACCGCGGCCAGGAAGGAGGCGAGGAGGACGAAGAGATAGATCAGCATTGCGTTGTTGCGTCGCGTTAGGTCAGGGTTTGAGGTCGGAAGGTGGACTGCGGATAAGGTGCGGGCTTGAGAGGGAGAGGTAAGGAGCGTGGGTTGGAACGAGCGTGTGAGTCAGAAGTGGTCGAGACAAAGCGAGAGAGTGAGCGAGTGTTCAGAGTGAGAACATCCTCCCAACGTCACAGCTTCGCGATTCTGTCGTGCCTGCTGCAGTTTTCCGACGCTCTGCAAACAGCGACGCGTGCCGCAGTACCCGGCCTGCAATGACCTGCGCCTTAACCTTCGCTTCATTCTCCAATGACGACAAACAATCCCAGCCAAAGAGGCTCACGGAGGCTCAGCGAGGCTCAGCGAGGCTCATGGCGTTGAATGCGCCACTTCCACTCACCCAGGGCCGCTTGAGGGCCGCTCGAGGGCAAGGGGGGTCTAGACCCTGGCCCCGTGTTGAGCGCACACACAGACTTAATACTGTCCGTGCATCGGTCGGCCGTAGTTGACGCGGGTTGAGTGTTACCTGGGACATTGCTGTGGTGAGCGGGTGAATCAGTATGAGCGGGTCGTATGTGACTAGACGTAACGATAAGATAGTGGACCGGGCGGGGAGCGGGATCGGCGGTTGCCGTAACCAGAGCCGTCTGCTTGAAGACCACCAGCTCTGAGATTGCGGTGCTGCGGCCCGAGCCGCGTCGTCGGAAAGCAGACACGACTCATCACATTGAAGGGAGTTTGGTGAATTGCAGGCGCTGAGGGAGGGTGTCGGCACAGAGGTCTCTGATTGCTGAAGTCGCCTGCGGAGGAAGAGGGGTTGTTACGTAACACGTACGCGCCTGCTTTCTAAGTACGAGCTCTCCTTCAACCCTCCCCCACCTGTCAAGCGATCAGCAGTAGTGCGACCAGCGGCAAAGTAAGCGCAGTAACATGAACTTCTATGGACGCCCCGGGGATATAAGCAGAGGGTAAGCAAGGCCCGACGATGCCCAGCCTAGCCCCTTGCGGGAAGGGTGAATGAACGAAAGAAAGTGAGGCTCAAATGTTAGGGTGCTATGGAGAAAGGGGAGGAGTGAGCTTAGGCGTTCAGAGCAACGCAAGTGCCGTCCTGGAAAGAGAAGTCCTTGGTGCAGGCCGAGACAACACACTCACCAGACTGACACGAGACAGAACCGCCAGAGACACCGGGGAGGGCAGTGCAGTCAACACCAGTGCTGAACTCGGCATCGAGAGGGGGGTCGAAGACACCGCTCAGGCACCCACCACACGCCTCAATCTCGACGCTGGTGTCGAGGCACTCGAAAGAGTCGGTACCGGGAATGATGCAGGCGGTGAGTGACTCGGGGCAGAGTGAGCGCTTGGCGTTGCGGAGGGCGGCAGCACGAGCAATGCTGTTGCGGCGGGCGACGCCCGAGGCGGTAGCCTTGTCGTTGATGTAGAGCTGCGCAACATTCTTCTCGCAAGTGGCAGGAGTGCCAGGAGTCAAGGAGGCGCCGCAGCTGCAGAGGTAGCTGCCGTCGTTATGGGGGAGCATCAACATGTGCTTGTAGGTCTTGCATTCCTTGAAGCACTTGGAGTCGTCGTAGGTGTCAAAAACAGCAGGACCGCCGGAAATGGAGGAGCCAGAGACGCAGGACACGAAGGACCACGGGTCACTGGGCAAATAGCTACTGATGTAGGAGTTGCTAAGGCAGTTGCCAGCGGGGTCCTTGCCCTTGACGACGTACTCAGTCTCCGGCGTTCCAGTGAGACAAAAGCACGTCGAGAGGATGCCGGCGCGGCCAGGCTGAGCAACCCGTGAGCAGTGAAGCGGCGTGCCCTCCAGTCGACCAAAGCAGAGTCATAACGTAAAGGTTCATACAGCTACACGTCTAACACTTATGGCGCCTACTCATTATAAACAACTACCTGCCTGCCCCATCACGATCAGCAGCGAGCTCCGCGATCAGCTGGCACGCCATCTCGAGGAAGTGGAAGGGACCCGAGACGTGGCCGAGGATGTGGCCCTGGGACACATCGCGCTGGGGCACGCTGCCGGCGTGAGCGCCGGCCGGCTCCTCGGGCTGCGGCTTGGGTTCAATGGGGTAGTAGCCGACATTGCGGAAGTCGACGAGATAGTTGTGGTCGTCGACGCGGTACAGCTGCAGGTCCATGCGGACCATGACGTCGCGGTAGCGCGCACGGGTTTCGACGAAAAACAGGCCCTGCGCCTGCTTGTCTGTCGCAGCTGCCTCCTTCTTCCCCGGGGGTCGCTTGCCCATCTCGATGCTGGACTCGGGGTTAGCCTGCTTGTACGCCCACAGCACGTCCTCGACCTCCTCGCCGTAGCCTCCGGGTGGAGGGGGACCAATCTCCGGCAGCGCCACGTTCTCCTTAACCTTCCATTCCATGCCGAGAAGCTGCAGCGTCTTGTAGATCTCGAGCATGACCTCCATTGGCGGGGAGCGGGAGCGAATGCCAAAGTGCCACCGCGGCTTTTGGGGTGGTCGGCCGCCCGACGCCTGCTGGGGCAGCAGCGCGGCGGCGGCACGCTCAGCGTTCACCTGGTTCGCGCCGTCGCCCGATGCTGGCGTCCCGCGCCCGGGCAGACTGCTATCGAGCACATCAAAGTGCGCGTTCGGAATGTCCTGAATCTCGGGGTCGTCCTCGTCCTCGAAGTCGACGTCGCCATTCTCCTCGTTTGGCTGCGCCGAGTTGAACTCGGCATTCCACGCGGGTGGAGAGGAGGCCAAAAAGTTCTCCATTGCGCGATGGTCGTCCTCATTCATGTCCTGCATCGAGTCGCGCACGCGTCGGTGGTCGCGCACGAGCTGGTACGCAACCTTGACCTGGTTGTCGCCGGGCTTTTGCAGCTCCTCCCACACCAATGGCTCCGAGTACGTCGTGATCTTGGCGAGCAAGTCCTTGACAATGCTGGGGTCGATGACGCCAAGGTCTTCCGTGAACACGTAGCCCTTGTCGGCTGCCAGCTGCTTCGGGTCGCCGCCCGACTCGTTCATCAGCAGCAAGCTGTTCAGGTTGTCCATTGGGATCGTCGGGTAGCGCTCGATCATTGGCGTCGGCGGCAGCGGCTGGAGGTACGCGGGGAGGTTCTCGAGGAAGAAGGGCATGTTTCTGATCTCGGCGATGGTCGCGCGCTTGACGGGGTCGACGACGAGCATGCGGCGGAGGACGTGCTGTGCCTCTTTCGAAATGTGCGACGGCATGTGGTAAATACCACTTTCAATCTTCTTGAACAGGGAGGGAATGTGGTCGTCGTCGAACGGCAGCTTGCCGCAGAGTAAGACGTACATGATGACGCCGGCACTCCAAACGTCAATCTCTGGGCCAGAGTAGAGTCTGTGGTTAGCTTTAACGGTGTGAGCTACTCACTTTCCCGAGATGACTTCCGGGGCAGCATAGTTGGGGCTTCCACACGACGTTTTGAGGAAATCGCCGTCGGTCATGAGGTTGGACAGACCAAAGTCGCCAATCTTGATGTTGTTGTGGTTGTCGAGGAACAGGCTGAAGTTAGCTTGGCCCTAAGCTCCACTCACTTCTCTGGCTTGAGATCACGGTGCACAATGTGGTGGACGTGGCAGTACTCGATGGCACAGATCATCTGCTGGAAGAAGCGTCGAGCCTCGTCCTCCTTCATCTGAAGGTCAGCCTAGGTCGGCTTGATCACTCACGCCACCCTTGCCCTTGGCCACAATGTAGTTGAACAGCTCCTCGCCCGCATACTCCATCACCATGATAACGTCTGTCGGCGTTGTGAGAACTTCATACCTTCCGTCAGCACAACCTTCAAGTACACGCACAGTTTGATGATATGGGGATGACGGAGCACCTTCAGGTACTGGATCTCGCGCTTGACACGGTCCTTCATGTCTCGACTCGTGATCTTGTTCTTGTTGATGAACTTGAGCGCTACCTGGTGTCCAGTGATCGCGTGGGTGGCCACTGCTGTTAGTTTAGCCTCTGTCAACACGTACGCTTGACTTTGCCGAAACTGCCAGTACCCAGAGTCCGCTCGATCACGTACTGGCCGATGCGGGGCTTGGGTCGTGACGCGCGGTCGGCGCTCGGCATGTCGCGCCGGGCGCCTCGCCCAGTCGGGACAGGGGGAGCCGGACGTTGCGCCATGTGTGTGTGGTTCTGTGGTCGGTGGTGAGAGTCGCTTGCAAGTGCCGACGCGGTTGAAGGCAGTCCGAGCAAGTAGATGGTGACGACAAGTGGTCATCAACGTCACGGACATCGAGACACAGCGCGGCGTCCGACCGGTTGTTTACGTAAAGAGATAGGCAGCCGGTTAGGTGTGCGTTTTGGCCGCGCCTATCCACTTATCTCACACCGTGTCAACAAGGCGATGCGACACATTCCGCATGCATGTTGCGTGAAACGCGTCTTATCATTGTCTGCCTCGTCGTACCGTCGTGGTGTGAATGCGCACATTGGGTCAGCGGTCAGTAGACTGATGCATGTGTGAAAGGCGAGCATGCGTGTGTTCACGCCTTTCGAGGTCAATGTAGTGCGTCAGGTCCGGGGCACGGCACAGGAGAGGCTGAGGCTGTCGCCTTTGTCCCGCGGTGCAGCACGTCCGCGTCCGCTTGAGCACATCCCATCGCCCTGCTGCGTGGGCTACTGTCGCGCCGTCGCACCGTTGGCTTGGCCGTCGCTGCGGACATGCACGCGTGCACAACAAGCGGGAGTCCTGAGATGGTGTTTGTCCACATGTCACCCGTACCTGGGTCAGCCAAGGAATACAAGGCTAACCATTAGCGAGACATGAATATGGCCTTGTCATTGTTGTAATGAAACGGTATTAGCTTTCGGGGAGTGTCAGGCGGGGGATTGCCAGAAGCGGTAACGCAGCGGGCCACCGCAGTGACCCTGCCCCCGCTCCTTGGGCGCCGTGCCAGCTCACATCCATCACCAAGTACCCAGTGGCCATCCACCATCTTACCTTACCGGCAACGCTTGTCTGCTTCAGCCTCGCGTCACTCGATCGTCCGTCCATCCACCCACACTCGTCCATATCGCCATCACTAATACCCCTCAAAGCCACCGACCCTCCCAACACCGCCCGTAACCCTCCTCCTCCTCCCTCTCACCATGGGCAACACGCCGTCACACCAGCACGGCACGCCCTCAAGGCATGGTGACGGGACCAACCTCGGACGCTCCGGCAGTCAGCGGCGACAGAACAACTTACGCCTGTCCATGCCCCAGCGCAACGCGCACGTCTCACCCCAGTCCTCGCACCCAAACTCCCCGTCCGGGCGTCCGGGCTCTCCGCGCCGGCGCCGCTCGCTCGAGCTCCCCGACCTGAACCGGCTCAGCTTTACGCCCGCCGCGCCGCAGCCCACAACGGCGACCAACACTTCAAACCACTTGGCGACAGGGAGCCGGACGCCGTCTGGGCGCCGACCAGCCGGTACAACAGGGGCGCCCATGTCTCCATCAAAACAGGCGCCGCCGGAAGGCGTCACGGTTGTTCCCGTCAATGACCACACGACCTACTTCCCCTCGCAGCCCATCCCGATCCGCTCGCCGCGCGGCGGCAATGCAGACTTGCCGAGCCCAGAGCGCCGGCCGCGTCCCGAGCTCAAGCCCGTGAGCGACAGCACGCCGCGGCGCACTGGCCTAACGCCCCCTCCGCCAACGGTGAGCGCGACGCCGCAGCCGACAGCGCAGAGTGAGGACGACGGGCTCGTCGACGTGCCCATTCAGTGGACGGGTGGGGGCCGCACCGTGCTCGTGACGGGCAACTTTGCCGACAACTGGCGTGGCCGCATCAAGCTCCGCAAGAGCACGCACGACTTCAACACTGTCCTCCGCCTCGCGCCGGGGCAGTACCGCCTCAAGTTCCTCGTCGACGACTCATGGCGGTGTTCTAAGAGCATGCCGACCGCGACCGATAACGACGGCACGCTCGTCAATTACATCGAGGTCGAGGCGCCCAAGTCGGACGCGGACCAGGTCGGCTGGGCCGTCGACGACATGACGACCGCGCCGGCCGCCCAGCCAGACGACAGCCAGTGGACCAACGAGATACCCCCCGCCCTCTCCCTCTACGCATACCTCGAAGAGCTCCCCGGCATGTTATCCTCGGACGAGTTGCGCGAGTACGTCCGTCGTGTGCCTTACTTTTCGCCCGTGCCGAAGCCCCCGCAACTCCCCCGTATCCTCGGTAAGTATTCAGCTGTCTCTCCATCCTCTAAAGCCTCTAGCTAACGACAGAACGCGTGATTCTGAACCAGCAAGCCCGCCCCGAAGTGCCCGTCATCGACGCGCAGGGCAACCAAATCGGCGGCTCGGACGACAACGCCGTGCTCCCCACGCCCTCGTCCTCGGTCCTGGGCCACCTACTCGCGTCGGCTGTGCGCGGCGGCTCCCTGGGACTGGCGACAACAACACGCTACAGGAAAAAGTACATTACGACGGTGCTCTTCCGCCCGATCCACGAGCAGGCGCCGCAGGACGAAAGCACGGATGCCGCTGCCGCGAGCCCGAGCTCGACGCTGCAGCCCGGCCAGCCTACTGTGCCCGCCGTACCCAATGTGCCCGCACCCGTTGCGCCGGCTCAGCCGGAGGCGGAGTCTGTCCCCCAGCCCCAGCAGCAGGCTCAGCAGCAGCCTCAGCAGCCCCCTGCTCAGCAATCCGAGTAGACGAATCCTCATAGTCAAGCCCCGACAATCACCACATAGAATTCTTCGACAGTAAACTTGTAGCTTTGGATACCCTAGAAGCATGCAGAGATGACACCATGCCCCAACGAGTCGAGGGCCTGCGAGCCGGAGGCCCGAGGCAAGCGTCGGCCGCTAGACTGTCAGGAGCTACTGATGGAGACAAGGGGCCGGCGGGCGACTCTATGCTGCCCAAGGGGGTACGAGGCAAGCATCAGTTCAGGGAAGGCGCGAGTGCGACAGGTTTACAGTTATGTACAATGGGGCCATCATATCTACAATAAGAGCTACAATTCTCTGATTTTATTGGTGTGTTGGTGTGTTGCTTCTGAACTGAATGGTGGGTGGTACTCAAAACGGCGAGCCCTTTTACGACTCCCTCCAAGCCTACTGCCACAACCTCCTCCTCTTCCCGTCCCTCTCCTCCTCCTCCTCTGCCTCCCTCTTCTGCCCGTCCAGCCACCTCAGCGCGTCCTTGACTGCGCTGGTCTGGATCTCGCGCATAGTCGGGGGAGGAGGGGAGGGGCTCAACTCTACGCGGGGGCCGCGCACCTTGTGGCGACGAGCGACGACGTCGGCGAGCATGGCGAGGGGGGCAAACTTGGCATTCGGGTGCGCCTTCAGTGTCCGCCAGGCGAGGTCGGGACGCATGACGCGTTCTTCCTCGCTCAGCTCTTCGGCGTTGGGGCCGGAGCCTGAGGCGGGGGTGGGTGGGGGATTGGAGGAGGAAGACGGGGAACAGTCACTGTGCTGACCACAGAGCTCGGGGGCACCGCAGCAGGATGTCTTGACCACGCCGCCGTCCTCGACCACTCCACCGGAGCCGGAGCCGGATCCGGATGCGGACGAAGAACTAGCACATCCCCCGTTACACTCGTGGGGACGGTTGAAAAGATGACCGCAGAATTCGCGTCCGAATGTGTCGTTCCTGCATGCGTCGCAGTTGCTGGGGTCACCGGTACAGACCGCCTCGGTACGTGCCGTGCGCGCCTTCACGTTGGACAGGGCCCAGACGCTCTGGATACGGTCTGCCTTTGCCTTGCGCTTGAGCGGGACAGCCGCTGAAGCAATCTGGATGCTTGGCGCGGGCGCGGGGGCGATAATGGTGGAAGTAGACGAGATGGCGATGCCCATAGAAGGACCGGGGAGAGCAGCCGCGATGAGCGACTTGAGAGGGATCGCCTTGGTGGCGGGGGAAGACGAGGCGGCGGCGGCAGCCGCTCCCGCGCGGCATGCACAGAAACTGTCATTCGTGCACAGTCCACAGTCACCTATTGGGCTCGGGGAGCGAGAGATGACAGGCTTGATGTCGCGACAGAGACAGGCTTCGGGTGCGAGGTCGCAGAAGCCGCAGTTGGACGGAGAAACGTTCCATGTATTGCGTGTTGTCGACGGGCTCGACGCTGTGATGGGTGGCAAGGGGGCGAGAGTCGGGTCTTGGCTCTGGAGGGGCTGGGCGGGTTGCTGGCATGGACAGTCGGGATCGGGGTCGGGGCAAATGGGGCACGCCACTGTTGCGCGTGCGGGCTGCGTGGTTGGCGTTGCGATGCCAATGCTCCGCGGGGTGGGGGCATATGGTGTTGTCGGCGAGGTGCTGATGCGGCCGCCACGCAGCTGCTTAATCGTATCGTTGAGCGCTCGGCGTTCCGCGTTCCATGCATCGCGCTCTGCACGCAGCGACCCGACGGCGGCGTTGGCACGCCCAAGCTCAGCCTTGAGCTTCTCATTGTCCTGCTTCAGAGCGCGCGCAACCTCTTGCAGGCGCACGTTGGAGTGGATCTCGTCTTGCTCATACTGCCTCAGTCGTTGCTCGAGCGTGGCAATGTAGTCGGTTCGGCGAGCGCGGTGTGCGCGCTGCGACAGGCGGTTCTGGCTCTGGCGCTTGTTGTCTGGCTCGTCGGTTGCCGCTTTACGCCCCGGCTTTGCACGCTCGGGCAGCACCCACTCCTTGGACGGCTTGGCAAAGATCTTCCCTGTAGAGGAAGACAAATCCTTCCCCGGCAGCGGAGGCGCGATTCTTGGCGCAGCGACGCGAGGTATCGCCTGCTTTGGCGCTGAAGAGGAGGAGGCAGCGGGAGCCGGCTTCGGAGTCGGCATCGTCAGAGGGCGCGGGACAGCAACGGACATGCCGGAGGTGGCGAAGGGAGGTAGAAAAGCCTTGGCTTTTTTCACCGGGTGGTTGAGATAGTCGCCGCTGCAAGTGATTCAGATGCACACGAGTGTGATCGGCTGTGGGAAACAGAAATGTCGCGCGCGAGCTGGTTGTGTCGAAAGTCGAAGAGAACGGCGAGGAAGGAATGGTTAGACACGACTCGACGATGGACCAATGTTGAAAGCGTCCTGGGGCTGACGGCGGGAGGGGAATGTGTGGTGTGCGTTGGTGCGTGCGCTTTGGAGTGTGAAGAAGAAGGCCGGTCCGAAAAGCCAAGAAAGCGGCTACGAGGTGGGCTGAGTCATGAATCGGTCGAGTGTGGGCCGTCCAGTCTTGGACTCAGGCTCCAGATCTGGGCTGAGCCTGGTGACAGGCTGCGGTGCACACAGGTTTCCGTGCGGGTGATGAAGGCCGATGAACAGGGGCTGGCAGAGGAGGGACGTCGGGGTGATTCGGCTCTCGAGTCGTCTGGCATACGTGTAACGGGTGCTGCTGTCTAATCTGATAACGGAGGTCATGGCATCTCGGGACTAGCGCTAAGTGGCACTCTTCGCGCCCCTTCTATGAGCTTAACCATTCAACCTAGCCTGGTGCGGCGGGTTCGGTGGCTGCGCATGGATCTGGCCGCCTGCAGAGTACCCGATCATGCCGAAGATGGGCTCGATTGTACGCCCAAGCTGGGCTGAACCAACCAGCGTCGGCCGACACGCACAGTGTGAGCGACGAGTCACGGGTAAGCGTGCGCGGGACCAAATCAGCTTGTAACCAGGAGGAAGAGTTAAAATCTCAGTCGGCCGACCTCGTTCGCTGCCATTGGCTGACCGTCATTCGGGCGATGGAATGTCTTGATCCCGCGCTGTGGGCCAGCATTGTGTTTGCAGGAACCCAGGGTAGTCGGACCTGGTGCACACAGTCCAACCGTCTGCTTGCCGACATTGACAACCGCGAGCGTCGCGAACAGAACATATAGTCCGAGATCACGCATAGCCAACAGCGACTCTGACGCGATCCTCCGGAGCAGCCCGCATGTACTTTCGAGACCGCGTCCATCGGCTTCGACGCCGAGGCGAGCACCGAGAGGTCGTCTGCCGTATTTCAACACCGCAGGAACGGTAGTATCCTTTGAGTGCGCTGTTGGTTCACCGCTGCAAAGATTTCATACCGACTGGCGATTTCGCCGCAAAGTGTCACCTGCTTGCATGTTCTTTTGCCCGCATACATTCGCGACACTTTCCAGCAAAACGGTAGTAGTTAAGATGCTCACCTGTCTGGCTCGTACTGACGCCTCCAGGCACATGTCTGGACGAGGAGATGTCTCTGGCGTTGAATTGCAGTCCAAGGTCATGCGCTTGACTGCTCCACCTCGGTTCTATTATTGGACTTCTTAGGCACTCCAGCGTTTACGACGTGCACAAGTCGCTTCGAGGAGAGTTGGCACAGTGATTGGGCGGGCGGGCCGACATTGCGCCCTCTGCCACGTGGCGAGAGCAAATGTCGGCCTAAACAGCTGACCACTGCAGCATACTGAGTCTCTGCATTCACCTCGAGCTAATGACGGCCCGGTTCTCAGGTCGGGCATGTGATGCAGTCACCGCCGCCGAGAGGCGGATCGGCAATGGTGCGCATTGATCTGTCCAAGAAAACTCTTATAGCACGGGTGTGTTGAACATACAGGCTGTGAGTGGTCTGGCGCTGCATGCCAAGTTGCAGACTGGCCCAGGGGGAACGGCATGCTGCCAATTATCAGATAAAACGGGATCCCAGTTCGGCCGTGCCAAGCCCACGCTGGTGTGCCTGAACTGGAATGGACGAATCAGGGCCCGGGAATGGCGTTCGGTCGACAGCCTTGCAGCCTCGCGAGTTGCATGAGAAACCTTGATCTTCCGACTTTTTTCGACCTGGCTCAGCCTATGGCCCCTGTGCCAGCCAGTGCAGCCTGTAGTGAGCAGAGTGTGCTTGCTTCGGAACGAACTGCTGCCTGCCAGGGACAAAGCAACATCAGGGGCGTATTGCAACGCTCGCTCGATTGGGCACTTGGCCCCAGCGTGCAAAGTTATCTGATAATTTGGGTTTTCCGCCCATTGGGTCTCGTGCCCGGTCTGCCCGGTAGGGCTCAGCGCCCCGCTGCAAGTGATTGGGCTGGCTTCGGTTCGGCCACACCAGGATTTTTCGACTCTCTGCGGCCTTTTCGACCCTTAGCCTCAAGGCCAGGTGACGGCCCGCCCAACCCCTTGCTTCCCCTCCGCCCGATACGTCCAGACGCTCCTGCTTGCACCCAACACTTAAAAGAACAGCCGCAACCGAGCGAGTCCTTTTTCTCCACCCCCATCCCCCCCTCCTCACCGACGGATCAACATGGGCAACGACGTCTTCAACGTTCCGATCTTCTTCATCGTCTTCCGTGAGTAGAGCGAGCTCCCAAGGTATTTCTGGCGTCTTGGGTCTTGGCGGGCGTCGGTGGGTCTGAGCCAGCCTCACCCGCCTGAAGCCCGCATCACAGGCTTGGCCCAGCATCACTTGACCGCTTGGCTCTTGGCACCAGGTTCACACCCCGTGTCAACAACCAAGGCTTGTGCATGCAGCCAGGTCCGCGGCTGTCCCGACAATGGCGGTTCCAACAACACATGCAAAACACGTGCTGACAGACACAGGTGAGACGGTCGAAGCCGCCATCATCGTCTCGGTGCTGCTCTCCTTCACGGAGCAGCTCATGCAGACTGGCCGTCTCGCTCCGGGAGAGCGCGTCGACGAGGCTGTCGGCCCCGCTGACGGTGCCCACAATGCGCGTGTCAAGAAGATCATCAAGCGCATGCGCATCCAGATCTGGGCTGGTACGCTTACTGGTTTCTTCATCGCTCTCTGCATTGGTGCCGCCTTCATCGCCGTCTTTTACACCAAGCTCAACGACCTCTGGGCCCAGACCGAGCAGCTCTGGGAGGGTATCTTCTGTCTCATCGCCGCCATTCTCATCTTCCTCATGGGCATTGCCTTCCTCAAGATGGACCGCTCGCGCATCAAGTGGCGTTACAAGCTCGCTGCCGCGTTCGACTCGTCGACCAAGAACTACGAGGTCAACGACCCCAACGCGTCCGAGGTTTCCGAGAAGGGCGGCAAGACTGGTCGCTGGGCCCTCTTCTTCCTGCCCCTCATCACCCTGCTGCGTGAGGGTCTCGAGGCTGTCGTCTTCGTCGGTGGTGTCTCCATGAACACCTCTGCCCGTGCCATTCCCCTCCCCACTGTCATCGGTCTCATTGCTGGTTTCGCCGTCGGCTACATCATCTACCGCACCGGTTCGACCACGACGCTGCACTGGTTCCTCATCTTCTCGACCTTCTTCCTCTTCCTCATTGGTGCCGGTCTCTTCACCCGTGCCATTTGGTTCTTCGAGTACTACAAGTTCGCCAAGGGTGTCGGTGGTGACGTTGCCGAGACTGGCGACGGCCCCGGTTCGTACGATGTCCACGGCAACGTCTGGCACTTCACCTACGGCAACCCCGAGCCCGGCTCGCCCACGACCAACGGTGGATGGCAGATCTTCAACGCCATCTTTGGCTGGAACAACAACGCCTCCGTCGGCACCATTCTCGGCTACATCTTCTACTGGATCGGCGTCATGCTCGCCCTCATCTGGTACAAGTGGTCCGAGGGCCGCTTCACTTTCTTCGGCCTCCTCAAGTCCAAGTCGTACAAGGACCGCATGGCCCGTCGCGAGCAGAAGGCCGCCATGTCTGGCGACTACTTCCACACCGTCGAGAAGCGCGGCGACGGCTCCTCGACCGAGGGCTCCCTCGAGACCCCCGCCGTCGAGAAGAACACCCAGGCCCCGACTGTCTCTGTTTAATAAGCAGCGGAACGAAAGTGGAGCTGCGCTCAACAGAGCAAAAGCTAGTTCGAAAGCATCACAACAAATGTTCATTAACGACCCCCCATCCCACGACCATCCTCCCCCACCCCATCCCATCCAAAAGAGCCCCCCCTGGGGCTCATGTACTCTGTGTTACCTGTTCAATACAGACGTTTATCTCTCTTCTTGATCTCTCTTGCATAGGTGGTTTTTAAAGCAATGCAATAATAGGTAAATTGGCACTACACCGCTGTATTACTCGTCGCACGTCCTTCCTTGGGGAATACCGACCCGCAGCCCGGGGTGAGCGGGAAAGATTGCCCAGACAGAGATGATGGAGGAGTCGAGGCTGATTTGATTTCGGGTGGGTTGACCCGATATCGCGGTGCCTGAGTCGGTGGGGGCCGGGAAATCCTCCGCTCCCCTGTGAGCAATGCAGGACGCGAGCTCCACTGACCTGGCTGGCCACCGGTGTGAACCGGTTGGACCTCGGTTTCCAACGAAGCGCGCGAAGTCACAATCAGAAGGCACGAGTGCCTCGGAGGTGTACGCAGGTGTACGCCGGTGTACGCAGGTGTACGATAGTGCTGAGCTAAGACTGGACGACGTTCTATTTTTGATTTGGACCCACATGTTGCGCGAGTCGGAGCCGGTGCCAGATCGCAGAAACGCTTAGCGTCGGCTGCGCGGCTGGAGGGAGGAGCGCAGCCAGGCTGCATGGGGGCTGGCCGGGCTGGCGGACCGAGATTGCGACGAGGCCGAGTCAGACCAGCAGTTGGCATATCACATGTCTCCGTGCTCTCGGGGGTGAAAGTCGCTCGACGGCCAGCTTCACCGACTCGCTTCAGGACGGTTGTCTGCTTTCAAAAAGCGTGGAGTCTCTAATCGCACACAGCAAGCTTAAAAGCGCAGCCGACCAGAGACGTAACAACTTTATCTCCTTTGTGAGAATCCGGCGTAAGGAATCGAGTTGCCCGCGCTCCACTTCGCTCTCCGGATCACAGCTGGCCGCCTAGTCGTTGTGGCCTAGACACGTGGCTTCACTGTAAGAAGAGAGTCAGATCAGTCTGGACGGTGGAGCAGTTGAATCATGTAGAGAGCGTCGGAGCGTCGTTTCGGAGCAACTGTCCGGATCCGAGACGGTCACGCGCAGCCGCTAGAATGCGACAGGTCTCGGATGTCGCGGTCGCAAGTGACTTTGAGAGACGTTGGTAGCCCATAGGGTGGCTGGCTTTACTCATCTTAAGTTCTGAAGGCATAGATAACAGAGGCCTGAGGTGGTCGGTGTTTAACGCTTGGCGTGCTGACCGTGCACCGCTGCTGTGCGCCTTCGTGACTACTTCCGAAGCTCAGCTCAGCTCACATCACAGATTATAGCTATACCCGAGCCCCGTCGCCTTTGACGCCTTTGTGAATCGCTCCACCTCTTCCTTCTCGCTCTCCTCCTCTACGCCTTCCCTCCTCAGTCCAATAGCAGTGTAGACTCGGAACAACAACCCCCTCGCGATCGCTCCGACCGGTACCGAGATGCCCGCCCTCTGAACCGCGCCTCGAAGATCAGAACCGTGTCCGTGCCAGATCAGAGCGTCCGCGATCACGATGCCGAGCGCATATGAGGCTGGGCGGAAGTAGGGCGAGAAGTCGATTACTCCGGGGTCGGGCCGGGACTGCTTCATCTGCCCTCGTCCCTTCCCAGACCTCTTGTCGGCGGTGCCAGTAGGTGAAGGACAAGAGGAGTCCGAGGCAGAGGGGAAGAGGACGTTGCCGCTCAGGTCGCCATGGATGAGCTGGCTTGGGCCAAGAACTGGCTCGTCTCGAATGAAGTCCACCAGTGCGTCGACAAGCTTCCTCCACGCTGCCGGCACGTCGACCTCCCCCTCGCCCCAGACGGCAGCGTCGGCACGCGCCCACGCGTGATCCTCCTTGGGAACAACTTCCAGCTTGACACCCTTCGTTGCGGCATGCAGCGCCTGTCCCGCCTTCAGGACAGTCACCACGTCGTCGGTCGACAGTGTCTCCCTCGGCTTCCCCGGAAGGAGCTCGTTCGCGCCCCATCCGTCGTACGTCCAGCCTCCATCCTTCGGCTTCAGCGCACGGGCCAATCGGAACCCCTTGTGGGGAAGCGGGTCGAGCACCTCGCCCAGGAGATGCTGGTACTCCTCCTTGGCTAGTTTTAGTGCCGCGGAGTTTTCCGAGGTCGCGTACACTGCATCCCTCCCTCCTTCCAGGAAGCGAAGAGGGCCAGTCAGGCCAAAGGCGTGGAGGACGTTGTTGTTCTGTCCATCAGCGTTCAACGCTGTCAGTGCAGTCGGAGAACGACTGACCGGTTCGTCAGACATGGTGATGGTGCGGTTACAAGTGACGACGACGTTGAACACCGAGATTTGGATCGATGGTCCGAGTCAACACCGACTCAAACCGGATCCGACTGAACAAGAGAAGTGTAGTGGAAACCATACATCCCAATATATCGCTATGCCAATGTCCTAGATCTCTTATCTTACAACTACACCTTGAACCTAATTGGAAGAAGAGATGCTTATCTTTGCCCGGGTGACGTACGTGGCGGGTGGCGATCTGTATCGTTTGTGAAGACAACAGCGCTCTGCTCGCGACCTCTGGGGGGTCGGCGTAGCTTGTGAGCTGCTTGGGAAGGCCACAGATCGATGCTGCGATGCAGAGACCAGGTCTGATGCACCCAATCACCCGTCACGAACGCTCCTCTCCTTCTACACTCCCTCGTCTCCCCTTTTTTGTCGAACCCGCCGAGAATAGAACGCGCCGGAACCATCATCTTGCGAAGCTCTTCTAGATCGTCGTTGTCGTAACCTCTAGCCCTCCCGCACGCCCAGAACACCTGACCACGACCGCACTCTCTACCTAGTCTTGCGCTTCCGACCCCTGATCAACCGAGTAAGAATCGGCACCGTGAACTCCACTCGTCCCCTCACGATCCAATCGTGAAGGAACGTAGTCAGCTGCCCGCCGGTGACGGGGGCAACGAGGCATCCCCAGATCCAGTACCAGTTTCGCTGCGTCCAGATGTTTTTGCTGTACCCCATGGCCCAGCAGGACAGCCTGACGCCAAAGTCGCGCGCCGGGTTCAGCGCGTATCCGGGGTGCAGGCCCATACAGCCTGAAACTCCTACGAAGAACCAGAGCATGATCAAGGCCTTGGACCACGTCGTCCAGTGCGCGTTTGGCGGGGATGTCGCGATCGCAACGCCGAGGAGGAGCAGCGCGGCGCCTGTGACTTCTTGGAAGAAGGCATCTGTGTTGTCAGCTTTGCTCCCTTGTGTGCCCAAGATGAGCGCCGACCCCTCAGATCAGACTCACCAATGTTGCTCTCCCACTTCGGCGCGACGTCGATGAACAGCGTCGCCGTCTTCATGGTGCGCCGCCCGCCCTCGTACTGGTCCAGGAGCTGGTAGTACAGGCCCTGCACCATCGAGGCGGCCGCGAAGGCGCCCACAATCTGCGCGGTCCAGTATCCCGGTACCTTCCTCCAGGGGAAGCCGCGGTAGGACGCTAGCATGAGCGTGATTGCGGGATTGATGTGGCCTCCGCTGGTTGGGATCGTGATGAGCAGACCCGCAAAGAGACCCACACCCCAGCCAAAGGCATAGGCTACGTCGTTTGACTTTGTTGGATTCTCTGGGTCGCCGGTGAGGGTCGATTGGCTGGAGTTAGCTGCCGCGGTTGACTCGGATTCGGAACGAGGAAGGTGGAGCATTCTTCCACAGCAAAGACATCCAGAAGATGAAGAGCTGTGCAGTGCAGAGCGCGAAGCTTCGCTCGCATCACACTCACATGTTAGTGATGAGACCGATCGTGATCATGACGAAGATGCCCGCGCACTCGGCAGCGTAGCACTGGAACGACTCGGGCATCTTGAACGAGAACGGCTGCATCTCATCATCATGGTCGTGAGCTGTCGCCGGCTGGCGCTCGACGTCGACGTCTGGGTCAATGGGACCCGTGAACTCGGTTCCGCTCGACTCTGAGCCTGGGTTGTCAGTCAAACATCTCTTCAGAAGCGGTGGTACGACAAAAAAGGTCGCTTAGCGTAATCTACGTTTGTGGAAAAGAGGCACCACGTTTGTGCGTCGCGACATACCGGAGACGGGCCGTTCTGTGACTTTAGTCGAAGCGTCGTCGCTGAATTTCGGCAGCATGGTGCTGGCGCCGTGAGTACGCACGAGCAGGGTTAGTGTTGTGAGCAGTGACGAAGAGATTGCAGACGCTGAGGATTGTTAATGCATGCGCTTTCCACGGCCAGGATGCCAGGGCGTGCATGACGTCCGCCGATGGAGTAGTGGTGGGGCCGGGCCTTGCACTGAGGTCAGGCATGGTGCCAGAGTGAGTGTGTAACGTAAAATGGCAGGGCCGGCAGGGATCGTCTTTTGAACGGACTTGGCCCTCAAGGCGGGATCGCACACGGACATAGCAGGGAGTGGGCACCTATAAATAATCGACAAGACACCGACGGGCCAGCCACGAATACGGCGCAGCATCCGACATCCGCTGCTTGGCACGTTGCTCTGCATTCCATTGGCTGCAGATACGGATGTGCATTGCCGTCCAACCGCGCTCGTTCTTTGCATCTCGGAAACCTGGACTAGGGAACCACCGAAGTGCAAAATAGATGGATGCATCGCTACCGGCTGCGCACAGTGAGGTATCCCTCCTGCCGAGTGACACGGTAGCCCTCGGTCGTCAGTGCGCGCTGCACTGCGGGCCCCAGTACACCACGGTTTCCAGCGCTGTGGATTCCCTTGCCCGTAATGATTACGAGCGTGCCGCCATCGCCGCCCGAGTGCCAGCGCGAGGCCGTCTCTTTCGCTATAGTGACGGCCTGCTCGACCGACATGTAGTGCAGGTCGATTGTTGCGTGGCTGTTTTCGAGCTGCTGGTCGACTAAAAGGCGTGCACCGCGAAGCTCCCATTCCCTCGCTGCCGTGGTGGCTTCTCGCGCCTGTGCTGCATAGTGTCCCGCGACGCTCGCCTGAATGTGTTTCTGGCCGGAACGGAAGTGACGACCGGCAGCGCGCATCGCGTCTTCACGGACCTGTCTGGCGGCTGCTCCACGCGCGTAGCACTCGGCAGGAGTGAGCGCCTCCGGGTCCTTTGCCGCCAACGACGGCGCAGGCGCGCCTCTAGCGTAGGCCGGAATGCTCGCCGAGAGCGGGTGTGCGCCGCGTTTCGGCTTCTTTGAGTTGACTGTGGTCCATGCGACCGGCGACGGTGCGAAGCCTTGTGTGTACGTTGCTGCCATGGTGCGCGCTCGCGGCGGCGACGTGCGCATTGGCGTACTAGCGCCGGACGCGCTCGTGCTCGTACTAGTACTAGCACCGCCCGGCAGCGCCTTGGCTCCCGGCACCGCGCGCGCCTTGGCTTCCCTAATGTTGCCATTGCCGAGACGCTGTTCCGTCTGCTTGATACGCTGTTGCGGCGGTTCAGACACGGGCCTCGTAAGCCTGTTTCCGTTCAGCGCGCGGGTCGTCCTTGGCGGTGACGTCGTTGCGGCAGACTTTGGCAGCTGGCGCTCGAGCGCGGACAGAGTGGCAAACGGATCCTGGTCTGCCTCGCGGCGCGCCTCGTAGTCTGGCCAGAAGCACAGGTCGTGCACCACGTTCATGAGGTCCATGACGGACATGACGTCGCCCTCGGCCGCGCCAATACAGGCATGCAATGCGTCCGAGATGTCGTTGTTACCGTCATCCCGGCTGACGCCATAGACGTCCTCGAAGACCTGCCATGCCTCATCGGCGAGATCTTCCCCAAGTCGCGCATTTGACGCCGCAAGCGCGTTAAGCGCGGCAAGTGTCGCCTCGTGCGCCGAATCGTAGTCCCCCGAGTGCAGGTAGGACTTAAAGTAGCCCGGTGTTGCGCGGGGCACAATTTCAGCCAAGGTCTCGGTCAGAGAGGCGTACGCCGCCCACACGTCTGTCGAGGTTGCAGGGATGACGCCCGCAGAATTGACGGGCGTCGCAGGTGTCGACCGGCCGCTAGCCGAGCGCCGCTGCATTGTATCCACGACAGGTATCGTAACTGTTGGCTTCTTCTTCTTCTTGCCCGCTGGAGGAAGAGCTGCGGCCTTCTTTGTGGGCGATGGGCTGTTTCGTCGTAAGGGCGCCCGGCGGAAGGCACCTCCGTCGCTCTCGCTCGATGGCTCGCCTGGCCAATGCCCTGTCCTGCCCACATTGTTGATCAACTCGACGGACAGCAAGTGGTCGATAGCTGCCTCTAGTGTGGGCTCTGATGAGAGGGCCTCCTCGAGGTCGCGCTGCGGTCTGATGGGTCAGCAAGATCGTACCATTCGTACTCACAGATTGGGGAAAAACGCCTTTAGAAAGTCCATTTCGTCTTGCGGGTCCTCGTCGTCAAAGGTTTCCGTATTGTCGGTAATGGAAGTCGTCTGCGTCTGCGACAGCAAAAAGGAAGAGCTCTCGCTATAAATGGGCGTGTCTGTGTCTGCCCGTCCGGTGGGATCGTCATTATCCGGTACGCTCGTAGCCTCCAGGACACCGAGCTGATCTCTGATGGCCTGCTCATTTCTTCCGAGCTCAGACGGGTCGTAGTCCAACAGAATCGCGAAAATGAGAGATGGGTCTAGCAGGGGGTAGTCCAGCTGATGTCAGTTCACAATGCGGGCGATGTAACTCACCGAGAGCACCGAGGCGAACACTGATGGGTCGACCGGGCCGGTCACCGGCTTTGGAGCTGGCGGAGCATCCTTTGGGTCCTTTTTCGACTTCTTCTTGCCCATCTCAGTGTAGTGGGAGGTTCAGGTTGCGCGAGAGTGCGGAGACGGCCTATATGTGGGGCCAGCGGGACGGAGCAGATGTTGTTTGTCCTGGGTCCATGTCTCAAGTCCTCTGTCGAGGGGCGAGTGTCGTTGAAACTGATACTGCTTCTCGGATTGTCCTCTTTGTCCTTGCCGCTCTTGATAGAGTGCACGACGCGCAGGTGACTGGTCTCGCTGGTGATTAGATTAGGTTGCTGGCGCAGTGAGTGCTGCAGAACGGCGGTCGGTGGTCAGGGTGATGTCAACAGTCAGGCGAGCAGTCACGTGACACCGATTAGATTTGTTCGCCGCCCGCCGCCAGGAATTTTGAAACGATCGATGAGCCACCTGGCTGAATTTCTGATCTCACGACAACTCCACCCCACAAAACAACATGCCGAAGGCCTCTCGAAGCAAGCAAGCGCGGCACGATCCGCTGCACGTCGAGCTGGCGGCTGACGAGTCGCTCCGACAGTTCGGCCGCGCCAAGAACCGCAAGTCTAAGGTCGAGCAGGAGGAGGTCGAGGAGCAGCGGACGGGCGAGGATGCGCGCATGTCGCGCAAGATTCTCGAGCTCGCGCGTGAGCAGCAGGAGGAGGTTGCCAATGAGCTCGGCGACGACGAGGACGACATGTGGAAGGACGAGGACGACGAGCCCGAGCCGGCGGCCCGGCCACGACAGATCGAGTCGGACGACGACAGCGACGACGAGGACGGAAGCGACATTGGCGGAAGCGACGAGGAGCACGAGCTCAACATCGACCCGGAGGACCACGCCACGATGGACGCGCTCGGCAAGGAGGAGGGACAGGGCAAAACGCTCGCCGACCTCATCTTTGCTCAGATGGACGGCGCGCCGGCTGCCCCTCTCGAGGACGATGGACCTCCTGATCCCCGCCAGGGTCTGAACCCCAAGGTCGTCGAGGTGTACACGAAGTGAGTGCTCTGTGTAGGAGAGCTTTGATCACGGAGAGCGTAGCTGACTTGCAGGGTCGGATACCTGCTCTCGCGATACAAGAGCGGTCCGCTCCCGAAGGCGCTCAAGATTCTTCCCTCAATGCCCCAGTGGGCTCAGCTTCTTGCCGTCACTACGCCGACGAGCTGGACGCCGCACGCAGCGTTTGCGTGCACCAAGATCTTCGTCTCTAACCTGAAGCCGAGCGAGGTCCGCGTCTTCCTCGAGGGTGTGCTGCTCGACCTCGTCCGCGAGGACATGCGCAACAACCACGGCAAACTGAACGTGCACCTATACAACTCGCTCAAGAAGGCCCTCTACAAGCCTGCTCCCTTCTTCAAGGGTATCTTGTTCCCGCTGTGCGAGTCGAGCTGTTCGCTCAAGGAGGCCGCCATTGTCGCTTCCGTTTTGTCGAAGGTTTCCGTACCGGTGCTTCACTCCGCCGCCGCCCTGATGCGTCTCGCGAGCATGGACTACGCCGGACCCAACTCGCTCTTCATCCGCATCCTCCTCGACAAGAAGTATGCGCTTCCGTACAAGGTTGTCGACGCGCTCGTCTTCCACTTCATCCGCCTTGCTAACTCGCCCCGCTCGCGCGACGGAGAGGACAAGCTCCCCGTTCTCTGGCACCAGTCGCTCCTCGTCTTCGTTCAGCGGTGAGTACCCTTCAGCTCTCGTTCCATCAGGGTATAGCTAATGACAGATACGGCTCCGACCTTACCGCCGACCAGAAGGACGCGCTCCTCGACGTTATTCGCGTGCGCCCGCATCCGACGATCAGCGGCGAGATCCGACGAGAAATCGTCAACTCTGTCGAGCGCGGCGCCCCGCGACCGGACGACAGCGGCGACGTTGCGATGTAATCGCTCTAGGAATGTAACGCAGCCGTCGCTGAAACGGCTATTACGAGTCCCCTTATTCCCCTATAGATATGCATTGGGTGTAGGATAGTGCCGAGCTGCTGCAGGTTCGCGATCGTTGGCTCCGTGACGGACTTCATTCTCACTCTCGTCAGGTTACGTCAGGCGACCACTGGGCAGCTCCATTTGATGATGACCTCGATGGGAGACCACTGGAACTGAGCGGAGCACAGAAGTGGGTCGAGCTGGAATCACGCTTCCCACAAGGTCCTCGAGACACCGTTCCTTCCGAGGCATCCGAGAAATCCGGGGTATCCGCGGCCCAAAAGTTGATGTCTTCTTCGAGTCCCGTGAGCATCCCCCCCACCCGTTCCACTGACGGTGCCTCTGTGTCATGTCTGGGAACACAAGAAGAGGCACTGACGTCGTGCTCTTCGAGACTGCTGCAAATGACGTCGGACCGTCCTCGAACGGCTCGGCATGGATACCTCCGAGAATACCGTCAAGTACCAAACAATTCACGAGGTGATGGATGCTTTACCCGAGGGAAGCAGCTGCCTGAAGGGGCAACTTGTTCCATGCCGGAGCGTAATGGAGTCATCGATCTTGCAGAGGAACCTTAACGCTGGTGGTTATGACGGGGTAATGCTGGACCGGCGCATTGAACGTATTGTTTTGATCGGTGCCGTCAGCGTTTGATCGTTGTTTGCATCCACTCGGAGCCATCCGATCCAAGATTAACTTGCGGATGCTCCTGCGTGCTCCTGTGCAGGATGTGCAGCAAGGTCGGGACCTGCGGAGCTGCTGTTCTGCTGAACCCTCGGTCACCGCCGCGGTGGCTAGACGGGCGCCTGTTCCTTCGAAGCTCCCGATGACACCTTGGGTCGCTTCAGACTTTCAGGTCGCTCGCGGGGATCGGGTGCGGCGCCTCCCTGGCGACGAGCGCTGGGCATGACGACTCAATTCGCAGCGCTGCGGCGTGTCCAGACTTGTCAGTTTGAAGGGTTTCATTCTCCGGAAGCAGAGCGACTTGAGGGCGTTTACGTCAATGCCTGTCCATTGTGCGCACGCGCGCTTTGCGGGCAGTGCAGCATGCAGCTCTTGACACGCAGTTCTCATAACAAGGGGCTGGCCGGAAGTGCTGCGCTCAGGCTCAGGCTCCATCTGGGATCAGGTCAAGACTACAGGACTGGCTGAATCAGATCGGAGTACGTACACCCAGTCAAGCTTGCGTTGGCGCAAGCTTGACACACTCTGGTGCTCTGGACGTGAGTGTTTCGTACCAGTCGGGACGTTCCAGTCGCCCCAGAATGGACAGAAGGAATCACGTGCCGCGCCTCGAGCTTGTGTTTGCGGTTGCATCATGACCAGACCAAGGAAGGCAGTCAGCAGGTGAATTGTTTGTCGCAGGAGGAGCCGATTTCAGCTAGCTCTTGTATTCAGCTAGCTTTTGACCCGGCGGCCAATGCAGAGGTGCACGGCTGGATCACGGCGGCGGCGACGGCGGACCGGGGGGGTGCAGCCAATGATCCTGGTTTGGAAACGAGGAAGACACAGCAGTGGCAAGCGAGAGGTCTGGAGGTCTGGAGGCAGGTTTCGCAGACCCACCGTCAGAGTGGGCCCAGTCGCCCAGCGCCCAGCGGCGGCCACCAGCCCGGTGCCCAGTGCCCAAGTGGCTCAGCAGGCTCACTGCTACCCCGCACCACCCAAAGACCACGGTCTCATGCCCTCTATGCCTCATGCCTCCAGGCGACTGCCCTTCCCCCGCGACCTGACCCCTCATCCCTCATTAACCACGACCCAGTCATCATCTCTCCTCCTCTCTCCTCATCTTCCAACCTGCTCTCGTCCCTCTTTACCCCAATCCACATCCATCCACAGCAACAATGGCCGGTACGTGCATGCTTTCTCTCTGGGCCACCATCCACTTTACGTCGCGCCACCGTCACACCGGGTAACCGCGGTATGCCCCCCCCCCGGGTGGAGGTTGTTTACGCGTTTCTCTGTGGCCCCGACACACCCATGTACTGACACTGCTCGCTTGCGCTCGATTCAACGCGACGCCTCGCTATCTGTCGCAAACTCGTCGTCTCCACCCGTACTGTAACCATCTCTTCAACTCATCCAGCCGCAAAGAAGGGTTAGTCATCCATGCACACCGTGCACGGACATCTCCGACCAGAGCTGACATTACCTTTGTTTACCACAAGCGACGGAACGTGTTTTGACCTCTGCAACCATTGCATCCACCCTCCAACACTCTCAATCCAACGTCAACCGCAAACAGGAGGAAAGAAGACATCGCCCTAGTGAGTACTGCGCTGAAAGCGCCGCAATCGGGTGCTTCTCACGACATCTGCCCTCGGTCATGGGCTCATGGCCGCGACCCATGCACGGTGCCCTTGTCACCACTTGCTAGCCGGATCCAGCTGACAATCAGCAACCAGTTCATGAAGGTGCAGCTCGCCAAGCTCAAGGCGGACCAGGAGAAGTCTGGCAAGAAGGGCGACCACCGGGTGAGTCATCCGCGTCGACCGCGGACGTGCCTCAAGTCTAACCAGACAGGAGAACTTCAAGAAGGTCGCTGCCATGTGGAAGGACGCCCCGGAGAACCCCGTGAGTCACCATGAGTCACCGCTGTGGTGCCCGTGCTGTGTGGAATGGCGCTGACGAGTCCAGAAGAACAAGTCTTCGTAAGGCTGATGAGGCGACCCGGCGTGCAGAATACCACACTTTCTGTGAGTCCGAGGCCAGTTGGGCCAGCCCGTTCATGGTAAGCTGACAAACAACCAGAAGTTCAAGTAGACGTTCCATATTCGAGAGGAGAAGACCCTACTGCTGCATGTAGACAAGCGGAGGGTTTGCTCTCATTTCAACCTTTTGGAAGGGGTTCGTTATATGCCCTATGAATTTGTTAATGCTTCGTTCGATTGTAATGCGCAACGCGCGGCCGCGTAGCTCGCTGGCCAGCTCGGCTGGATGGGCCAGAATCGGATGGTGAAACGGGGTTATGAGGCATAGTGGGCTGGAGGGTGAGAGGGTGAGAGGGGAGACGCGGTATGCATGGGTGGTGATGATAAAAGGATGGTTGGCGAGGAACGCGAAGAGATTCCTTATTCCCATTTGCGTGGCGCGCTCGACGATCGCTGATATTGTATTGGCCGGAAGCAGACAGTGTTGATCACGTATGGGAGTAAATGACGATCATTTTCGCGACCGGAGGGAGCATCAAAAGCTTCAAGCTTGCATTGACGGCTGTGGGCGCGGTATACGGCGGGCGGCGCACGGTAGAACCCCCGGTAAATGCAAAGGCTGGAACAGCTGGCGCGGGGGTTGGCTGGCACACCTGGCCGCGGGCTGCATTCGATGGCACGGATAGGCTGGCAGGGCGACTCACCCTAGATAGTTACGGCCCGTGTAACCGTGGCCGGGCATGCAGCCAGCAATAGCAGAGCGACTGCGCTGTGTAGCCGGGG
This sequence comes from Trichosporon coremiiforme, assembly GCA_039545355.1. Lineage (NCBI taxonomy): Eukaryota > Fungi > Basidiomycota > Tremellomycetes > Trichosporonales > Trichosporonaceae > Trichosporon > Trichosporon coremiiforme. Next base: position 50,297 of record BCJJ01000041.1, read on the forward strand.
AAGACCAGGCAGGAAGGGCCACGGGTGATGAGAGCGGCTGCGTGCCTGGGACCCTTAGTTGACCCAGTGACCGCTTTAGTCCAGTGCAGATTGTTGCAAGCTCGAGTGACGCTCAGCTCCATCTCGGAAATCTTTCATCCTCAAGACTCTTCTGCTCCAACACATCCACGCTCTTTCTACGACTACCAGCAGCCTCAAACGATCGGGCAAGAACACGATAACGTTAACCTCAACCTCACCGACTCGCTAGCGGTCCGCCGCCGGCCCCAGCCTGGTGCATAATGTCAAACTACCCCCACTCCTCGTCCCTCGCCGCTTCCCTCAGCACTTCTCCTTATGGTATGTCCTGCTCTTCAAACCAAAAGCTAACAAGCAGCGATCCAGAACAACCTCGAGGCGCTGATGCGCCGGTCGCGCACGCATCCGCATGGCTACAACCCTCGGCGTACTAGCGGACCAATCTCGCCCTTGTCCCAAGGACCAGATAGCGAGACGAGCTCGATCTCCAAGATCGGCAGCCTCGGGGGCGCTCGCGGCAGCATATCCTCGACGCAAAGCCAGGATGGCGGAGAATCTGAAGTCACACTCATGTTCCAGCACGAAGAGGAGACTCGACCACCGCAAGAGGAGCGCGGACGCCGAGGCAGCAGCGACCGCCATGGCCGCGGTCCGCGTGCTCCGAAACGCTACTCGTATGGAGCTGTGAGCGAGCCCCTCTCTCACCTCCCGCAAAACCCTCCAGTTCCCATCGACGCCTCCGCACCGGCTGGCAACTCGCGATCCCGTAGCAAAGGTCGGACGCCGCCACGAGTGGTTCGCCCATTCACCCGTGCTCACCGCGATGCCGCCACTGCCGCCGGTGCGAGCTTGGGTGCCTTGGGCAGCATTACGAGCGACGTCGATGCCGGCTCGTCCACCATTTCGACCGCGAGCGACTATACGGCAACGTCTCCCTCGTCTCCCTACCGCTCTTACCGCCGAGGCCGATCCCAGGACCGACGACCAATCTCGCCCGCAGTGCTCTCGAGCATGCTTCCGCCCACGTCGAGCGACGAGGAGGACGAATCGGATGCCGAAACCGAACACGCAAAATCCCAGGCACGCGCAAACCTCTGGCAGCCGGGAGCTAGCAGCTTCGGTGAACCGCTTCTCTGTGATCCCGCCGAGGAGCTCGACGCCGAGGACCTCGACTTACCGACCGACGCTTCGGGGAGGGAGGTGCACACTTGGCAGGGAGCCATGGCCGTCGAGCTGCCGCTGCTTTTGCGCACGACCATTCCCGTCTTCTTCACCCAGCTCGCCGAGTACTCGCTCGCTCTTGCTAGCGTCATCAGCATTGGACATCTCGGCACGAAAGACCTGGCTGCCTCGTCGCTCGCCAACATGACCGCCGCCGTGTCGTGCTACTCGATTGTGCAGGGTATTGCGACTGCCCTCGACACGCTCCTCCCGGCTGCGTGGACGTCACCTGACCCTAGTCGCGTCGGTCTCTGGACGCAGCGCATGTTTGTCGTCATGTCTTTCGCAATGGTAAGTGTCTTCCCTTCTGTGCTTCGTAATCTGCGCCCGGCAAAGCGCCCAGGAGCACGCCTGCGCCGGCTCCCGGTACCGCAGCTTTCCATTCCAGACCCTAGCTGACTCCAGATCCCCATGTTCATCTTCTGGTTCAACATCGAGGCTATCCTGCATGTCTTGGGGCAAGACCCGGACGTGGCCCGGCTCGCGGGCGTCTACCTCGCCTACCTCTCGCCGGGTATCCCGGGATACGCAGGGAACGTGATTCTGAAGAAGTACCTGCAGGCGCAGAACATCATGGACGTGCCGACGTATATCCTCTTCATCGTTGCGCCGCTCAACCTCGTCCTCAACTGGCTTCTCGTGTGGGGTCCGCCCGGCATCCGACTCGGCTTCAAGGGCGGTGCTATCGCCACTGCCTTCAGCTACAACCTCACCTTCCTCCTGTTGCTCGGGTACATTCTTTGGATTGGCCCGAGGCAAGCATGGTACCCCCTCTCGGCTAAGAGCTGCTGCTCCAAGCTCGGCACAATCGCCTCCCTCGGCGTCGCCGGCACGGTCATGACGAGCTCGGAGTGGTGGGCGTGGGAGGTGTGCGCTCTCGCCGCCTCGTTTTTAGGCCCGACGACGCTTGCCGCCCAATCTGTCCTCCTCTCGACCTGTTCGACACTGTACCAGTTCCCCGCCTCGCTCGGTGTCGCCAGCTCTGTCCGTGTCGGCAACCTCCTCGGCGCGGGCCGCGGTTGGGAGGCTAAGTGGGCCTCGCGCGCGAGCTTCGTGTGGGCAATAGTCTTTGCGCTCATCAACTCGGCCATTTGCATCATCTTCCGCAACAACTGGGGCTACATTTTCAACAGTGACCCCGTCGTGGTCGGCCTCGTCGCGCAAGTCCTGCCCTGGATTGGTCTCTTCCAAGTCATGGACGGACTTTCTGGTGCCGCCAACGCGGTTCTGCGCGCCCAAGGTCTGCACGCAACCGGCGCCCTCATCAACCTCACGAGCTACTACGTCCTCGGCATTCCCTTTGGCCTGTGGCTCATGTTCTCCAAGAGCGTCGGCTTGGGTCTCGTCGGAATCTGGATCGGCCTGACGCTGAGCTTGACATATGCCAGTGTCGTTGGCATTTACATTGTCTGGAACGCAGACTGGGACCGCGGCGTCGAGCGCGTGCGCGAGCGCCTCGGCCTGCCCCCGCTTCCAGACAAGTTTGACGAGGCCGATGCCTCGGGCGTGGTCGAGCATGACGCCAATGGTACGAATGGCACCAACGGCGTCGACCCGGAACGCACGCCGACGGAACGTACCCGTCTGCTCGCCTAAGCTGGCTCGGCTCACCTCAAACGCAACCCCGGACCCAGACCGTCCTCTCTCGGCGCGCTCTCTCACTCGGACATTTCCTTCCTCTCTTACTCTCTCTGTTTTCTGCTTCCACGTTCTCGGACCCAACATACTACAGCACGACCCCAGTCAAGACAACCCTTCCACCCAACACCCGGCCCAAAATGTAGCAAATTATCATAGATTACCCTCCATCAAGAGACTCTCGCACGCTCCGCCTCTAGAGGCCTGTTACAATACCGGCAGCGATACATGCATTGTTTTTCCTCTACGCTTCCCTCGGTGCGTACTCACCCTGTCCCACCTGCATTGGTCTCTCAGTCAACCTGGGCTAGATGAGGTCAGCCACAAGATGTTCGTTACAAAAGACGGAGGGGTCAGTAACTCAGCTCCTCGAGTGCTAAATGACAACAGTCCATAAAAAATTACTACAAAGCGCCGACAAAGCGGCTTTACGCCTCACGCCTCCGCGGTAACCTCTCCATTCACGGGCGGCATGGCATCGGGCTCGACTCGATCGTTCCCCTCTCTGGGCTTGGGCTCATCGGACTTGCCGTCAGCAGCCTGGCTAGACTCGCCAGACTCGCCGGCGGAGGGCTCGGACGGCTCTATCCGCTCGTCCTTGCCGTCCTCGCCCTCGGCCTGGCCCTCGGCACCGGCACCGGCGACAGCCTCGGCCGCCTCGGCGGCGTCGTCCTTGGGCTCGGGCTCCCCCATTGTCGCGTCGCCGTCTCCTTCACCGGCACCCGCAGTGGCGCCGGCAGCTTCGGCGGAGGCTGCGGGCTCGGGCTGCTCGACGGGAATCGGCTCCGGCATCGGTGTCGGTTCTGGCTCTGGTGGGGCGCGCACGGGGGGTTCGGCAAACGTGAGACCCTCAAAGTCGCCAGTCTGGTAAGCTTCCTGGAACGCGATCAGGTCCCTCGTCAGCTCGTCTAAGAGCACGCTCGAGCTCGGTCCACTGGGGCCGGGATAAATCGCGTCGGGGGCGGGGGCGTCGTCCTCCTCGTCGCCGCGCTTGCGTTTCGGCTTGGGATCCTCCTCGAGCGGCGGCAGCTTGCGCGGCACATTGCCCTCGGGAATGCTCAGCTGCTTGGCGCGCTCGAGCCGCCGCGTCTCCTCGTGCTGCACGCGGCCGACGTACTCGAGCACGTTTCCTACGCGTCGTCCCATCTCGGCTAGCTGCATGCGCTTCATGGGGAAACGGACGCGAGTGGGGGGTTGGCGGTGGCAGGACGGCTCGCCCTCCACGTCGCGTAGCGGCCGGTCCTCGGGCATCTTGAGCTTGCCGCCGGGCTCGCGCTCCTCTATAAAGGGCCCGTAGCGCTGGTTCAAGAAGTGAGACCGCGTCAGGAATTGCAGGTTTCGCGGAGTCGGGACTATGAGCGGCTCGGGGGTCGCGCTCGGAAGTAGCTCTTCGTGCGCTGAGAGATGGTCGGGAAGATACCAGTTGAGATGGTGAATCGACGACGCGGTATAATTCACCTGCGCCAGGTTGGACGCAATGGCGCCCGCGCGGCGCGTCCCGTGGTCGTGTGTCGGCGGCAGTCCAGGCTGAGGCGTACTTGCATGTCTTCGCGCTGGCGACGGGGCCGCACCCTTTGGTCGGTACGTGTACTGGTTTGGGTGCTTTGGCTTAGGTTGGGCTGGAGGAGCTTCAGACGTTTCTATCGTAAGTGTGGGCTCCTAATGCCTCAATGCTCACCATCATCGTCCTTCTTCTTCTTGGGTCGCTTCTCCTCCACCTCGGCCGTGTCCTCGTCTCGCCGCCTCTTACGGGGTTGAGCCGTCGTTGTCGTGTCAGTGTCCTCGGCACCACCCGACATTTCTCTTCGGCTCGCCTCGAGCGCGGCCTTGACCTCGTCCTCGTATGCCGCGTCACGCGAGTTCATCGTGCTGCGCTTCCGAGGCTCGGATCGCGGAGGCGGCGACGTCGACGTTGACAGGTCATTCGACACTCGTCGGCCTCGCCGCCGGTCGCTGCGGCTACCATCCTTTGACGTTGGCTTGTGCGATGAAGCGGCGCCTCGTCGCGACGACCGCCGGTCACTGTCCATTTCCGAGTCTCGTCTCTGCGAGCGCGACGGAGGCTTGGGCGGAGGCGGCGGCTCCATGAGCTCGGGGTCGGTCCATCGCTTCGACTGGGACGGCGGCAGCTTGTCGCTCGAACTGTGCAGCTTTTGCAAGTCGGCAGGCGTGGGCGCGACAAAGTTGGCTGGGTTGCGGCCACAATGGCGAATCCACTTGCGGAGCGGCACATGCAGGTCGGGTCGGCATTCCTCGCAGAAATACTCTGTGGTCGCGTCAGCACTTGTCCCACACGGGCGACTTACCGTCTGGTGCCTCATCGTCACCCCAGATACCCATACAAGCACCGTGCTGCCACACATTACATTTATCGCACTGGATCATCATAACGTCGATGTCTGCAATGTCAGCACCATGATCAAAAATCTCAGCACTCACCTTCGCGCTTGCACACGCATCTGGTAATGTCCTTGCCGTCGTCCTCCTCGTCGCCTTCCTCGGCATCCTCGGTAACGTCGGCCGTGACATCCGCCTCCTCCTCTTCAGGCTCTGGCGCCTCCTCGACTACCTCTTGCTTGGGCTGCTCCTCGGCAGCTGCACGCTTGCCGCCGGGCTTCTCTCGTCGGGGGGCGATTTGTCCGCCTGGGACGCGAATTTCCTTTGGCAACAGGTGGTCGTCTAGCAAGAGCTGGTCCTCTCCTCGTCTCTTGCGGGCTTTTGGCTCGACAGAATTTGAAAGTGACGTGTCGCCGGAACGGTGTCCGTCGGTGCCGTTTGCCTCCTCATTGTCATTGGCGTCATCGGCGTCGCTAGGGTCGGGCGCGTCTCTGGCAGTCGTCTCGCTGGCGGCGGTGACCGCTCCCGCAACGGCCTCGGCATTGTTCTCAGAATTAGTCGTTTTGGCGGCAGCAGGCTCATCGACATCCATCTGTTCGATTTTCACAGCCTTCGAGGCATTGAACCCTCGCACTCCCCGTCCGCGGCGGTATGCTTCCCAGTCGCCGCCATTGTCCTTCTTGCCGTCGAGGTCGTCACCGTCGGCAGGTGGAGGCGAAAGTGAGCCCGACATGCTGGGAGGGGCGGCCTTTGAGGGAGACGTGTCGCGAGTGTCCATGTTGCTGTCCTCGTCGTTGACAGCGTTGGTGAGAGCGCTCGAGGATGATAAGCGGGCGGTACGACCGGCAGGAGACCGGCTAGCAGCCTTTGGCGAATTCTTGATTTTGGGAGGTAGAGCTGGGAAGAGCGGCCCCGAGCTCGGCGGCAGTGGGTTGCGACCCCGAGTGCGACGGCTGGTCCCTAGAATGTCAACAGAGCCCGGATGGATAGTAGCAAGCAGCTCGAAGGCGAAGGGTTGGTCACCCTGCGGCAACCCGGCCCAGCCAGCCAAGTGGTTGGTGGGAGATGCCTGCCAGCTCGACTCACCGTCCTCTTCGTCGTCTGGTCGCGGCGTAGCACTTCCTGACCCCTTTGCAGGCCGATCGTCGTGTGATTGCGACGTGGATGTCGATGCAGAAGCTTGCCGCCGCCTATGTTCCATGACGGCAACCGCGGGAGTCTAGGTGGAAGCGGTGGTGTGGTGGGGGGGGGAAAGCAAAGACAAGCCAATCTCCGCAAGGAGATAGGCAAAGTCACAGCAACAGTGGGAAAGAGCGGATAGCTAAGAAGGGCAGCGCGATTCCAAGCTGGTGGTGGTGAAGATAGGAGTACAGGCTACGACAACGGAGAGAGGTTCCTCACCCCACTTCCATCGTGTGTTGAGACTGGCGGCGCCGCGCGATTGATGGCCTTGCGTGGGAGAGCTGACAGCACGTGATCAAACAACCGTGGGATAGTCGCTCTGAATAGGAGCGACCCGTAATGGAGCTTAATGGAGCGTGGCCGAGAGTATGATGGAATCGTTATTGACTATTTGATCGGAACCAAACGAATGCTTCCCTGCAGATACCCGATCATCCGCTCTGTCCGATGTGCTACGTCACTGCTCCGCCCGTGAGCTCAGTCTGGCTTGTGCACGTCCTCTCTCAACTCCAACTCCATCTCTCTCCAACGTTAACCCACAACACTTGCCCTTCCCACTCTTCATTCACCTCCTACCACCCCAACAGCCCGGGCAAGGATGTCGTATCCTTATCTAGCCCGGACAATGTGAGTACCGCTTCCACATCACCTGTAACGTCCCGAGTTGTCGTGACACCCCGGGCGGGATGGCGGGCACAGCCTCGGGACCAACGCTGACGACAGCCTGAAGTACAAGTCGCCGCATTCGACTGATCTCTCGTTTTTGAAAGATGAGGTGTGAGTCCTTCTTGTCGACGCTTCTACAATGCAATCAAGAGCATAGTGGATCACAGGAAATAGCCTGGACCAAACTGGTGGGGCCTGTGCACACTGGACACAACCCTTGATCTCCAGCCAGCACTACGTGGTCTCAGCGGCCATCGAGCCGGCTGCTGCAGAGACACCCGTTCGCACGCTTTACATAATCAGAGCACACAGCTAACGTATAGCATTCGTGTCACTGGTCCCCACGAAGACGAGGACTGGCTAATCGGCCAAAGCGTCGATGGATCTCGCACTGGAGGGTTCCCGAAGGTGTGTTTGTGAACAACAATTACTGACAAGCAGGATTTCGTGGTTCCCACTGGTGAAGAGGACACTGGCCTTGTGGCCGCCGCGGCAACCGAGACTGACAAACCGGCGGCGACACCGTCAGAGAGCGTCAAGACCCCGGCTGAGCCCTCGGTCACCTCTACCGAACCGTCCTCCGCGCCTGCAAGCGCCCCGGAAACTGCGCCTGCCGCCCCAAGCCCGCAACCCGAAGCTTCGGAAGTTGCCGAGTCGGCACCTGCTACTGCAGAGTCTACAACCCCGTCCACCACAGCTGCCGTCTCTGAAACGCCAGCTTCATCGGCCGCGGAGCCTGGGACACCAGCGGCCCCCACTAGCCCGTCTACCTCAACTCAGCCTCCTCCTGCACCCCCTTCGCCAGTCAAGGAGGCTCCCTCTCAGCCAGCTCCTATCGCTGCTCCCCCAAAGCCCAAGGCTTCCGAGGCGGTAGCACCTGCGACCCCAGCTGGGGAAGTGGACCCGTCAAAGATGACCATGAAGGAGCGTCTGGCCTTCTTTGCGGCTGCCCAGAACAAGGCTGCTGGACCTCCGCCGCCTATCAAGCCCAAACCGGCATCCGCAGGACTGACTTGGAGCCAACGTCAAAAGCTTCGCCAAGAGCAGGAGGCGAAGGAGCGTGAAGCCGAAGTAGCCGCACGCAAGGAGCGTGGCGAAGCCGAGCCAGAGGATGACTCGGCGCCGACACCTGCCATTACGGAATCTACGCCCGCCGCACCCAAGGCAGATACGGATAACGTGGGCACGGGCATGAGCGCCAGTGATGCCGCGTCTTCAATCCAAAAGGGTGGCTCCCTCAAAGAGCGCATGGCGGCTCTCCAGGCTGGCGGCGCGTTCGGCCGATCGGAACCCGCTGCTCCAAAGGTGGCGAGCACTGGAAAGGTCTGGAGTCGCCCCCCGGCACCTCCCGCCCCAGAGCCTACCGAAGGCGAGGATCTCGAAGGCACAGCCCCTCCCCCACCATTGAGCATTCCCCGGTCTGAGGAGCCCGCCGAAGGAGTAGAGGGCGAGACTGAAGATGCAGAGGACGAGGATGAGAAGGCTCGTCGAGCCGCGATCGCCGCACGCATGGCCAAACTGGGAGCACGAGGACCCATGGGCATGGCGATGCCTGTTCCCGGTATGGGTCCCCCGCCTCGCAAGACCTCGACAGGACTTGCGGTATCGCCTCCCCCTCCCAAGGACCCAAACGAGGGCGAACAGGCTGAAGCCCAGCCCCCCGAGGTCAAAGAGACTGCAGGATCAGGTGCTGCTTTCTCAGAGTCCCCGGCCGAAGCTAGTGAGCCCACAACCTCTGCTACCTCCGCTCCTCCAACTTCGGTGAAAATGCCTGCCGTTCCTCGCCGGACGGCTGGCCCACGCCGCAGGGCAGCCCCCGGCAGCGGTGCAGCCTCTCCAGCAGTTCAAACTCCAATCGCGGCCCCCGCTGCGGACCAACCCTTTAATGAGATTTCTGCAGTCGACTCATCCAAGGAGCCCATAGGACTGGAGCGTGTGGACGCGGAGGGTAACATTGAACCTCCTCCCCAGGTCCCCAGCGAGGAGGTCCCGCTCGAGCCGACGCCTCAGCAACGAAAGATGACCTTGGTGGAGGAAGAGCTCGGTCGCGGACCGCAGGGTGCCGTGGGAGCAGAGGCCGTTGGCATCCCCCTTTCCCCCAGCAACTCTGCACCAACCCAGAGCTCCGAACCGCATGGGCACGACAAGGAAGCTGCGGCGGCTGCCGCTGCCGCTGCAGCAATCGGTGTGGGTGCAGGCTTGGGTGCTACCGCCGTTAGCCACCCTGAAGAGGCGGAGGCCCCATCCCCGGAAGAAGCTATTGGTTCTGGTCCGGCTGGAGCCGACGGAGCTGTAGCGGCCGGAATCGCTCTCAGTCCGGCCCCCGATGCCACCGACACTCAGGTTCACGAGGCCTTGGGATCCAGCCCTGCCGGCGCGGAAGGCGCTTCAGCAGCGGGCATCGCTTTGAACCCCGTGAGTGACGATGAGCAGGAGGGCGTTCATACTCGCGAGGCCATTGGGTCTGCGCCAGGTGGAGCGGAGGGTGCCGCTGCCGCTGGCATCGCCTTGAGCCCCATTGCAGACGGGCAGCCCGCGCAGCAAACGCAGGCGGATCTGGACAAGTCCGCACTTCCGCGACCCGAGACCCCTCCTCCCCCTCCGGCACGAAAGGTGTCCGTCGATACGTCGCCCACGCGAGCAATGCCGCCGCCTCCGTCTGCGCAGTCTCCGTTGCCGTCCGTTCCGCCCGCGCCTGACGCCTCCTTGGGCTCCTTTACGCGAGCTGTGCCGCCTGTTCCCAACCGATCCGAGTCTGGACACGTCGACAAGGCTGCTTCACCTACGTCGCCTTCCCGGTCGACGCCTCCACTTTCCGCCGCATTCAGTGCCTCCCCCACTCGTACTGTTCCTCCTCCCCCTGCGGTGCCACCTCGGGCTCCGGACAGTGAGGGCGAGGACGAGGACAATGACGAGGAATGGGGAGATGCCCCGCCAGTGCCGCACCGCGCCGCTCCGACTCAGGCGTCGACAAACCCGCTTACTGCGCCTCCTCCTCCTCCTTCCGCGGCCCGGCCTATCCCGCTCCGTCCCGCAAGTGATGACGATGATGAGGATGAGGATGATGAGGAGGATGTCGACCTCATGAAGCAAGCCCAGGCTGGCAACCTCGACGTTCAAGTTCAAGACCGAGATGAAGATGGCGAGGATGAGAGCCGCGCGACTACAGAGGCTCCTCCTCTTCCCCCCTCTAGACCTGCTCCCTCCCACACTGAAGCACTGGGTGCTGGTACTCTCGCTGCTGGAGCTGCAGGTATTGGGGCGCTCGGCGCTGCTGCAGCGGCTTCCAGTGCTGGCAAGGTAGATGTGGACCACTACACTCTGGCTCCTCCCGCTCCCATTAGCCACGACGTAGCGCACAGTGCAGACGATTCCGCTGCGCTTAAGCGCCGCAGTGTAGACCGTCCTGCGGGCCCAAGGGCTTCGCCCTCTGGCCCCCGGCCGCTGCCTCGCAGCCCTCAACCCCCTACTGCGGATGTTGAAGAACTGGAAGCATCCCAGCACGTGCCACCTCCACCAGAGGGCCACCCCTCGATTCCCCCTCGAGACTCTTTGCAGGAGGAGCGTGAGGCCACTGGACGCGGTGACGAGGTGCCCCCCGAGCAGCAAGAGAACCGACCCGAAGTTTCGCAGCCCGGTACCGCCGAGGAACAGAGCAAGGTGTCCGCTGCCGAGCTTCAGACGCACCAGTCGACCGAGGGCGGTCAAGCTGCCCTGCCCGCGAACATCAATCCAAAGTCTGCCCTCGCTGCTCGCATGGCGGCCTTGGGTGGGGTCAAGTTTGGCATGCCGCCGCCTCCTATCAAGAAGCGCTCCATGGCGCCTGAAGGAGCCGAGCCGGGCACTACGTCGCCGGACGCTCCTTCGCAAGACAAGGAGCCCGAGGCACCCGCCCCTGCCGCTCCGCCGGAGCGGGACGACGACGAGGAGGAGACGCCCGAGCAGGAAGCTGCGCGGCGTCGTGCTACTCTTGCCCGCCTGCGCGCCGGTGGTGCCCTCGGCTTTGGCGTTTTCACCCCGAATGTGCCTGAGCCTGAGCCGGAGGAGAGCGGAGAAACGGATCACGAGGGCGATGACAGAGAGCCGGCCCACGGCTCTGAAGACGACGCCCCGCCTCCTCCTCCTCCTCCTCGTGCCAGCGCCCCCGACTCCGATGCCCCACCTCCCCCTCCGCGTTCCGGAGTAGCTGCTCCCACTACCCAGCTGCCGCCGCGTCCAGGCACCGGCGCTGATGCTCCGCCGCCGCCTCCCCGTCCTCACGACGATGAAGACGACGATGAAGCGCCTCCGCCTCCTCCCCGTCCCAGCGCTGCAGATGCCGACGCTCCTCCGCCGCCCCCTCGAGCCATTCCCGGCATGGTAGCACCTGGAGGCGGTCCCCCGTCCCCTCCGACTCGTCCTGGCCATGGTGCGACTGCCATGTCGCCCCCACGTCCGTCTGTGCCTCAGATTCCCCATCCCGCTTCCCGATCTGCCAGTGTGGATATGGCGCCGCCGCCCCCTCCTAGGGCTGCGCCTCCGCCGCCGGCCGATGACGACGAAGCGGGTGACGATAAGGCACCTCCACCTCCGCCTCCTCGAGCTGTCCCCCCTGCTCCTCAACAAGGGCAGCATGGAATGGGAGGCTTTGCGGCGATGCCCCAACGGTCGGTGCCCCCGCCTCCACAGGAAAACGCACCTCCCGTGCCCTCTCGACAGCCCAGCCTCCCTCCTGCTCCTCCTGTTCAGCCTGTTGCTGCTGCCTATGGTTCGGGTCAAGCACACTATGGACAAGACCAGTTTGCCCAGCAGGAAGTTCCACCTGCGCTCCCAGCTGGACGACCGGGACAGTCTCGATCGCCTCCTCCTCAGGCTGCCCGCTCTCCGCCCCCTCAGCTGGCCCAGATTGGACGCATCGGCTCCCACAAGTCTCAGGGTTCCGCTGGACCGCGCAGCTCTGCCGAGCGTGCTTCCCTGTCGGTGAACCGACCGGGTTACAACGATCTCCAGGCGGCATCAGCGTCGCACGGCAGTGTTCTCATGCGCGCTGCAAAGGGAATGTTTGATCAAGGAAAGCGCGGAAACTATGGCGACGGCTCGTCGCCAGGTTTCGTGCGCATGGCTTTTGAGCGCGCCGGTCTCCCTCTCCACACTGGAGACTGGGGCTTGGCTGTGTACGAGCAAGAGGCCTCGTCAGTCCTGAAGAAGCTCGACGACCCCCGCCCCGGAGACATCGTCGCCATTCATGACGGCAAGTTCAAGGGCAAGAAGGGTCTTAGCAGCTACCACCAGCAGGTTGGAAGCATCCAAGACCCCTTGATCGCCATCATCCACGAGTACGACCTCAAGAACAAGCACAAGCTGCGTTGCCTGCAAGTCGAGAGAGGCGTACCCTCGGAGATTAGCTACAGATTGGATGACCTGAAGAGCGGCAAGGTGTTCGTGTACCGCGCCGGATTGCAAGCATGAAGTAGAATCGGAATCCGTAGCAACACATATTGTTAGACTGCTCAAATATATCCAAGAAACGAATGCAACGAATGAAGTGAACAACACTACTGCTGGTGCGGCAGGTGTTAAAAGAGGGCAACGTTAAGGATGACGTCGGGTTAGTCAACCGGTGGAGGTGGTCCACTCTCGATCTTCCCTTCGACCATCTTCCCTGTATCGTGCTGTTCTGCAACTACCCTTGTGGATTGGAGTGCCTTTGGCCCCCTTACTCTTAACCAACCTACTCATACGAACTGCTCTGCTCATCTTTCTTGCTCTTCAAGTTTCTTGCTACGCCTGTCATGGATATACCGTTTGAAAGGTACGACCGCAGTCCTTCGGCTATCTGATGTCAGCTTTGCGCAATTGATACAGAAGATGGGCCACCCTCCAATGTCCAAGAAACGAGATCGCAGAGAGAAGACTGTTCCGTACACCGCTGCTGAAATCTTCGGGGCTTGGAAAGACCATTTGTCTCAATCATTTGTTCCTGGTACAACCAAGAAGCTGTTTCGATTGCTGTTCCCACACGAAGGGTCCCGGCGGCGGTACGACATTAAGGAGACCAGGTTGGCATCACTACTGGAAGAAGTTTTGGGCATCAGGGGATTGACTCAGTGGGACGCTGTGACGCGAGACGGGATACGCAGAAGTGGCTGCCTCGGCGAGGAGGTCAGGTTGGCAATGATTAGACGGAGGGTAGGCTGTCCTGGTCAGCTGATGTGCTCACATCTACAGCGTAACGGGATCTCCGCCATCACCATTAGCGAGGTAGACGCTCTCTTGGATCAGCTGGCAGCCCGATCTTCGTGGTCTCAGCTCTCTCAGGTACCTTCTGACTGCCCGAGTCAAATGGCCATCCTTCAAAGGCTGTACCGCGATTCGAGAATGTCGCCCGATGCGCTCTCGGTGCTGACACAAATCATTCTGAGGGACCTTCGACCACTTCTGTACCCTCTGCCGCCACGATATGCGGGGAACCCCGAGCTGCTCATACATGAAACGATTGCCAGTGCACCAGAGCTGCTCTCAGCCGAGAGGGCAATGTTCTGTTGGGATCCTACAATGGCCAAGTTGTACCTTGAGGGGAAAGCCAACCTCGATTGGTGTGCCACAGCAGCAGAGGAGATTGGTATGAGCGATCAGCGACTGGTGATCTCTCCTGGGCCAATTCTGGGAGTCAACGTGAAGGTGAGGATCCTTCGTGATGCCGATGCTGATGCTCGAGATCCCGAAAGCCCGAGGGGCAGGCTCTTCGACAGACATTGCTCTCAGAGGTTTTTACAACGGCACCGCGCCCCTGACGCCAATAGTATGGGCAGAGACGAAGTACGACGGGTATCGGTGAGGCCTGTCGTGACCTCTCCAACTTACTCAATAGCATGCAGATTCACGTTGCACTCTCTCCCCGGCCGGCGATCACGATCTTCAGCAAGTCGAAGAGGGATTCCACGAATGAGAGATGGAACGCCCACTCGTAAGACAACAGTGAATACTCCTTCTGACTCCAGAATCATTCTTGCAGCGCTTGGCTTACCTGTTCCTGAGAACTTGCCTTGTCGAGTTCACCTGCACGACCGTCTCGAGGCACGGGAGCCGCGCTTTCATACAGGGGTGATCCTGGAAGCCGAGGTGATCCCGTTCAATGAAGGGAGCCGAGATGGCGGTCGCGGTCCTGGTATCGAGGAGTTTTGGCATCTCCACTCTGCGGGTGTGGCGTTTGATGGTTTTCGGGAAGGTGATAGGCATCTGTGCTTAGCTTTCTTTGACGTCTTGTACGCAAACGGTCAGAGTCTGTTGCTTCAGACGTACGATCAGAGAAGGGTCATGCTGGAAACGATCATAAACCCTATCCCAGGCTTTGTAAGTGGCCGACATACATCGGATGTGCTGACTGTTAGGCAATTTTGGCCGAGCGGCAGCCGATCCCTCTTGATCGTGGACTGGCGGTGGCTAAGATGGTGAGATAGACTGTGCTCGGCAAAGCTGACTCTGTAGGCACTGCAAGAGGTCTTTGACAAGGCTGTTACGCAGCACGAAGGTGCTAGACATTTGCTTGGCATCTAGCTTACGGCAGAGGGCCTCATGCTGAAGGCATCCAACTCGCGTTACAACCAGGACCTCCAATGGGTGAAGATGAAGGTTGGTCTACAATATTGCCATTTGACTGACCACAGCACACCTTCATCAAACACCTTGGTGATACCATTGACCTTGTCGTCATCGGTGCCGGTTGGGATCCAGAGCGCGCTCGTCTGCTTCGAGGTTTGTACTGTTGGCGATTCGAGGCTGACAGCAGTGGACACGTCCGTCTTCACGACGTTTTACATCGGCGTTCTCACCAATAGGGATAGTGTGCTGGCTAAAACAGATAACCCAAACTACCAGTTTCTGTTCCGGTCAAGCTGGGGTCTGACCCGTCAAGAGTTGGGCAGGTACAACGCCCTCCTGCACCGGGGAGAATGGGCGTTCAAGCCGTATGACCGCGATGACCCGACGAAGAGGGTACGTGTCGAACCTCTATGGTGCTGACTTGCGTGCAGAGGCTCTCCGGTATCTCGTGGACGCACTACATGCCATCCAATGTTCCGCCACCGTCTGTCCTGCTAAATCGACCTCTCTGCGCAACAGTCTCGGGACTGGGATTCCAAAAGTTGGATTTCTGCGATGTGAGCTTTTGCACGTATCTCGCTAACCGGCAGAACTTTGAGGTTCGGTTCCCAAAAGTCGAAAGGATCTATACACCAGAGGAGCGTCCAGCTGATCATGGTGCGTCCATGTAGCACTGGTGAAGGCTAACGACTAGCCTTGACTGCCGATCAACTGCGCGCAATTGCACACGAGGCTCTTGGGTATAAAGAACCCCCTGGCTCTCCCCGAACAGACTCTATGGAGGCGATGTGGCGAAGCTTTGGACTCGCGCCCCACAGCCCCTTGGCACTTAAGAGGTGCGCTACCGAGGGCTCGCCCATCTACGACCCCGATAGCCCCTCACAACCTTCCCAGCGTTCTTCCGGTCGTTCTCACCCTTCTCCCATGGCGTTGCGCAAGGCACGAACCATGCGGGACCTTGGAGAGCCAGATCGTGCTGGAAACGTGAGAGGAAATCCGAGAGCCCGGCGCAAGCCACGATACCCCGAGCCAGTTGGACCGGTGCGCGACAGCTCATCCGGGGAGCTGGCCTGTCCGCCATCACCTAGCCCGCAGAGACAGCCACTGCTTCCTCTTCCCAAGCTCTTGCAGTCGCCGAGCTCGCGCAGGACACGGCCGCCCCTGTCGCCCAAAACGCCCTCCCGTGCATCGAATCGGCATCATGGCCGACTTCCATTCTCGCCAAGCCCGGCGCGTGTGCTCACGTATGGAATTCTGGGCAAGGAAGCCGACGCCGAGTCGCTTCCTACGCCACCGCCCTCCTCGCCCGTTGGTCCTAGCAAGCGGCGCCGTCTCACTGCCCTCCCTGCGCCGCCGCTACTCTCCCCCAGGGTTCCCGAGGGACGCATGCTAGAGTTTGGAGCTGTCGAACCTCCAGCTACGGCTGAAGCTGGGCTAGCGCTTCCCGTGTCTGAACTGTTGTCGCGTCTCGCTCCCTTGTCTAACCACCAGGCCACGCAGGCCGCGCCGATGCTCCCGACCCCGGCTCGCACGTCGCCGGCGAAACATGTCTCATCTGCACCCACGCCCTCAGGCACGTGCGCCATATCTAGCGGGCCAGAGCCGGTCGACCTTTTCGCGCTCGCGCCGGGTTTCCCCACATCGAGCCCGCTCGCCGACCGCGTGCGCGTCGCGAAGCCTGTCAGGGGTTCTGTCCCTCGTCCGTTGTCTCTACGCTCGCGCCTGCGCCGTGCACGCCTGTCTGCACCCGCCCGTTAATGTCACTGTTTCATTAGTTCTTACATGTATCATATCCTTCTGCGTTGCGGCTGGAGCGTAGTGTTAGTTTCACGATCACACGACCCCCTCGACGCCACGGGGTTGGCGAGATCAGGTCCGAGATTCGGTCCGAGGGACGGGAGCTGGAGGGGAACCGGATCTCGATGGCTGCATGTCGCGCAGCGTTCGCTCCCATTGTGAGTCGGATGTGTTGGCCTGAGTTCCAAAGCCAGCGTTACGAGATCAAACATGTGGTTTTTGCATGAACCAAAGGCGGGCATCGTACTACAATGAAGGGGGAGACCTGAAGGAGACCATAATAGGGGAAGGGGACCATGGATTGCGGTTCGGCTTATTGTTTCGTGGACCGCGATCGGACGACAGTCGGGTTAAGGTAGACCGAGGACGCGACGACTGGCGACTGGCGACAGAGCGGGCCACATGACGCAGACTTATGGTGGTATACGGATGTAATGAATGCTGGATAATGCGGAGGATGGGTGGGCTAGAGTTGTGATGAGGGCGTTTGTTGATGGACTTATGACCAGATCTTGAGTAAGGAGTCCCAGGATCCGGTAGCCAGCGCGATTCCGTCGCCGGACACGCCGAGACACGAGACACGGTTGTCGTGTCCCTGGAGAACGCCGACGCGCTCGCCCTTCAGCGTGTCCCAGACATTCGTGTTGTAGTCGTCGTAGCCCGCGAAGAGCATGCGCCCAGAGATTGAGAACGACACCGACGTGATACCGCAAAGAATGTTGTCGTGCTGGTACGTGTTGAGGTCGCGGTCGGATCGGAGGTCGAATAGCTTGCACGTCGCGTCGTCGGAACCAGTCGCAAACGACTGTCCGTTCGGGAAGAAGTCGACGCAGTTGATGTCGCTCTCGTGCCCCGTGAACGTCTGCACGGCCTTGCCTATCCTAATGTCCCAAATCTTCGCGGTCGAGTCGCAGGCTCCAGAGACGAATGTATTCGGGTCTGTCGGACAAAGCGAAATCGACATGACGTCTCCCGTGTGGTCCTGGAACTCGGCGACCCGAATCCCCTGCTCAATGTCCCACAGCATACACGTCATGTCTCCACTCGAGGTGACGATTTGCCGGTCATTGATGAACCGACAGCAAGAGAGGTATCCCGTGTGCGCACTCAGCTCTCGCGCCACTTTCACCTGTCCTCCTGCCTGGCCCGGTCCAGCTCCTCGCAGCGAGTAGATTGTGCAAATGTTGTCGAGACCACCGCACGAGACGTACTGTCCCGACGGCGAGTAGGCACACGTCATAACCCAACTGCTCCTGAGCGGGATCGCATGAACCTTGTTGGTTGTGTAGGCATCCCAGACGATCAGCTTGCCATCCTGAGACGCAGACACCAGGTGACGCCGGTCGGTGGACCACTGCAAAGCGTAGATTTTGGCTAAATGGCCCTTGAGCGTACGCCTAATCTTCAGCTGAAGTCGGGCGAGAGGTGGTGTCTCAGTGGCCATGGCACGCACTGGGGACGTCAGTAGAGCAGGGGGCGCTGTGACGTACGACTCGTGTCCGCGGTCTGCTCGCGGGCGGCCCGAATCTTCTCCTTCAGACCATCAGCTTCCCGCCTGGCAGCGGAGATCTTCTCCTGGATTTCTGACGGTGTTGACATGGTGAGATGAGGGGGAAGTGTCTATGCTGATGGGCAGGCGGTTTAAGGGAGTTGTAATGTCAGAGATGAGGTAACTTTTGGGGGCGGACAGCTACTGATGCTGATGCTGCGCCTTTTGGTCGTCCCAGTTGGAGCACAAGTCTAGCAGCGGTTCCGGTCGCAACCTTGATCCCCAACAGTAGCTGTAAGCGAGTGGGCGAGTGGGGGATCTTCAGTAGCGTCGGGTGTGAGTGACCCTCTCTAGAACCTAGAGGTGGTTAGTAAACCGAGGACCGAGCTGCAACTTACCTGTATGACCCGATAAATATGTCACTGCAGCTCGGTAACCTGTCAACCCTTAATTGATGGACGACGCTTGAAGTGAACAAGCGTATTAAGAGCTTGTGTGCGACGAGAGTAGATGCGAATGGGTGGTAGTTGCGTGTGTGGTGTCGAGGTCGTTGTCGGGTCGTCGAGGCGGAGATTGGGAGGGTGATGAGGTCTGAAGGAGGAAGAAGGGAAGGAGGGACAGCGACCAGAGTGGGTAAGACGACGAGTAAGTATCCGGGGGTCTGTGCGATCCAACGGATGTATGTAGTCGTAGGGAACAAAGCGTGTGCGCCTCCTTTCTGGGTGTGAGGAAACGGGCGTTTCGCTTTATTGTTGTTTCTTGTGGTGTCGCTGTCTTTGTGTGTGCTAAAACGGAAGGCAATCAGTAGTGGTCAAGATGTCAAGTCGATCCAAGATGGGACAGGTATATCGATGAGGTAACTGATCACGCTAGACACCGACGGCAAGGTCCTAAGGCGGAACTCTTGTGCTGAATGAATAGCCAAGAGAACCTGGAGCGGTTCCAGCGATAGAGATCGTTGAGCGTGGGACAGCTGAAGGAGAAAAAGTTGGGCGAAAGTCGAGGGATATGAGGACCAAAGAGGCTTATTGTGGCTTGCGAGGCTTGGTGGAAACCTCAGTCGTCCTGCAGCCCCTTGGACAAGGCCGAGGTAGCGTGCCGTGTACGATCAGCCGATGCTCCGATGCTCAGCCCGGGGAAGGGAACCGAGGTTCTCTCAAAGCTCGTGCGCAGGAGAAGTTGAGAGGTAGGCTTTCGTCACGCTTTATCGTCTGGTGAGCTGTCAAATCGGTCCAACGGTTGTCGCAGGCTGAGTAGTCGCCGCAGATAAAACGTGTGGGCAGCGGAACCAGGACGCGGACGATCGCTGCCGAGAACGAGCTATCGAGGATCAAGGATCGAGCGAGGGTAACTGTTGCACGGATCTCTCCGACTGGGCTTGCTGGGCGACCGGTCGTTGGGCGACAAGCAGGAGATCCTCGGGTCCTGAATCGGGGTCGGCGGGCAAGGGTCGAGTGGGCTCCGGACGTGTGCGGGTTCAGGCTCTGGGCGTGCCAGGACCTAGCAAGACGAGTGACGAAGGTGAGGAAGGAGGTCAGATCCTTGAGACTTCGAAAGTCTAACGAGCGTAAGCAACTGTCAACGCGTCAAGAAATCGAGGAACTTCTGTCATTTCGTGCGTGCCAGTCGGCTGGCACCGTTCTCACGTGCCTGATCATTTAATCGATCGGACTCGATCTCGGGATCTTCCTCCATCTTCGGGTCATCGTTGGCATATCTGAACAGCCGTTGCGATGCATCACAGTAGTCAGACATGGCGGAGTCGCCGTCAGCGGATGTCTAGCCTGTCTGCCACGACAGGTCACTCGTTACTCCGCGCGAAGACTTCCGGGGTATGCTACAGGCTGGCAGGACTTGGCTGAGAGACAGGCGGTCGAGTGCGACTCAGGAGCACCCTGAACCCGACAATGGCCAGAGGCGCCATCGAGGAAGCCGGCGAGGAGGCGCCTCACGAACCCGCCTGGTAGTCTGTCCGGCTGGATGGCCGGGGCAGCGAGATCCAATCCACAAGCTCTGGCTATGTGGTGACAAGGCGAGGCTCATGGCTCGCCAAGCGCCGTGGCCCGCCCAGTGGCCAGTGGCGAGCGTGGCTTGGCCAGTGTTCCGATGGCGTCTGGCCATCCTATCCCCTCCTAGCCAGTTGCATGCACGTTACGAGGGGTAACGAGGGGCGGTAGGGCGCAGCGGAATGCGACCATAGAGCACTCCAATCCTGCGCCGTTGCCAGGTGCTGCGGGGTGCGTGCGTGCGTAGGCTGGGCACGTTGCGTATGGTGTGCGAGTATGCATCTTTGCAATCTTCCTTCACTTTTCCGTACACCTTTGACACAGCACGGCAGAGATCAGCACAACTCACAGCAGACACTGTC
Organism: Trichosporon coremiiforme; assembly: GCA_039545355.1. NCBI lineage: Eukaryota > Fungi > Basidiomycota > Tremellomycetes > Trichosporonales > Trichosporonaceae > Trichosporon > Trichosporon coremiiforme. Next base: position 70,594 of record BCJJ01000041.1, read on the forward strand.
GACTGGGTGATGATCGACAGCGACACTCAAGCTCGAACCTACCACCCCGATCGGCGAGCTCGAGCCTTCCTCACGTCCTTCCTCGTACCAGAGCACTGCTTCTCGACCTTCCTTCCAACCGTTCTCGCTTGCTCTTCAATCTGACCCCCACCTTCGTTTCAACCAGCTGCGCAACTGCATCGCATCGCCACAAGCAGATCACGATCACGACCCTGCTGTGCCCCTTCACCCACCTCAACACTCCGCACCCGATCATAAGCGAACCCAAGCGTCACTGATTCGAGCAGCGCCCCCCGCAGTCTGAACGGCGATAGCCGTGTTCAGTGCCTCGACCAGTTCCTCGATTCCAGCGACCTCTTCATGTCCGCCATGGCATGATGAGCACCGCTCGAAGCGGTTGGTGGGTGAATTGCCGCAGTCGCGATCTCATCTCTCCGCGACCGGTGCTACAGCCGGCTCGATCTTGGCACCGACCGAGCGCTCCAGGTCAAGAATCGCGCTCATGAGCAAGGCACGCCCGAGCCCACACTAGAAAGCCAAGACATCGCAAGATGGGCAATCTAGGATCCGAACAACCAGAAATACCTCCCCCATCCACCAGCGCTCCCACCCCACTCGCAGAGTTCTGCGCCGCGCATGCCGACACTCTGGTACCGCTGCCCATGTTCACAGCTGCACCGTCTCGGTATGCCCAGGTGCTGGGTGGGTACGGTGGGGGTAGATGGAGGGAAGGCGCCGCCTACGGGTGATACGGGTCTCCGGATACCGTTACATCTTGGTGCCGGCTCGAACCCACTTTCCAGTGTGTGCCTCCCACGCGCATGTGCGAGCATACGCTCATCAACAAGTACGCAAGGTTCGCAACGGGCACTGCAGACTCCCAGCGCATCAGCACGGCGTGCTAGACAATGCGATCGCTCATGCCAAGCTGAAGCGAGCGTGCCTCGCGAACATGACTCGGCAAGGCTCCATGCCATCCGCAGTCGCGATTCCCACACTGCCTACGGGCTTGGCGTCCCCGAACGCTGTACACTATGGGCAGTGGGGTCTAGACCTTGCTCCGACCCATACCCCTGGCGTTCTAGCCGTCCCCTGCACACCGATGCTTAGCTGCCTTGTTGCTGGGTGGAGTTGTATGGACCGGCATCCACGCAGAATACAGGTCGGAATGAGACTGACATAGCCTCGCCTTTGACACTAGCGCCCGATCAAGCCGCCAGACTGGCGAAGGCATGCGACTGCGCGACTGCCCAGATTGACGCAGCTCACGGCAGCCGGGCACCCGCGTCCGGCGCATCTGCCGCCAGGCACTAAGGCACGATTACACACTCATACATCCAGCAAGGTCAGGACTATCCAGGTCGTACAGGATCGCTGCGCACGACTGCGACTGCGTAAAGGGCCGCGGACAGGCTGCGTGGCAGCACAGCCTGTCGGGCGTAACGGTCTCCCTCCGCAGACCCTACGGTCGCCAATTGTCTCGCGCATTCGCTGGTCGCGCTAGGCTACGCGGTCACTGGTGCCACCGCCGTTAGTGAGTTTGCAGCGTGCAAACACGTCGCCCTCGGCTTGCCTTCGGCCTTCGGTCTAGGTCGCTCGGAGAAGAAAGCCATCCGGCTCGGCGCCGAATGTCAGTAGGAGGAAGGTCTGCAGGCTCTGGGGAGTATCATCATGCGGTGTTTGCATACTACTAGGGAGGTGGAATGAAAGGTAATCATAATAAAGGAAAGATTAACGCAGGCTTCATGGTCAAGGTCAAGAAGCCAACTTAATTAAGTGTTCAGGCAGGAACAAGGTGCTTAGAGAGCGAAGGCGGCAACAACGGCAGCGAGGGCGGGGGCAACGAAGCCGGGGACGAGGGCCGAGGCGCCGGAGCCAGCGGCAGAGGTGGCAGCGTTGCCAGCGGCAGAGGTGGCAGAGCCGGCAGCGGAGCCAGCCTTGGAGGCCTCGTTGGAAGCCGACGAGGCAGCGTTGCCGGCCGACGAGGCGGAGGCTGACTGGGCAGAGGCAGACTGAACGGCAGACGAGGCCGAGGCGGACTGAGACTCAGCGGACTGAGACTGAGACTGAGACTGCTGGTCGTTGCCGCCCGAGGGGGCAGCAGACTGGGACTGCTGGTCGCCGCCGGTGGGGGTGGCAGAGGGCTGCTGGTTCTGGTCACCGCCCTGCGACTGCTGGTTCTGGTCACCGCCGCCAGTGCCGCCAACGGCACCGCCGCCCTGCTGGTTGCCGCCGTCGGTGGCCTGGGGGGTCTCGCCGTTGGACGAGCCCGAAGGGGTGGCCATGGCACCGGCAATCGAGACCGAGAGGGGCTTCTGGATGCAGTCGGTGTTGCCGCCAGAGGCGACGCTGACCTGGGCGGCCGAGTTCTGGGCACCAGTCGAGTCCTTGATGGTGGCAGTGATCGAGGTGCCGGGCTCGAGGTTGACCCACCAGGTGAGCGAGGTCTCCGAGGTGGGGGTGCCGCCAGTCAGGTCAGCGAGGGGGGTACCCGAGGACTCTCCACCCTTGAGGATGGTGCTGCTTTGTCAGCTTGTGCTCTGAGTAACGGCGCGGCATCCGCTGATCGCATCCGCCAATCTCGACAGCCTGAGACTGGAGATCAGTCGGCGCTCAAAGACTCACACGTAGTAAGGGGGCTGGCCACCACCCCAGGTGATGCGGGAAGGCTGGCAAGCAACGGGTCCGTTCTGGATTGTCAGTGCCAGGTCCAAACACACACAGCCGTCAGCCAGGCATCCATCCACCCACACACCAACACGCATCCAATACACAGCACACAACATGAACCAGGACACATGCAAGAGATATCACAGAGCATTCGCCACCCATGAAATCTCACTGCCAGAGCCGTCGTGCGTGATGTTTGGAAGCGCAGGCGATGGGGAGCTCGGCTGTTTACTGCGCAGTACTCACGGGGGTGTCGATGTGAAGCTGCGACGAGTCCTGGGCGAGGACAGCCGAGGCGGCGACGAGGGAGGCAAGAGCGACGTTCTTGATCATTGTGTTTTGTGGGGAGAGAAGGAGGGATGGAGAGAAAACAAGATGCCAAGAAGGACGAAGGGGGATTTGTAGGAGGGAGGGTGGGCGACTGCGAGACGGTCGTTTATAAACGGAGGTTCCTTCCTGGTCAGGAAAGCAGCTGCTGGGGTGGTGAGAGCGCGGTGTCCGAGGTGCCTCCTTGCGTCCTGCGAGGCAGAGTTATGCTCGAAATTCAGGCCTTAATCCAAGTGAGAGAGCCCAGGGGGTCAGAGTGGGTGAGAGCGCAGTTGAGCCGCGCAGGACGACAGAGACCGCGTGCCTCCGGACCTGCGAGAACGACATCCGTTGCATGATGACACCGGGCGGGGGAACCGAGGCCGGCAAGTGTTGGTAATGAGCTTTGATGAGTGTTAGCAGCTCGCGGCCCTGGGCATCCCCGGGCTCGCCGCCCTACATGTCCCAAGGAAGCCAGCACAGGCGGCGCCAGGAGTAGCAGCTGCTCAGCAGGGCCGGCAGGGACATGGTGAGAAATATCGGTCGACAGTCTCATGTGCGAAACAACACCGATACCTGCAACGTATGGGCTAGGGTCCCACGGCCACAAAGTTCAGGGTCCTCTCAGGGGATGATCGATTGGCGTCAGTCGTCTCTCCGGCTCATTAGTCCTCAGATCCGGACAGTCTAATCCCCCAATACAAACTATTCCTTATTCAGCAAAGGAGAGCTGGCTTATGTCCGGTTCATGTTCCATCCCCCCGCGGCCTCGCGGCCATCCGTCCTCTGTGAAGGGGGAGCTGACGAACAACTGCTGCGGAATTCAGGGCTTCCCCAGACTGAGTTGTACCTCCCCTGAGGCTATGACGTCGTCTGCATTGTCTCTGTGAGCTCTTTCCATCCATTCGACCACTCGTGCAACCTCTCGCTCGCCGATGGACGAGGAGGAACCCTTGCGCTCAGCGAGCACTGCAAGCAAGCCCGCAAGCACGAGGAGGCGCAGAGCCCGTGACCTTGCAGGGCCGCCGACCGTGGAAAGGCACGGAGAGCGAGAGTGACGTCGTTCGACCCTGTGCTTGCATTACCACTGCTCGCAGTTGATGAATGCGGCAGCGACCGTGGTGCTCAGCATTGCTCAGGCAAGTGGCGTATGCATGGGTGTACAGCCACGCTCGCGGTTCTTCTTGTTCTCGGCTAGCTGCGGAAGCGTGCAGCGTGCTTCGTACCTGCCGTGTCGTCACAGAAGCGATGATCAGTGCGAATTAATGCGGATCGTTCGGATCTGATCAGGTGTGTTTGTTAGTGAATGACCATCCATCCGCCTAGCCGCACATAGGGACGCTGGGACGATGGGATCGTGGATGCCACGGATATCCCCAATCACATCGCTTGCCGGTACAGACGGTGACTGTATAACCCACGTTTGCCCAGCCCAGCTGGGTGAGGGACGTGGCCTATTTGAGGCTTTCAACAGGCTGGCAGTGAGTACGCTATAGGCGATGCCGAATGAACCCTCAATCGGGTCCTCCGGTAGGCGCAACGGGCGTGCACCGTACCCTATTCCCCTCGATTGAGCCGCAGAGACCCTCAGAGCCCCCCTGCGCCTCAAACGCTGATCGCAATGCAGCCAGCGGCGTCCTGTCTACGATCGCATGCCCACTGTTGTCGACCGGGTCGACCAATCCAACGCATGCAACGCAGCTACGCAAGATGCAAGTCCCAGATGCCAGATGTGAGCATGAGACTTTGAGTTGTAGGGGTCCTTGGTAACGCCTGGTCGAAGAACCAATCAGAGAGCAGGCGCGTGCGACTGATTCGAAAGGACCACCTGACGCACCTGACATGCCCGCAGCTGTTAATTGCGGTGAATAGGCTGCAATTGCCCACAATCGCGTCGCCTACCAGACAATTAACCAGTGCATACGTGCATGCCTCCCAGGTCACCGGACTTTGCTACCGCCCTAGTTTGTTCAGCGTCCAGGCTCCGCAAGGGCTCGGTGGTATGCTGCGAGCTTGCTCCACGCTTGATGGCATCTACGCAACCGGTATGCCAGGTTGCCAGCCATTTACCGTGCCGTGCCCCGATAACCCATTCCGCCACTCCCTACTGCCCCAGCGATAAGCTACGGTGCCCGCGATAGAGTTCATGCTTTCGGCAGCCGTCTGCCCTTCCCCAACCGCAGCCACGTCGCAGCGATCGCTGCCCAACGCCTCACTATGTCCACCCCATCCCCGAGACCCTCGAGGGTCCTCGGCTGCGATCGGCTGTGCGGCCTTGCACACCACTCAACGCGACTCGGTGCATCACTGGCCGGGTGGCCACCGGGCATGCGCGTGCGGGCGCCGAAACGACCGGATCGACCGGAGGGGCTCAGAGTATGCAGCAGCGGTCTTACCGATACTGCCGGACGTGTGGCGAGGGTGTCTTCTCCGAGTCGCGTGGCATCACCGTGGCCTCCACCATGCGGTGTCTTTCTGGTGGGGTTCGCCCAAATCCGACTTGTTCACCGTATCAAATTCCAGTTCTCCGATCTGAGCCAGGACGCTCGCCCGACCGTGGGCCGAGCGTATGGAGACTCGGCACTTCTCCGGTGACTGAGTCGTCTCTACTCCTGATCCTGGGCCGGTTACCTAGCGAGCAGTTCCGAAAAAGTCATATCTGTGCTTCAGTCACTGGTCGGCGTTGTTGCCCACTCATCAACCCATATCATCTCGCCAGCGCGTCGACCCCTTCGACGTCGGGTTCTTTCTTACGAGGAGGGAGTTTCGGGAAGTTGTGAGTCGCTTGGACGCTGCGGCGAGCATGCCCTGCCACCCGCCCGACACGATCGGTACCCGGGTAGGCCAGCTGGCCAGTCGTCACGCGTTGAATTCAACGCGCGTTTCCGCCGCTTGAAACCAACGCTGCACGCACGAAACATTTTGAGACAGGAAGCTGATAATCAGAGAAACCTTGCATAGATCATGTTGTGCGTTCGCCGACACTGACCAGGGAAAGCTTACTGACAGCAGCGCGGCCGCTTCAATCCCTGGTTCGAGGCAGGGGTGCTTCAAGTGTGGTAACCGTGAGTTGTCTAGGTTGGACGGGGGACACACTCAAAGGACAGGGGGAGTTAACAACAGTGGGCCACATCGCCGAGAACTGCCAGTCGCCCGCGCGGCTGTGTTACAACTGTCGCGAGGCGGGACACGAGTCAACCAACTGCCCGCATCCGCGGACGACGGATGGGAAACAATGCTACGCCTGCGGCGGCGTCGGGCACGTCAAGGCCGACTGCCCCTCGCTGCGTGCTGTTGGCGGCTTTGGATTCCAGAAGTGCTACACCTGCGGACGGCCCGGACACATCGCCCGCCTCTGCCCCCAGAACGGCCGCGCCCACGGCGGCGGTCCCCACGCCCGTGGAGGATTCTTCAGGCCGCAGCCGCGTGTCGCCCCGGATGGAACCCCGGTCAAGTGCTAGTAAGTATCAGGGCCAGAACCAGAAACCAGAACCCAGAAGTCGGATGAGTGACCGTGCTCTGAAAGCAATCATGGGGACCGAGCGGACGCTCAGACGAGGCTGTCTCGGGTGTTTACAGTGCTGACAAGCTAGCCGATGCGGAGGCGACAACCACATGGCTCGCGACTGCCTCGCGCCCCGCGACGACTCGTCCAAGAAGTGCTACAAGTGCTCTGAGACGGGACACATTGCCCGTGACTGCCCAACGGTCAAGGCCGAGCAGCTTACTGCCGCCGAGTAAACGCAATAAAACCCCATATTCTAGCCTAGGCATAGTTTTTATATCCCATCATGCAATTGCATCCACCTAACTCGCCATCAGGTGCAGCCCGAATTCGCGGAACAGGCTCTCCTTCTTGGATCCGTCCAGATCCCGCCCGATGAGCACGAGCTTCGGCTTCACCTCTGCCGGCGTGGCGTGCGCGTCCTTGATGTCGAACAGATCTGCTACGCCCTGTACCACCTTCTCCTGAATCTTGCCCTCGACGTCTACCCGCATGTAACCCTTTGTCCGCAGGATGTCGTACTTGCTCTTCTTCGTCGGCGACTTCCACAGAATGTCTTGCAGGAACTTCTCGAGGTTCTGGAATTGGTCAAACGTGATTTGTCGGGGCAGCGGGAGCGTCACCGTCGAAATACCGTCGGTGTGCTGTGAATGATCGTGCGACCCGTCCGCGCAACCGGCACAGCTCGTAGAGTCTTCCTCCTGCTTTCCACCCAGCAGCGTCGACTCCGAGAACGCCTTGAGGTTGTACAGCTTCGGCAGCGGGACCTGACTGTGCTCCGTCCTGTACACTCTCAGAGTCGGGTTGATGCTCCGCACGCGCTTCTCGATCTCGTCCAGCTGCTCCGGCGTTACGAGGTCCGTCTTATTCAGCAGGATGACGTCCGAGCACGCAATCTGCTTTTGCGCGGCGCAGATCGGATCCTTCTTCGCGCTCGCGTCGGTGGTGTTCGCAGTCTTGCCATCATCCGGTGTCGGCTCGTCCAGCTGCTTGAGCACATTTCGGCAGTCCACGACGCACACGACACTGTCCAGGATCAGGTCGCCCATCTCTTCGTTCGTCCAAAAGTCCTTTGCAATCGGGGCGGGGTCCGCCAAGCCAGTCAGTTCGACGACGACCCAGTCAATCTTCTCCTTCTGCGCTGCAACCATCTCCTCGATCGCAGCAATGCCCATGTCTTTGAACGAGCAGCAGAGACAGCCGTTGGGCAAAGAGAGCATCGAGGAAGTAGTCGCCGACGGGTCGTTCGGGTTTGACATCTGCAATGACTTGCCTGGACTGTCAGCTGCGGTCGATTCTCTAGCCCGAGGCAGTCCGTGGCTGGAGGAGGTCGGGTTGACGCAACGCCATGATGAGCAACTCACTCTCAATGTCGGTAGTGTCTCCAAAGTCTGAGGTTAGCTGCAGCTATTCCCACGCAAAGCATACCATTCATGCACACGGCGATGCGGTAGCCATGGTTCTCAGTCATGATGTATCTGAGTTGTCAACTCGATCGTTCGGCTGGTACCTGACTCACTCGAGCAAGGTCGACTTGCCAGCTCCCAAATACCCGGTGAGCAAGGTCAGGGGGACCTTTCGGCGCTCGTGAACATCGGTTCCCGAGTCAACAAGCCTTTCGGTTAGCATTGTATGAGGTGAAAGTGAACGGACTGTGGAATCTCGTCATCGGAGCTCATGTTGTTGCGTAGAATGTTCAGGACTGAAAGAACACCGACCTCCGCCTTCCTCGATGCCATCATCGAAATCTGGGGCCCACCGCGGATTCATTTCCAGTTGGCGATAGGCCTGCCTCTGAACCTCGTCTGCTCGACGTTCAACCGGCCAGCTTGTTCATGTAGAAATCTCGCTCGCTCAGAAACCGTGTGCAGTTGTGTTACGATCATACTCGACGAGAGTGATGAGAGATGCATGCGCTGTGTTCATGCATGGCGTGTGTCGCACAGGACAATGCAATCCGACCAGACCGTTGACTGTTATCGGAACCTATTCAATCCTCCCCTTTACAAGATCAGACGCGATCACTACCAACAAAGTCATGTCATGACTTCGGATCCAGCCAAGATTCGTACCTCATCCATCCGCCCTTCAACATGTCCGACCCCCTCGACCTCCTGAGGGCGTCGATCTCAGAAAACCATCCGGCAGTTCTCCTGGGTGACGGAGGCGCGCCCGCCGACTCGATCACAGCAGCGACTTCATTGTCATTCCCGCAAGGGTCGGGGGATGCCATCACCATCCCGAAGGACGCTGCCACGCGGTACGCGCGTACCGATGCTCGCGAGGATTTTTACAATCTTGGACAGCTGTGGCTTGCTTGGACGGAGCGTGAAGCGGGTGTCCGTGACTACCTCCAGAAGGGTCAGGCGGCTGGTGTTGGATACGTTGCGATCACCGACCGTCGAGGTGTCGTCGACTTTTTGCAGGGAGTGACGGATGGTGGAGTGAGGGTTCTCGGCGCTGGCGAAGATGGTAAGCTAGTGATGGGTTGAATTATCTGATTCTCCAGCCAAGGCAGCTCCGGTAGCCTCTGCGGATGCGGGACCGTCGCGGCCAGCGGCGGCGCAGAAGCGCAAGTATGAGGTGAACGTCGCGGACCGCGAGTTCTGTAAGAAGCTGCGCGAGCAGGAGGTCGAGCTGCGCGACCGTAACACCGTTCTCCGGGTGTCTGCCTCTGGCAAGGTCAACGTTAGTCCATTGTTCGCATCGCCGCTGACAGGGCAGAACTTCGAGCAGTTCGTCAAGGGAACAATGAACGAGAAGATTCGTGCCTTCCGAAAGTCCTTCGAGTCGGGTGGTCGTGGCCAGGCTGCTGCACCGGTAGCTCACGACATGAACCGCCCTCGCAAGCAGAAGGCATCGACGCCGATCATCATTATCTCCTCATCGCCCACCTCACTCATCACGATGTGGAACGTGAAGAAGTTCCTGGAAGACGGACAGTAAGCTAGGTGAGGCTGACCTTTGCTGACATTCAGATTCGAGCCTTCCGATGTTGCTCGGCAAGCGCAGGCGCAGCAGGGTAACCTCCGCGCGGAAGACCTCGTTCCGGTTCTGAGGAAACGACATGGTCCTCACGGCGAGATCACAACGAAGTACATCGTCGTGGACAGCGTGGAGGCTCTGCAGAAGCTCGGACAAGATCCCTGGTAAGCTACTTTGAGCTTCCCTCAGCTGACATTCAGGGACCGTGTTGTTTGTGTCGTCACGACAGGTCAAGCGTGGCAGTTCAAGCCGTACAAGTGGATGGACCCGAAGGTGCTCTTCCGTCACGTTAAGGGAGTCTACTTCCAGTGGAACAATGAGCCGGTGGCCCCTGCCGTTCGTGACTGGAACGTGACCGAGATGAAGGTGAGTGGAACAAGCGTGGTACGTAAGCTGACCGCAGATCAACAAGTTAGACCGACACACCGACCGGCAGGTCGTCGCCGAGTTCTGGCGCGCTATTGACAGCCGCAGACGATAGGCACATGTAGAAGTATAGTATAGCATATGGATACCAGGCATATCGACAACACGAACTAACAAGTACTCTGCGAACGATCGCAGGCTCTGACGGCTTCAGCATGGCATGAGAGGAGCCCTGCATCGCTCCTCTGCGAAAACAGAGGCTGGCCGAAGGCGGTCGGCTTTTTTCTCTCCTGTCGCTGAGGAGACCGACGAAGGTGGAACACTCCAAGAGCGTGCAAACACCAATGGTGACGACAGCATTGGATCAATATCCGTGGGACAGGAGGGTTGGCAGGGTTGACGCGCTATATAGCGCTCCTAGCCCAAAAGCAAGTGCATGTGGCCGCAGCGCGGCCGTCTGTCTGAGGGGAGCTTGCAGTGGAGGGGCGATACAGGAGAGGTGGAGCTCCTCAGCGCCATTGCTGCATCTCGCGGGCGACCTCGTACAACCTGTCCTGTTAGCTAGATTTGTTACAGGACAGCTTACGTTCTTCGTCTTGCCTTGATCTCCGATACAAGCGAAGGGTGCGTCGGATGGAGGATCCAAGGCGGCGGAGCCATCGTGAGCTTCCAGATGTGTTGGGTGAGACTGGACATCCTCCGTGCGCACTTCCGACAGCCGACATTGTTGTTACACACAAGAACCAGATCAAGACGAGCCTCCTCTGGGTCCATAGGCGCAGCGAGAATGACAGGCATGAGCTCGCGGAGAATGTGCCACTTCAGCTGGCCGCAGTCCCCGTCGAAGGTCCCATACACAGAGCACGGCTCCTCTGCGCACTTGCCCCCAAAGTGGGAAATGTCCTCGTCGGCCATGAAGCTTCGTTCAAACTCTTCGACAGCCGCACGCCACTTGATACCCATCCGTCCGAGAGCGACGGCGTCCTCGGGGCTGTACCGGTTCAGGATCTTGAACGCACGCCCGCACTGTTCTTCCTCCGGCAGAGGGAGGCAGCGCGTCGCCCAGAACTGCCTGTCGCCGACCCCCGCGAGGCAGACGAAGCAGTACATGACCTCGGGAGGAGCTTCGACCTGTCGTCCCCACTCGAGAATCAGCTCGGTCAGCGACTCCATATTGAACGTGTCGATCATCTCGAGGACCTCCTCGAGCACGTCCTCTAGGTGGTCCAGCGAGGCACGGTCCGAGCTGTGGGCGTCCGGGCACTCCTCTTGCGAGTGTTTGACGACATGGAGCACGAACGCAATTGCCTTGGACGACGCATCGAGGATCGGAATGCGACATGAGCTCCGCTTTGAGTGCGGCAGAGTCGAGAGGTCGCGGAAGACGGGCGAGTACTTCCCAAGCGTCGCGATGTCGTAGCAAAACCCCACGCCGTCGGCAGACTGAAGGATCACGTTGCCCTGGTTGAAGTCGGGGTGAAGAGAGAGAGGACCCTGCTCGTCGAGACTCTTGCGGGCTGGGAGCTGCGCCTCTTCACTAACTATGGAGGCGGTCATGGTATGCTGAATGGTGAGTTGGAGAAAAGTGCAAAGATGGGATCGCATCAGCCGACGACTCAATACATCCCGGCAAACAAGTGAGTCATGTCGGCGCATCCTCAGAGAGGAGAAGTAGATCCTTGCTGCCCCGTACAAATGGGCATGGTATCGGCCAGACGCCACGGCCATTCAGTCAAAGGTGCGGCTTGCGAGGCTTGTGGGGTCGTCTTGCCAAGCCTGACCATCGAATCTCGCCCCCGCGCCCCTCCACAGGCAACCAGCTTGCGCGGTGTCAATGACGCACGAGTTCTACCGGGCATTGCAGTGCGCCAGTCACCGCCCGGCTGAGATCGTCGGCCGTTAGCAGGTGTGGCGCCGAATCAGCTGCGTTTGTCGGGCCAGACGAGGAAGGTTCGATTTCTGATGAATCTGTGCGCTCTGCAGAGCTACAGAGACGAGCGCTCGTGTGAACAGCCAGGCTGCTCTTGCGGGGCTTTCTTAGTGCTTATTCTGCGTGTCCTTGCGATGAATGCGGTCTGACAGCCTTCGAAGGCTACTGATCCACAGTAAATATGGCTGAATCGGAAGGTACGGTGCACTGTGTCCGCTTCCGCGACTCAAAGGCGTGGCGAAGGCTGCTGATCCACAGTAAATATGCACTGCAGAGACATTCGCCCACAGCCATTGGCGCCAATCACTAGATTCCGGACAATCAAGGGTCGTTTCCGTTCTTTCATTTCGTAGCGCTTGATCCAGAACGCTTCTCGATTCTCTGTTACGTACAGTCGATACGCCGATAGTGGGATGCAAGCATGGCGCACTGGAATGCAGGCACACCTGCAGCTCACGACCTCGCCCTGTGTTGGTTGAACGGGGACATCAGCGCCGATCCCGCCAACAAAACCTCTCAGGACGACGTCGGTGGCGGCAGGGTCTAGGGCGTGGCGAACGCCTTTGGGCGTCGGTCTTGGACGGTGACCGAAAGTGCAATGACGTACGTACTGCGTTGTCGACTGTGGGTGGTGCATACTGTAAGCATGGCCTGTCGGAGAACTGTCCGAGGCGTCCAAGTGATTCTCGCCGTGTGGTACGTGGGGTATGTGGCGAACATGACTGACTGCCCGGCCGTTCGTCGAGACAGCAAAGGCGCTGGGTGTCGAAGTCAGACTCGTGGTTAACGTCTGAGCCAAGGGTACGCTGGAATGCGGAAGCGAAGGCGAACCTGGGTGAGCGGTATCCTCCTGTACATTCCCCGGGGTTGAGTCGCAAGAGGGCGTCAGTGGGTCAGTCAACCTGTCAGGAGGGACTTGTGGAGACGGAGAGGATCACCATCGGGTTTTTGGGAGAGGGGCCGTTCCCCATGTGCCGAGCCTGTAGCTTGTCGACGTCTGTTGCTCATCAAGGGGTCGCACGAAAGACCTAATGCGATCACATCGAGGGGCGCCTGTGGCAGTGGTAGCCATGAGTCTCCATACTTCGTTCACGTGAGAGCTACGCTGACTCGCTACTCCTCTTCAATGTCGTCCGACACCCACTGGCCACTTGCAATGAGCTTTTCCCAGTTGTGGAGACCGTGCTTCATGAGTCTTGCGCTGCATCGGTGGCAGTTGATGTGGCCATTGATGATCGATGTGACCACGGCGCGGCCTGAGCTGAGGGGCACATCTTTCAGAGCGTTATACAGGGCATCTGCCGTATTACTCTTCACGTCCTTCCACTGGCCGCGGAAGCTGGCGAAGGTGCCACAGTAGCTTGCCCAGCACTTCTTGTTGAAGCAGTCTTTGCCACCCACTCGTCTGTCCTTGAATGCCTCCCAGAAATCTTCGAGGACGTTGTAATAGTCCGCCCTCAGGCGCTTCGCGTCGATGTTCCGGGAAACGAAGAAGTCATGGTTGCTGAGACACTCCATGGTCCAGAACCTCTTCCGCTTGGGGTTGTGTACACACGCGAAACGGTACTTGCGGCGAAGGTCGAGGCCAGACAGCTCTACAGCTGCGGCGACCTCATTTCCAGCTAAGCTGATATCATACGCGTCGATCAGTCCGCAGAACTGATCGAACACAGTGACGGAGGGAACGGGACGCATGTCCTTTGCAGGGTCGAGGGCGCAAAGCAGGACTTCGAGCGTGAGTGCCGAAGTGTTCGTGAAAGGGAGCGTGAGGATGGACTGTGCTGGCTGGGGGAGGTCTGTCATGTCACGGAAGACGGAGGAGTGTTGCTGCAGAACCAAGAAGTTCATACGGAGGCGGGCGTGAGTAGACGAGACCAGCTCTATGTCGCCGGAGGTGAAAGCGTAGTGAAGGGTCGCAGGGGTCTCTTCCGGCTGCTGATGTTCCGCTGGAGGGTCGGATTGGTCATCGGGAGGGGTGATGGCCACCGCAGTCAGTGGCTCGCTGAGGTCGTCGCTTGCTGTGGACGCGAGTGCGCTGGCCATGGCGAAAGAGAGCTAAGTGTGTTGAGGAAGAGAGAAAAGTCATGCCTTAAGGGACATCAGAGTACCTGCGGACAAGGGCGCAGCCGTGCGTGGTGTGCATGGTAGATCGATCTGTAACATTTGGAGGATCAATACCCTCACTCCTCGCGGTATCGAGGAGTGCAGGAGACGACCAGGACTTCACACTGGATTCCATCAAGACTCATACAAAGGGCTGAGACGCAGTCCGTCTTGGTCTCTCCCGAGCTACTGCTGCCAACGTAGGGGATCTTCTCTCTTGCAACTCAGCGTTTCCACATGCCGCTCTCTAGGAGCTGCTTCCAGATGGTCATCCCGTGGGCGCCCAGCCTGGAAGCGCAGGTCGGACAGGCTGCCACCACCTTACACGCAGGTATGATCTTCTTCTTGCCGTCTTTGGGGTAGTTCATGTTGAAGTAAGCAAGAACCCTGCCTGAGAGGGACTTGAGCACGCCCCAATCGCCCTTTAACGCCTCATATGTAGTGCACGATTGCTTGCGACAGCGTTTCTCGAAATCGTAGTGCCCGTTCAGCACAGTATCCATATACGTCTTGGCAAACGTTGGGCGAGCACCTTCCCACTTCTGGAACAGGTCCTTCAACGTGGCGTGAGCTTCGGGGTGCTGTGCCCACACATTACACATACCCGCGTCACGCGTGTCGAGGCACTCGAGCGCCCACTTATTCTCGTTGACGGTGTCGTACTTGGCCGCGAAAGCGCACTTGATCCCCACTTTGAAGTCAGACTACTGGTAGACCGCGCCTTGATGATCGAGACCTAGAAGTCGAACGCGTCGAAGACCGCGAGCAGCTCGTCAAGAACCTCGATCGAGGGCACAGTCACAATCCCTTGGGATGATCGGGATGAAGACGGGCGAGGAGCGTCTCGAGCGTCTTGGCCGACGCCATGGTGATGGGCAGGACGCGGGACGAGTCTTCGGAGCGGGGAAGCTCGGCGAAGCCACGGAAGACTGGCGAACGGTACGCCAACACGCTGAGCGGGAAGGCGAAGGCGACGTTGTCAGACGACACGAGGACGACGTCGCCCTTTGTGAAACTTCGATGAGTGGGGAGGCTGGGGCGGGTCACGGTGGCGACCCAGTCGCGGGTCACGTAACGCTTGAAGAGCTCAACCGCCGCCGTGGAGTCAGTGTGGGTGCCAACGTCTTTTGACTGGTGTTGGGCGTCTGTTTCGGCAGGGGACAGGGCCCGGTTCAGCAGGGTGCGCCTCGGCATCTTCATCGACTTTGGCGGTAGCCATCAACCTATCGGCGGCCTCTGAGGGGAAGACGCCGCGGGAATCGGGTTCGTCGTCGCTGGTCATTAACATGGGTTGATGGTGGTCAGTGAGAAGACAGAGGGAGACGTGTGCGAGCTCAAGTATTCACAAAGGCAGAGGGTCCTTTGCGGGGCGGTCTTGACAACTGCAGGTGTCATTGGCAAATCTGTCCCCCTCGTCACCACCGAGATCGGGCGCATGAAGGCGCAGAATGCTGCAGTGCTCCACTGAGGTCATGGTGGTCGCATGGACGGCTGACTTCATTGAGTTCATGCGAGACCACAGTCTATTGAGTGACCCATTCGTGTTCCTACTACATCAGCATGCGCATTCAGCAGACAAAGGGCTTTCCATAGCTCAGAATTGCTCTCGGGCTTTGGCAATTGCGGAGCCCTTCCCCTCTCTACCTCCACCCTCGGCTGTTGACGAGGTCTCTCCAGATGTCTGCCGCATGTCGCGACAACCGCCAGCTGCAAGTGACACAGGGCACAGCCGTGTCGCAGTACAGTGGGACGGGTAAGCTGTTGACACGAGGTGACTTGGGGAAATCTCCTAAGATGGCGTTTGCAGCGGCGCGCTTTAGGTTGTCCCAATCTCCGCAAGATTGAACATACGCAAAGCACTCCTGCTTCTCACACTTCCTCTTGCACTCGTCGATGCCTTGCACTTCTGTCGAAATGAATGAACAGCTTCTTGAATTTGCCACGAACGAGCGACCATTACTGCATGAGATGGCGCAGCTCTTGCCGAGCTTCGGGACAGCGGTGCCATGTTTCGTAGTTGTACGATGACCCCGTCTCCAGGATCTCATCCTCCCAGTAGGCGATATCGCATTCAGGGTAGGCGAACGCGAAGGCGTACTTGATTCCGATGTTCAGATCAGAGCCGAACACAGTGTGATGGTAAGCGTCCATGTTGAAATCGAACGCATCAACGACATCAACGAGTTCGTCCAGCACCGCAACAGAGGGCACGAGGACATCTTTGTTCCCAGGGCGTAGGACGGACAGAAGAACCTCGAGAGTTTTAGCCGAAGCGTTGGCCGCCTTTGACTTAACGGTAGAGTAGCTGTCCTCGGAACAGTTGGTATTGGTTCGATTCCAGTAAGGCGGATGGGAATGACGTTGGACGAGTCCTCGGGGCGTGGGAGATCAGCCAGGTCCTTGAAGAACGTAGACCTCTCTCCCAGGCTGGCGAGCGAGACCTTGAAGCCGACGTCGTCCGAGGACTTCAGGATGATATCGCCCGCTGTGTACGGGGGGTGAATGTTCATGTATTGCTCGGCCAAGCTGAGAGCGAACTTGCGCTTCGAGTACGTGTGGAAGAGTTCCAGCGTAGTCGCTTCGGGCTGCGTGCCGACTGTCTAGTAGGTGACGGTTGCGGGATCATCGGTTGGCGCTGGCGTGGCTTGCTCGGCGCCGTCGTGATCGGCGGCTGCGCTAGCGCTGGAAGAACAGGCAAGGGTGTTGCGGCGCGAGACGCTTGCCATATGGAAGAACGCTGAGAGATGTTGGGAGTGCAGGCTCGCAGAGTGGTTCGTTCAACGGTTTAAGTGCACAAGTTCATGTTGCGTTCGAGGGCGTCGCTGGGAAAACGCACACATGCGGATCTGTCGCTGCATCGTTGTGTACTGCGGAGGAGTAGGGCCCCGCTGATGAGCCCTTAGTAAGTACAGTCAACTACATAGCAAACGATTGCCTGGCATCTCTGTGCCGTACCGTCACTGGTGTCGCATCAGTGGCACTGTGCAGGATGTCGTGAACGCTGGCGGCTGTCGTCCCGCCCAGAGAGGTTATCAGTTCTCCATCGGTGTATTACTAGCAACGGCAACGGCCACTTCACTCCCTGCTGTCAGTGACCTCCATGAGTGAGCAATGTTTTGAAGTCAAGAAGCGGTGGAGGTCGCCATCGAAGTTTCTGCCTTTCAGCAGTTCAGCCCATCGATCGCGGCGGACTGCTCGGGAAGTCCGGTGTACCGTCAACCAGGGATCGATAAATCGACAGACGATGGTCACGCGTGAGAGCGATGGAGAGGTCCGAAAAGCGCCCTGGCGGGTCCTGGACGCATGACCTGATGCCCCGAGTACCACGAAGGCAGTGCTACTTGGTCGAGACGTAGCCGGCAAGTTCTCATGCACTCACACCAGCCAACGTTGACCAGGATCACGGACACCGATTTGCCAGCCAGCCTGGCCCGCCCCGCTGGACACCGCCAAGGGGCCCAGGTGCACTGCCAAGTGAACGGGGACGGGTGCTGTAGTGGGCAGTGGGACGATGCGCGTATGAACGTCGTACCCATTTATGATTGAAATTTGAGCGTAAACCTAAGGCGGCGAGCTGAACTGCAGTGGGTTTGAAACAGGACCATCAAGCAAATTGCATAGCTTAACGCATCGCTGAGCATTGCTGATCAGGAATAGGAATAGAAATAGAAACCCGAGGGGTCACGAGGCGTCACCCAGGGGTCGTCGCACTGCCGTTGCTGTCATGCTGTCCCCAACGCACAGCTGGGGCATCGAACAGCACGCAATCATGCATCCTGTCCGAACAACTTGGGGGGCGCGCCAAGAGAATCAAGAGTTTGTTGTGAAGCATAACTGCAATCTCGCGGTCACCGCACGACCGGAACAACGTTACTGCTTGTCGCCGGTCACACTTGCACTCGCCGTGCTTGCCGTCCGCCGCCCCTCATGCCCGTTCGAGCCGTTCCCTGGCCCTAGACGACGATTGACCAAGCGTTCGCATCCGAGCGCGACTGACATTGAGCGCCAGCGTGCCAGCACCGCCATCGAAGGGAGGACATTACCAAGATCCTAGACATCCTGGAGTCCCACCCCTTGCGATTCAGTCGTCGTCGCCTGCGACGGTTGGAGCTGGCTTCCACTGCTTTCAACAACTGAATGGACAGGATGCAGGATGTTGTTCTCATGCACATGCATTGCCTAGGATTATAGAATTGCACGGATCGTAGGACCGAAGCTAGCAAGATGTAGTCGTGCCTGCAATGGCCGTGTGCAGGGAGGAACGAGTACTCGAGTTTTACGGGGGTTGTGGGTTGTCGCACTGACGTAATCTAACTTTTTTCCTGATCAGGGAAACGCCGAACCCCTTCCGTCCCTGATGGACAGACGAAGGCATCGAGAAGGATAGAGGGCGGAACAGCAGAGTGGGTCCAACGAGGTCGAAGAACTGATGACGTCGTCGCGCTGTCGAGAGATTTACAATTCGAGTGCCATTCGCCATCCGCTGTCGAGCAAGAGCCAGGATAGCGCAGGATAACGACCAGAGCCTGCAGGGAATCTCCATGCCTCCTAAAACACCGATGATTACCCCATAGTCCAGCTTGACCTGCGGACACCTCCGCACCTCAGTGGCAACAGTCCGAGCGCAGTGCACAGCATGGTCACTGACCGTCCAGCGGCCTCCGCCCACCGCCTCGCGGAGTCGTGAATCGTGAGCGGCGAGCCAGGTTGCATGTAACACAGGCGTTGTCATCTCACGCTCCGACCGACTTGCCGCTGGCACAGCTCGAAGATCATGACGTTGATTGTGGCATTGTATCAGTTACCACAATCCTCGACCCACCGGCATTCTTGCCATTGCCGGGGTCCGACTGCAACACATGAACGTGCTCGGATGTCAACAATCAACAAGCCCAAACGATAGCCTCCAGATAACAAGGTGCGGAGAGCGACGTCGGTGCGTTTACCCTCGCCTGCCTTCCCCCCCGCGCCTGCAGGTTCGGTGTCTAGACCTCAAGCCGGGCGCCATAGGCTGCGCAGGCCGCTCGGGGGATCTGATCAACCTCCCCCCCTCAAAATCATATCGGCCCGACATGAGAGAGCGGCCGTCCATGACGTATCAGGGTTTTACCGCTCCGATGGAGCTGTGTGGTCAGCTGCTTGCGACAACAGCTGTCGTCCGCAATAAGCTGCCTAAGCAGAGGTTCTCCGAGGGCCTCTGGGGCCAAGGTGTCGTCTGCATAACACAACGAGATGCACGCACATGCCAAGAGTGGCGGCAGGGTCGCCGAGCGAGACAAGCGAATCTCTGCAGGTTCTGCAGCTCTCGTCTTCACAATGGCAGACTGAGCAGCCCTGCCTTTCGTCATCTCCGCTTGTAGCCCACTACGGATGCCCCAGCAGCCAGCTGACTGTCTCGTCGGTTCCCCGCTCCTGGTGCCCCCGCCCGTGTGCCCTCATGCCCTTCAACTTCCTCGCTTCGCCTCCTCCAGATTTGCATGCCGGTTCCTGGACTTCAAAATTACCTGGTTGACTTGCCCCTCGACTTTTCCTCCCGCGCGTCCGTCGCTTGTATCGCTACGTTATGTGAATCTACCTGCACCGAGCACCGATGCTGCCATGACTCATAGCTCGTGGGCCATACGCCGCCGTAGTTCGCGATGCGCAGAACATGAGGACCGGCGACATCACGGTATGCCGCTGCATGAACTTTTCACTCCGCCTCATCACTGAACACCAAACTCTAGCATCTAGCAACTCTTCGCACGAACGCAAAAGCGCAACCGGCCAGATCTCGCTCGTCTTACGATTCTATAATCTTCAGCGAATCAGTAATCTCGACGCTTCGACACCGGCCCCGACTTTCGAACCGGCCGGTCACCCCGACAGACAGCTTGTGATTGCACGACCGAGCGATCACTCGTCGCCACCGTTGCGTGTTCAAGACTGGCACTGCTCAGGAGTACAGACGGACCCCCGTCCCACCCCTGAGAGCTCGGACGCCTTGCCCCTTGATCGTTGATATATTCTCCCAGGGAGTCTCGCACCTTGGCTGCGGCATTGAACGCAGTCGTTGCACCGCTCAGCGCAGACAAGCATCAGGAAGCAGCGAAACAGGTAAGTGTACGGTACGCTTGGCCATCTGCGCTTTGGCTTGGCTGTTCCCTTGCTCCCTTGGTTGTTCCCATTTCTGTCAGACCCTCGTTGCCCAACGCCCGACCCTGAGCCAGGAGCGCCCAGGACGTTACGACACGATCTCCAGTGCAAGCTAGCTCAGAATCGCAGGCTGCTGCCGGGGGCGTCCGAGGCGCTCAGGCACAGGCCTAGGAGGACGATTACAATTTCAGCAAATCTGCGGTAGTGCTGGGGTCCGAATGCTAATTGGCGATTAAGGTTTCTGCGGCGCATCTGTATACAAGGACAATTATTCCTGTTTGCGGCTCGCGGCTCAGCACCCGCGCGCACCCACACCCACACTCACTCACACCGCTCTCGTCCCTAGTCCTCTTGACGATGTCATAGTGGACCCTGGCTTAGTTCTAGCTCTAGCTCTGGTTCTGACCCCCGTCCCTCTCCTCTACCCTCCGCCCCGTCCCCTCGGACCTCCCACCTCATAGCTCCCTAGACCGCTTCCTAATCTCTGGACCTGTGGACATCTGGGCTCACCATAGCAAGCAAGCGCACCTGCAACGACCGACTGACGACCCAGCGGCCACCATCCCCTAGCCGAAGGGAACCAAGCCGCTCTCTCACACCCAAGCGTACCGTACCCGCCTTCTCGACACCATTCATCCACTCGTCATCTTCCGCCCTCCATCTCACACCTTCACTCTCATCTCTCGACTCTTCATCTTTCTGGACCTCCAGTACAGGCGATCCCACGCCGCTCATCGAATCGCATCTCCCTCACGCCCTCATCGGCTCCTCACCCTCAGCCGCGGTCGTGGTCCCTGCCCTGTCTATCCGTCCATCCCTGTCCTAGCTGTCCTTCATTTCGTTGCGTCCATCGACCCTCGGCGCTGACACCGACCTGCGCAATCCGCAATCCGCAAGCGGCACACGGTACACGGCACACTGCAATCTGCGACCCGTTGCGCCAACGACGTTAGAGTGACTGCGGTGCACTACGCTATCGTACAATATCAGCGTCCGATTCGCCGGTCACACAGCCAGGTCCCCCCCGCACTCTCATTCAACGCGCGCCGTTCCTCAGCCCGAAAGCCCCTCGACCCCCTCGGCCACTCCCTGTGAAACCATCCCACAACCCACCACACCCCGTTACCTGTGGCCTGTCGACCTGCAGTCCTGCAGTCTGCCTGTCAATCCGACCTTCCCTGTGCATCGCATCGATCCCGCTCGTTCTCGTCCAACCACAGGTCGTCGCCCGACGCCTGCCGCAATACCGCATCTAGCACTTCCAGTACCGCTTCACGCTAGCCTGCAAAATGGCGCTCAATGCTGCAGTGACTCTGCAACCGTGGGAGGAGGTGAGTAGAGTTCAGTGCATCATACCCTGCCCTGTCTTGTCTTGGTATCCATCGGTTCCTTAGTTTTCATCGCCTCCTCTCGCCTGTCCCTCCTCTGTCCTCGCTCCTGTCACTCTCCTGGAATACATCCTAGTGTCCTGGGCTGGCTTCTCGTCCTGAACTCGAAGCCCAAGCCAAGCGGGACCACGACCTCCGCTCTGCACCGCTACCACTGCTAGTGACTCTAGTGCCGAGCACGCCCAGCCCGTGCCGAAACCGTTGAAACGTATCATACGTCCTCGACGTGAACTGTGACGCATTCGGTGAGGCGCAGCGCGGCGTCCAATTTTCCTGGACGCTTGGACACACTGCCTTACCCTCATTTCCGCGTATCTATCACAGATACTGATCGTCACCCTTGCCCCTCTCCCCATCGGCCGGCGGCTGCATCCCACCTATCTCTCATCCGTCCATCTCGTCTTTACACTTCTCTCCCCATACACACAGCTACACACTCCCTTCATTCTTCTTCATCCTCCGCGTTCCAGTCTCCTGGTTTCTACTCTACACACACCGACGCGCCCGACGTTGAGAACTCGTTCTTATCGTCAATTGGATGGCGACACCGCCTCGCCAGCTCTAGATTCCATTCGAAAATCACACACCCCAGCTCTCCACACGCTGCGGCGCCTTGTCACCACCTCTACCCCTCCCCAGCCCTCGCATTCCGCAGTCACTTCGAAACCACCCACTGCAGACTTTCTTGGCTAACACGTCCTTCAGCAACAACTGCCTTCGCCCACGGACGAGAAGAAGTCGCTCCCGTCCCTCGACCTCTCTCGCACCCGCTCGACGTCCCTTTCCACGCACTCTGGCGATACCAGCCTCCACCGAGTAATCTCTGGCGACCCCGACTGTCCGCCCCCAGCTTGGAAACGTCGACCGAGTCAGCGTTCCTCATCTAACGGTTCCGCTTCCACCACTTCCAGCCTACCGACCAGATCGCAGTCGCTTTCCGTTTCCTCTCCGCATCAGCCCCAACGCCGCCTGCCGAACGGACTCAGGATGACTTACGCTAACGGCCTCTCCCCGTCCACTTCACGTGGCGGCTTCCCTCGGCAGGGACCGCCGCCAGCGGCGTTCCGCGGTCGAGTGAGGCTAGGCAACGGGTCTAACCGTTCTTCGCTCGCTTCCTACGATGGCATGAACTCCGAAGAGCTTTGGACCCTCGAGGACGACCCGACGCCGGACATGAGCAACCCTACCCGTTCGTCCGCCGAGCGACCGCTCGACACGGTTCGACGCATGAGCTACACGATCACCGATCAGTCATTGTATGCTGGCATGCCTACTGAAATTATCTGGCCGACCGCTCCCACCGACGAGGAGTACCTCTATGAGCCGCCACCCAAGACGCGATCTCTCACGAATGTCGCGTCAATCAAGCGTCGTACCACACTGCGCAAGTCAAAATCAAAAGGCGCCGCCATAGACTCGCATCCTCCCATCTCGGGTGGTGGTTATCCCAGGCGTGCCGCGTCCAAGGATGCGCTGTCCTCGGCCCACTCATCGACGACCTCGCTCTCGATTCCCCACAACAAATCGCAGGCTTCGCTGAAGAGCTCGCGCCCGCCGTCGATGGCAGGTGTCGGTGCTTATCAGTATGATTTGCTCGGTGCCCTTGCACCCCGCGACGGAGGCTACGCCATCGCAGCCCAGATCGGTCACAGTTTCAGCCCCGTGAGCTCTGTAAACAGCTCGGACGATCGACGATCGATTCACGCCTCGCCCCCCGGAAGCTTCCGTGGCGCACGTGGGCCTAGCTCTAGGAGCTCTGGCATGCGGTGGAGTGTCGATGGCGAAGACCCCATTCTTCCCCCAGCGCCAGTGCGCGGATCTGGCGGATCCATGCTGTCCGTGTCCTCGACCCAGAGCGACGACTATGACACCCCTCAGTCGGCGCAGCTCGCTGTCGCGCAGGCGACCCGACCTTGCGAGCCGAGTCCCCTCAGCATGCAGACGACTACCGCTGCCGACATGGATGCTGTCTCTTCCCCCATCGCCACCGATGCTCCTCAAATGTTTGCACCGGTTCCGGCACCGGCGCCGATCAACTTGTTCGCCGATGTGCCCTTTGAGGATGCTGAGCCCGCCGCCGTTAACCTTAAGAAGGCGAAGACGAAGAAGGAGATGAAGGCTGAAAAGAAGGAGGCGGAGAAGCAGGCCAAGCTCGCTGCAAAGGCTGATGCCCAGCGTGCTGCTCAGCAGAAGGCTGACGCTGCCAAGAAGGCTGCCGACGACAAGCGTCGTGCCCAGGAGGAGGCTGTTCGTGCCAAGACTCAGGCGAAGGCTGATGCCGCCCGCAAGCAGCAGGAGGACAAGGAGCGTGCCAAGCTCCAGAAGAAGGAGGCCGAGCTGAGGAAAGTTGAGCAGGCTAAGGCTGCTGAGCAGCTCAAGATCGCGGAGCAGAAGAAGGCCGCTGAACTGAAGAAGGAGCAGAAGCTGAGGAAGGCGGCTACTCCCGAGCCCCAGGCTGTTGCAGCGCCTGTCAAGACTGAGCCAACCCCTAAGCGACGGACCTCGCTCAAGTTCATGCGGTCTTCCTCTGGCACTGGTCCCGTGCCTGCCGTCGCGCCTGCCGCTCGCGGAAGCCCACCTCCGGCACCCTCGCAGTCCAGCCGCCTTGCGCCTCCTGTTGCTGCCGCGGCCGGTGGAGCTGCCGCCGTTGCTGCTTCGGAGCTCGGCAGCCTGTCGAAGACTGAACTCTACACCGGTCCTCGTCCTCCCTCGAACCGCACACCTTCTCTCAACAGTACTCAGGCCAGCTCTACCCCTCGTCCGGAGAAGCGTGGATTCATGTCTTCGCTTAAGAAGCGCTTCTCGATGGCGAGCATGGAGCCTACCCCGACACTGCAGAAGCCGCGGCCCAACTCGATCGCTGTCTCCCAGGGATCGCCTACTCCTGTCGCCCCTATCTCGCAGGCGGCGCCCCAGCGTGCCCCCGCCCCGACCCCGGCTCCCACTGCCCAGCGCGCGCCTGTCGTCCAGCCGCCGCCGCGAAGCACCTCCTCGCCGCAGCAGGCTCCAATTCAGCAGCGTCCGACCATGCCGCCCCCGGTCATCATCCCCCCGCGTGGCTCGTCAGCCAACGCTGCCATGCCCGTCTCCATCCCCTTGCGCGGATCGTCGCTCGCCATCGTCGGTGGATCCGAGTCATCGGACGACAACATTGAGAGTGGCGCGAGCAACCCCTCGTCTGTCATCGTCACCCCCACTATCTCCATGGACAGGAACTCGACCTCGTCGCTTCTGGAGCACCCCCACCCGAACGGAGCCTTCCGCGAGCGCTCGGACTCTGGCATTTCGGCGGGCGGTTCGCAGACGACCGACGGCGGTCTCCACACCCCTCCGTCTGAGGCCAGCTTCTCCAACCCTCTGCAGAGCCGCAAGGAGTCAGACTCCATGCACATGCAGCCCACCCCTGCCCTTACCGTGGTTTAAAGAGACATTGCAGTAGATCATTTACATCATTTCCCAGGCAAGAATACCCCATCAACACC
The DNA here is from genome assembly GCA_039545355.1 of Trichosporon coremiiforme. Classification (NCBI taxonomy): domain Eukaryota; kingdom Fungi; phylum Basidiomycota; class Tremellomycetes; order Trichosporonales; family Trichosporonaceae; genus Trichosporon; species Trichosporon coremiiforme. Next base: position 95,464 of record BCJJ01000041.1, read on the forward strand.
CAACTCGCACACTCACATTTTGTCAATCCTTACCCATTCCCTTAACGTTTCCAAAAGTCACGATACTTGTTCACTTCACACATGTCTGAATCTGTACTTTTCCCCATCCATCAACCGCACGCAACCCATCACTACGGACAGTCGTCTCATATCCCTCTCTAGACGCTGGAATGAGCCATTCAACTTTCACCTCTTTGTAGTAGTCACCATTTCATCTTCTTGTGACGAAACCGCAGTCGGCGACATGCATACATGGTGTAACTGCGGCCTGCTGCTGATCTGATCTATGTTCTGTATGCACCGGTGATGACATCAGAGAGATCTATGACGCCCTGGGCTTGGCGCCATGTTCCGGGAACGTGGGTGGAGATCATGTGATGTGGGGGGCTCAGACAAATGATAAGCCGCGAGGTACCTCCGCAAATGGATGTAGATACGCGTCCGCCGCTCCCGCTAAGATCGACTCACCTTTGACTCACCAGTCTTCCTCGTCTACCGTTGGCCACTGCGTTCCTTCAAACATCCGCACAGCCATCATGTCCGCGCAAGATACCAAGGAGGTGGACACCTTCGCGCTCCCCGCCGAGGAGCTGGACATGCCGTTCTCCATCCTCGACACGGACCTGTACAAGGTAAATAAAGATCAGCTTGCACGTTCGCCGCTGACGCTACAGCTGACAATGCAAAACGCGGTGCTGCGGCACTTCCCAAACGCAGAGGTTGTGATCCGCTTCAACAACCGCGCGCCGCAGATGCGCTTCAGCCGCGAGTGCTTCGACTGGATCCAGGAGCGGGTTAATCGTGCGTACCAGCTTCCAAGAGGAGGGCTTCGAAGCTGACAACAGACCTCGAGACGCTCCACCTGACGCAGGAGGAGAGGCGGCGCCTGGCCAAGGCCTGCCCTTACTTCCCGGAGAGCTACCTCGACTTCTTGGAGCAGCTCCGCCTGAGGCCCCGTGAGCAGGTCAAGCTCACCTTCCTCGAGAAGGAGGACGGGATGGGCGAGATTGCATGCGAGATCCGGGGACCTTGGCGGGACTGCATTATGTACGAGATCCCGATCATGGCGACTAGTAAGCTTCAGTTGCCCGTCCCTATAGCTGATACCAGTCTCGGAGGGATACTTCAAGTTTGTTGACAAGGATTGGACGATGGACGGGCAGTTTGGTGAGCTGGCCAGTTGAAGCACATCTGACGCCAGACCTCGCGAAGGAGAAGGCGCTCCAACTTCTTAACTCGCCCGAGGGAGTGTCGCCGATTGCTTTCAGCGAGTTTGGCACGCGGCGCCGGCGCAGCTTTTACGCGCACGACGTAGTTATGCGCGGTCTGATCGAGGGATTCGAGGAGTACAAGAAGAACGGAGGAAAGGGCGGTGTGCTGTCGGGAACGAGCAACGTGAGCTATCGCAGGGACGACTCAGCTGACGACAGGTCTATCTCGCGCTGAAGTACGGACTTACGCCGAGCGGGACGATTGCTCACGAGTGGATCATGGCCATCGGCGCGACGTACGGGTACGAGCACGCGAACGCGCGCGCGATGGACATGTGGGAGGAAGTCTACCCTGCGAACGCGGAGCACCGACCGCCCCTCATCATGCTGACGGACACGTACACTGCTGGCGTGTTCTTCGCCGACTTCATCGCCGACCCGGCTCGCGCGCTGCGCTGGAACGCTCTGCGACAGGACAGCGGCGATCCGTACGAGTTTGTGCGCCAGGCGAAGGCGGCATGGGAGACCGTGTGCGCCAAGACTGGCCGCCCGGTATCGGAGGCGCTCGCAGGCAAGCGTGTCGTGTTCAGTGACAGCCTCGACGTCGAGCGCGCGATCAAGCTGCAGCAGGGATGCGATGAGATTGGCCTCGCTGCCGCGTTCGGTATTGGAACCTTCTTCACGAACGACTTCAAGCGCAAGTCGGACCCGACACAGCAGAGCAAGGCGCTCAACATGGTCATCAAGCTGAACCAGATCGACGGCAAGGACTGCGTCAAGCTCAGCGACGATAAGGGAAAGCACACCGGAGCTAAAGAGGAGGTCGAGCGTGCTCAGAAGGAGCTCCACCTCATCTAGATGCATAGGGTATACTAGCGCGATACACTGTTGAACACTGCTGCACTGATCTTCCTTGTACCTCTGTCCTCAAACCCGAGGTCTACCGCTTAACCTCATACACGCCCTCCATGTTCTGCGCTATCGGCTTCTCCATGACCTGTCCCCAGAAGCGCATGATACCAGCCCACTCGTCAGTGGAGCGGGGCATATCCGGCCCTCTGCCCGCTTCAGCGCGAACAACAGTCGTCGGCTCAAACGCGCGCTCGACATCTCCCTCCTCCTTCTGCGTGCTGTCCATCGTGGGCCCCGAGCGCGTAAAGTAACAGCAAGGCGTAGGGTAGTGATAAGCCTTATCGGGATGGCTGGACATGGCCCCACACACGGCGGTGACGGACCCGAGCCGGGCGACCTTGCCCGAGGGGAGCTCGAGCGGCTCCCGGCCGACAGAGTAGGCGAGGTCGAGCGCGAGAGTGGCGCCATGCTGCCACCCGAAGAGGTGCACGTTGGCGTTTGGCCATCCCTGGCCCAGGATCGTGGAGAGGAGTTGGCGGAATCGCGGCAGGACACCCGACACGTCCGGGTTGGGGAGCGGATTGAACATCCCGTCAAACGCGGGGTAGTACATGTACGCGTTTGGAATGAGGGGCACGCTGCTGTCAGCTCTGTCCTGCTTGCCCAGATACAGCTGTATTCCCGTCTATCCTTTCTCTTTTCCAGCTGTATTTAGCCCAGGCCCGCCCGGTCCTGCTCGGAAACTGTGGTGCGGGTTTCCAAGCTCAGACGCAGGAGGAAGCCTGGGAGGAGTACGAAGAAGGACGCAAGAACTCACGGGATCTGTCCCTCAACCACAAGCACAGCCGTATACGGCAGCTGCATCTTCTTCGCGAGTTCAGTGAAACTGCGCATGTTGTCGCCCAAGCCGTGGAACATGACGAGCAAGTTCAGATCCGCGCGCGCGGCAGGGACATACTCCGACTTCCACCCGTGGAGCGCCGGTTTCGGGCGGCGCGGTGGCGGAGACACAGGCTTTAGGTTCAACGGCTGCGAGGCGTCGAGGACGGGCGGGATGCTCATTTTTTGCGATATCTAGGGCTGGTGAGGAGAAAGAGGAGAGGAGGTGAGTTAAAGAGGCAAAAGGAATAATGGAAGATCGGCGATCGACAGAGACTTTCAGTGTGGAGGTGGAGGCGGGGCTATTGTTTTGACCTCTGGTTGTGAGTCACCCTGCAAGGTGGACACTGCCATGCTTTTGCTGCTGAAACAGCAAGAAGGTATAGTACGGGACTGCGGGGCCAGACACTCGGAGGCATGCTTGGAATAGCTCCAGTGCTGCTGTATACCCTTGAGGCAACTTAGGTCTATCGAACGTCAGCGACATCGCTGACCGGGCCTGAGCGGGCACCCCTCTGATCACCGCTGAGGAACACGCACATCGAGGTGTGGGACACCGCTGGCTGACTCAGATGACCGCCGCTCTGTGGGCATACAAAGATGCGGCGATGAGGTCCTCCTACTCCCCCGTCCCCCAACACTATCACTCACCGCAGGTTGCTCGGACTTGTGAAAGAACGGATAATCAAGCGCACGCACAGAAACTCGTGGGTAAGGCTGCTTCCCTCGCTCACATAACGCTCGGGCGTACGGCTCGCGACCTCATTCTGCGCAAGTGGCTCGCTCACTCACTGCAGACACCATCGCCAAGTTCAATCTTTCATAACCATTACTGCGTCGCTACTGTGTACAAAGACCTGTTCACCTTCGCACTGCCGATTCCGACCCATATTCCTTCGGGCCGCTTTACACCATGCTGTCCCTGCTCTTCTTCTCGTCGACCTCGTGGTACGAGACCTCTGCGACGCCCTTGTCGTCCTCGACGTGGAGGGCGCGAGCGCGGGCGTGGAGGTCAGCCTCACGCTGCTCGGCGGTAGTGGCGCCGAAGATGATGTCCATGCCCTCGAGCGAGATACCCTTAGTCTCAGGGAGGTAGATCCAGGCGAGGATGAAGGAGATGATGTTGATGGTCGCGAAGAAGAAGAACATGCCGCCGTTTTTGAGGTTCTCGCCCATGTGGGGCGTCGCCATCGAGACGGCAAAGTTCCACAGCCACTGCGACGCCGCAGCGGTCGTCAGACCGTAGTGGCGCGTGCGGTTGCTGAAGATCTCGGAGCAGATGACCCAAGGAAGAGGACCGACACTGAAGCAGTAGGGGATCACGTAGAGGTAGATCATGACGGCCATGGCGATCGAAGCAGAGCTGACGTGGATCTCGGCATCTTCAGACAGTTTCGAAGGGACGGCGGGCGGGTGGGTGTTCAGGACCGCACCGATGATCCACAGGAACATGGACATGAGCGCGATACCGATGAGGAGCGGCTTCTTGCGACCGAAACGCTCAACACCGAAGAAGATGAAAGCGGCAGTGGCGACGATCTTCACGAGGCCGTAGATTCCACTGGTAAGCAACGAAGTGTGAGTACCCGTGATACCCTATGAGGTTAGCTACACGTTTGAGATTACTGAAGGGACTCACAATGCTCTTGAAGATGATGGGAGCGTAGTACGAGATACTGTTCTGGCCACTCCACTGCTGGAGGGTAAACATGACGAAGGCAATGATGAAGCGCTTGGGGTTGCCCTTGGCCATGATCTCGTGGACGAAGGAACGGCCGTCCTTGGTGGCCTCCTCCTCCTCAATAGCGGCCTGGATCTCGGCAAACTCAAGCTTCGTGTCAGGGTCGTCGATAGAAGTTTTGCGGATCCAAGCAAGGTTGGCAAGAGCCTTCTCGTCTCGGTGCTTGACGGCGAGCCAACGAGGCGACTCCTTCAGGAACGGAAGGAGGATCATCATGATGCCGACGGGCACGAGCTGGAATCCGATAGGTACACGCCACTGCATGGCTCCCTTCGTGTCCGGGTCCATGTACGAGACGCCGTAAGAGATCCAGAAGCTGAAGGCAACGCCGACAACAACGACGATCTGGAACATGCCGGTGATGCGACCACGGATCTCCTTGGGGGCAATCTCAGAGGCGTACGTCGGGCAGGCGCTCGACATGATACCGACTCCCATACCTGCGAGGAGACGACCGACGTAGAACTGGTTCAAGGACTTGAAGCAAGCCGTCTGAACAACACCACCGCAGATGAAGATGAAGCATCCGATCATCAAGCAGATCTTGCGACCAACGCTGTTCTCAATAGGGGCCGCGAAAATGGCACCGAAGAACGCACCACCCTGGAGGATGGAAACGATGTTGCCCTGGAGCGTAGCAAGATTGTCAACCGACGAGCCATCGGGCTTCTGCAGACCAAAGTCCCTCTGGAAACTGATCAATCCCACTGCACGCGTTAGCCGTTGTCAAGGCTTGAGGAAGGGGGAAGTAAGCAGGATGTCCGCCACATCTCCGCGCGGAGCCGGTCCATCACATGACAGCATTGCTCACGCAGGGGGGAGGAGGAGAACGGGGAAGAGTGGGCGGGCGCGTTTTGAGGGAGTCGCGCTCCGGCGCCGGCATGTGATATGGGAAGGTGTGGCGAATCACCGAAGGTTCTCCCGGTGAACAAAGAGTAACCGGTGGGTGACAAGACATCCCGCGCTCCAACCATTGAGTGAACTCACAAACACCACCTCCAAGACCGGTGTCATAACCCTTCGACGTTAGCGGCGAGAACAGCAGTGGTTGAGCGGCGTAGTCGCAGTACTCACGAAGAGGAAGATGCCCATGAATCCGATGAGCGCCATCAAGTAGGCGCGAGAGTTCTTCATCCTTCCGCCCCCTCTCTTCGCAGGGACAACAGAGGAATTGATCGCCTCATCGCGCTTCGCATCTTCGCTTATTGTCAGCGCGTTTCTGGTTGATGTCACTTACGGTGCGTGATGCATGTTGACCACCTCGTGCTTAGAGATATAAGAGGAAGTGAAAGATGTGAGGCTAGGCTAGTCCCCGATGGCGTAGGTCGACAGACTTAAGCAAACTAAGAGCTCGGCTGACGAGACTGATAGTCGAGATAGGGAGAGTACGCGACTGTGTTGGAGTCTGAGAAGAAGAAAACTAAGCTCAGCAGAGCTTCGAAGCGATATCTATATGTGCTGACTAGGCATCGACGGACGTTAGCGGGCCGGTAGCGGGCCGCGAACCAACAGTGTTCGTTCTCGGCACTTTCTTGGCCCAGCGCAGGAGCTCACATTCACAAACCTCAGACCTCACAAGCAGGAAGATCTGGTGAAGGAACAGGCGGCCCGGGGGGCCCAAGGGATATCGGAAGTGGGGTGTCCGGGGAGCACAATCGGATCCCACCACGGGGCCGTGGGGCATGACTGGCACGGGGTCTAGTGCGACCGGGCCGGCGCCGGACCGCTGGGACCCAAGTCACATGAGGCGCCGCTGGTGGGGTAGATTCCCCGTTTACCTCCAGTGCCTCTGGCGATTTATCGGACCTCGCGGGCACTCTACCGCTGCATCGAATGCATGCGCGAGAGAGTAACCAGACCGGGCCGCGCAGGGTTAATTAAGTCAGCACATCTACCGTTGTCCAGATTCATCTTGTCCGAAGAATCGCGCGTGACACGTCGAGTGAGCCGCGGCCCGCTCGTCCCGTTCCAGCAGTCAGACACACACAGAGGAAATGCTCCCAGATGCAAAACAGATGATACACAACTACCAACCCTTACTGTTCCCTGCGAAACCCATTCCCCCACCCTCCAGCCCTACGCTCGACGCGCTCGCCTTCCTCTCGTGGCCGGTTATCACGGTAGTTGTCACGATTCTCCCGGTTATAACGGTCGTGGTGGTGACGCTGGTGCTGGTGCTGGAATCCCTGGCCACCCTGGCCGTGGTGGTGGGAGTGGTTGTTGTGGTGGCCGTGGTGGTGAGAGTGACCATCGTGGCCCTCCGCGAGCTTGTCCTTCAGCGACGAAGCGGCGTCCAGAAGAGCCTTGTTGGACCTGTACTCGCAGATGGTCGTGGAGGGAAGACCCAGGAACGAGAGGATCTTCTCCCTGCGGAGTGTCAGCTATCCGCCTAAGTGCTATGTACACCCCGATACACATCGGAGAAGCGTCACAATTCAAAACAGCTGTTACGTACCTCAAAGCTCCGGAACGGACCGCCTCTCCCTCCTCTTCAACCCACACGCTCATGATGTCCTCAGTCTGGCGGACGCTAAGAACACAGCCGACGACATTTTCAGACTCGTCGAACTGGTCGCCAATCAAAGAGAAGAGCAGGCTCTCGTACAGCGCAGGCGTGATAGGGTGCAGAAGCCTGATGGTGAACTTGCCGCCACTGTCTGTCAGTTCCGCCATCATCCATAAGCTCACTTGACCATCTCCTCCCAGATGCCGGGGCGCTGGATGCGGCTAGCGAAGCACAGAATGTCGGTCACCGGGGCGAGCTCGGCCGGCGACGTGATGTGCGCGTACAAGTGCAGAAAGGACTCGATCTGAGCGGTCAGCAAAGCACTTCTGAAGCAATGGAGGCTCGCTCGGTCGCGAGCCAAGCCTCGCTGACGCGCTGCTTGAAGAACCCAATCCACAAGACCAACGGATCTGAGCGGACGGAGCGCGCAATCTCGAGGCATACACTTCAAACGGTTAAGCTTGTTCCTCAGCTTAACCTTCTGGGCGCCGATCGATTGCTGCACTTCATACCGCCAGACCACGCGTGTCCGCTGCCGAGCATCCTCAAATGTTCCCAAGGGACACGTGGTCGCAACACTGCGCTTGCACCCTTCGGCGGTTGTCCAGTGTCTGCGGCCCTAAGAGAACGAGCGCCCCGCAATGACGGACGGATGAACCTTTGGAGCTTCCTGTCATCGACTCACAGATCCGAAAGTCGCGACCTTGTGGATTTCCTTCTCATAGTCGACCTTGGTCCCGGGAGGGCGGTGCACATAGCTAATAGACCAACTGCGGTGTCAGTGATACACTTGCAGATCAAGGGGAACGCACTCTTGGCGAAGAGGGTGCCTTCCGGCGGCAGTTGCAGGACTGACTGGCGAAGGCTTGTTGCCGACGCTGAGGCTGAGGCGAGACGACCCAGTAAGGCTGATGGTGCGGCGGGTAGCAGGCGTTGGCTGCGACATTATAAGGATTTGCTTAGACGTGAATAAATGAGACTGTTGTGGATGACGAGACGCTCCTCAAAAGGGGTGGTGCGAAGTCGTGGTATAAGTGCCGAGTGGTATAAGGGGTTCGGTTTCGGCAGAAGCAGTTGCGCAGAAGTGGTGGAACACTCTAGTCGGGAAGCCTTATCGCAAGTTGAGAATGCAGGTATTGGTGGATGTCCGCAGAGGAAAAAACGGACCTGGCGCCCAGCTGTAAGAAAAACAAAAGCGGAGACCCTAGAAGGTGGATAACGGCGCGGTTTATGTATGCTTGATGCGCGATGGAAATATGTCGAGCGGTTCGTTGGCGTGTGGGAAGCGAGATATGGATGTGATTGAAGTCGATTCAGCAGTGTCTGGTGCTGTCGTGTGCTAGTCGTGTGTTAACGGTCGAGGTGCGGGTGGATGCTAACGTCAATCGATTTTGAGTACATGAGCTGGTGAAGCCACAGATTGGTGTGTTAACTTTTGGGGCGCCTATTGGATGACGGGGATTTTGGTGGTGAAGCCACGTGTTTTGGACGCCTATTGGTGAGCGAAGGGCACGCGTCCAGACGCGTCCCACTGACTTCATCATTTCGGCGCCCTGGCAACAACAGTCCAGTCACCTCCCGTCCAACAACACACCGAGCACCATGAGCGAGCCTATGGATGTCGACGAGCCCTCCACATCCTTGGCCCCGACGCAGGCCAAGCCCTTCAATGCTATGTCCGCTCTCATGGCTGGAGCCAGGGCGAAGGGGAAGGAGAAGGCAGTGACGCCCGTGAACGACAAAGAGGGTCTTCCCTGGTGCGTGTTTCGCAGCGGCGAACGCTGACTAGCAGGGTTGAGAAGTACCGACCAGAGACTCTCGACGACGTCGTGTCCCACCACGACATCACCTCTACCAGTGAGCTCGAAGTTGCCCGTCCGAGCTGACATCCAGTCGAGAAGTTCATTGAGGCTGGACGCCTTCCTCACCTCCTGCTGTACGGACCTCCAGGTGCGTCCTGTCTTCCAGCAAACTTCTGACCTTAGGAACCGGAAAGACGTCTACCGTGCTTGCTCTTGCACGCCGAATCTACGGGGCGTCGTACAAGAAGCACATTCTGGAGCTGAACGCGTCCGATGACCGTGGTATCGATGTCGTGCGAGACCAGATCAAGAGCTTCGCCGCGACGAAGGTGCTCTTTAGTAAGGGCTTCAAGCTCATTATTCTCGACGAGGCGGACATGATGACGCAGGCTGCACAGGGAGCTCTGAGGCGAGGTGAGCTGGCTACCCTCTGCGAAAGCTAACTGCAGTCATCGAGCAGCACACGAAGAACGTTCGGTTCGCCATTCTCTGCAACTACGTGAACAAGATCACGCCGGCTATCCAGTCCCGCTGCACGCGATTCCGCTTCAGCCCGCTGCCGGAGGAGGAGGTAGCGAAGAAGGTGGACGAAGTCGTGGAGAAGGAAGGGTAAGTCTTGTTGGTGACTAGCATAGCTGACTGCAGCGTCAACCTCACGTCAGACGGACGCGGGGCTCTGCTGAAGCTTTCGCGTGGAGACATGCGCCGTGCGCTGAACGTTCTGCAAGCGTGTCATGCGGCTTACGACATTGTGGACGAGGCTGCCGTGTACACGTGTACAGGCAATCCGCAGCCTGCAGACATTCAGAAGGTCGTGCAGAGCATGCTTAGCGACGAGTTCGGCACGGCGTTCAACTGTAAGCTGTGCATGAATATGCGAAGCTAACGTCAGTCATCACCTCCCTGAAGGCGGAGAAGGGTCTCGCGCTGCAGGACCTGATCACGGGCGCGTACGACTTCCTCGAGACGGTCAAGCTGCCGGCAAACGCGCGCATCTACTTGCTCGACCACCTGGGTCAGACGGAGCAGCGCCTGGCACTCGGCGGGTCGGAAAAGATGCAGCTAACGGCGCTGCTCGGCGCGTTCAAGGTCGCGGTCGAGCTGAGCCAGAAGAAGTGAGGGAACTAGGGTAGATTCATTTACACTGTATGCAATATTGTAGTACACTCCTGGGCATTATGCTCTACTGCCTGCCAGGAGAAGGGG
>BCJJ01000042.1:0-101478 GCA_039545355.1 Trichosporon coremiiforme
CAGAACGGCCAGAACGGTCAGAACGGCCAGAACGGCCAGAATGGCCAGAATGGCCAGAACGGCCAGAACGGCCAGAACGGCCAGAACGGCCAGAACGGCCAGAACGGCCAGAACGGCCAGAACGGCCAGAACGGTCAGAACGGCCTGAACGGCAACAACGGCCACAATGGCAACAACGGTCTCAACGGCAACAACGGCCTGAACGGTGAGTGTCCAAAACCAATCTGAGACATCGAAGTCAATCATTGTTCTAAGTCTCGGACCGCCACTTGAACTCGGTTACAGTCCAAAGCTAACAACCAGGCCACAACGGCAACAACGGTCTCAATGGCAACAACGGCCAGAATGGCAACAACGGCCAGAATGGCAACAACGGCCAGAATGGCAACAACGGCCAGAACGGCAACAACGGCTGGAATGGCAACAACGGCCAGAACGGTTGGTACCTCTGGGCTAGCCCGAGAGATTAAGGTTGAATAATCTGAATTTCGGGCCGCCACTCCTGATCATGTCACTGCTCAGAGCTAATTGCCAGGCAACAACGGTGAGAACGGCAACAACGGCTGGAACGGAAACAACGGAAACAACGGCGAGAACGGAAACAACGGAAACAATGGAAACAACGGAGAGAACGGAAACAATGGAAACAATGGAAACAACGGTGACAACGGTAACAACGGTTGGAACGGTAACAACGGAAACAACGGTAAGTGTTGGGCTACAAGCCACTCCGGACTCATGACTGACGGGGCCAGGTGGCAACGGAAACAACGGAAACAACGGTGACAACGGAAACAATGGAAACAACGGAAACAACGGAGGCAACGGCAACAACGGAGGCAACGGCGACAATGGCAACAATGGCAACAATGGTGAGTAGACTGCCTTATCAATGTCAAGTCCAAAGCTAATGGCGAGGCAACAACGGCAACAGCGGCCACAACGGAGGTAACGGCAACAACGGAGGCAACGGCCACAACGGTGGCGGCGGCTCCTCTGGTGGCGGCGGTTCCTCTGGAGGCGGCGGCGGCGGTGCCGGAGGTGGCGGCGGCGGTTCTTCCGGCGGCGGCTCTTCCGGTGGCGGTGCCGGCGGTGGTGGTGCCGGTGGTGGCGGCGGTGGCTCGTCCGGCGGTGGCTCCGGTGGTGGTGGTGCCGGCGGCGGTGGTGGCGGCGGCAGCGGAAACGGCGGCGGCTCCAACCACGGCGGCGGCGGTTGGTCCAACTCCTGGAAGTGGGGTGACAAGAACAAGGGCGACCACAAGGGCGACGGCGGCAAGGGCGGCAACTCCTGGTCTAACTCCTGGTCGTGGGGCGACAAGAACCACGGCGGAAACAAGGACGGCGGCAAGGGCGGCAACTCTTGGTCGAACTCCTGGTCGTGGGGCGACAAGGACCACAAGAAGGACGACGGTAAGCACTAAGTGCTTCGACTCCCCTTGCGATCCTGTGATCGTCTAATCACCTCTTCGCTCTGACAACACCCCAATTCCGATCCATTGCCACTAGTTGATCTAGTAGACAATGCTTCCTAATAAGTAAAATTCTAATAAATCCACGTAACAAGTAAAAGTTGAGAAAGTAAATAGCCATAGCCGTACATACAGCTATGCAGTGTGAAGTGTAAAACAACCATTGGGAAGCAACCGGGAAGTTCACCCATCTTCGCTCTTGCCTTTCCTAATTTGCGCTTAACTTGGTGTTGCTTGCATGGTCCTTAGAAGGGCAACAGCCCACTTGCAGGGATCTCCAGTCTCCAGAACTCAGCTGTTCAATACCTGCCATTGACGGTGTTCGATCCTGCGCTGTGCCTTCCTCTATGAATTGAACGACGTCCAGCCCACAGAAGCGCGCTATCTCGGTTCTCGGTATATTCTAGTACCAGACTTGGAACGACTTCGCGCCAACACCAGCCAGCGCATCTCGATCCGAAGCACTTAGGCTGTACTCTACTGCAGACCAGCCAACAACTACGGCAGTGTTCGATGCGTGCACAGATCGCACCATACGCGACCAGGGATAACGTGAGGTTGAAAGTACCACCCAACGGGACGTGACGACCGGGAAAAGCATCGGTGATCACCGGGAGAAAAAGCTCCCGCGCTCGGGCGATCGGGTGCACCGCACAGAACCCCCGGCGTCCGGCTTACTCACGCCCGCTCGGATCGATCGAGTCGAGAAAAGTCAGTCGCAATCCGCAACTCTCAACACGACTCCGTATCTTTCCCATCTACATTCCATCCTCGTCATCGCGTCAGCTGGTGGATCTGCTTCACTCAGTGACTCTGAGATCTCGACAGCACAAAAGCTTGCCATAGCGGCCCCGCACTTTCCCGCATTGCACTACTTTACCCCCAGTCCTCCCCGATCCAACGCCGGTAAGAGATCACACCATGACCACCGACTCGCTCAACTCTGCCGTCCCGCCCCAACCGGGCACGACACCGGGGACGCCGTCGTCCTCCTCCTCGTCGAACATCAAGATCCGCCCACGCCTCGACTCCGACATGGACGAAGCCGTGCAGCTCTGCGAGCTCCAGCAGCCCGGCTCAGAGTACCCCTGGTGCTGGCCTCCGCCCATGCCGCCAGCCGACTTTGTGAAACGTGGCTCGGAGCTGTTCGCTCTCGTCGCCTTCTCCGGATCCAGGATGGTTGGGCATGTGGCCGTGCAGCGCATCGCGCGCGACGACGAGGGCATCACCTGGCTCGAGGGGCTCGACATTCCCGTCGGAGAGGAGGACCGTATCCGGAGCGTCTCGGTGCTGTTTCAGGACCCGGGACTCATGGGCTCCGGCCTCGGTGGACGGTTACTCGACTCGGCCGTCCAGCTGATTCGCATGACGGGGGCTATCCCGGTGTTAGACGTGCTCGGCAAGCGCAAGGCGCATGACGTGTACGTTGCCCGCGGCTTCCAGAGCCTGGGGTACGGCGACCCCGACTGGCTGAAGGGTTGCCATATCCAGGAGCGGGTCGAGTTCTTCCACCTCCCCGAGGACACGGGACGCACCGTTCTCGACATCATGGCCGGACCGGTTGGCGGGAAGGAGAAGACGTTCTTTGGCGACGTGTACGTCCCCGTGCAGACGGGTTTGGAGGGAGAGCTTCCCCGCCCGACGATGAGCGAGGGCGAAACGGATCTCGTTGCATGCCGAGTGCTTGCTGACAAGGGGCCCGAGCGGGAAAGGAGAGGAAAGAAGGCGTGGCTCGCGTCCAACGGAGATGGCAGCTTGCAGCTGTACGTCGAGAAGGGCGCCATGCAGGAGGGCCAGAGGATTGCGCTCGGCGTGCCGTCCCGCGCTGTCGCTGTCAAGCAGTAAACAGTAATCGTACAACTTGGAAAAAACTCATGCATATGGGTTCTAGACATTGACATTGCGTTGCAGACGTTGGCCCCGCAGATTACGCCTTCGACACGGCACCAATCATCACTGACGCACGCCACCGTATCTCACTTCTTCACCAACTCTCACTCGCTCGCACCCATCTCTTCCCTGTCCTGCCGTTCTCTTCTCTCCATCCAACCGCCCTTCATCCTGTCTCCGTTGTCTTCTACGCACTCCTCGCACGCTCGCGCCAGCCACAGTCCCGCCGCGCACCTGACTTTCGTCCAGAAACAGGACGTTCTCGTGGTGTAGTGGTTATCATACTCTCTTAGGGTGATCTAACATCTTGAGCTTTGCCTCCTCGTCTCCTTCGGAGACGGATTGGGAGTGGCCCCGGGTTCAAATCCCGGCGAGGACCTTTTTGTGCTGTTCTCGTGCATTGGAGGAGTGTGGAGATGTCGGAGACGCTCAGAAAGGGTTTCGAAAAGAATGTGGAACAGGATGGCGGGTGAAGCTGGTAGGGTGCCACTTCGACTGCGGACGGCATTCGGTTCGCACCGTCTACGCTTACTTTGTCGGTGATACGACATGATGCGTGCGATGGTACATGCAACAGTGCAGCAAAAGTACTAGGATACGGTTACATCTGAGAAGATTCAAGTTATAGAGAGTCTAAGTACACACAAGTCTGAGTTGAGTCAAGACAGGAGTCTGGCTGCGTTGAGAAGCCCTCACTTCCCATCTACTTTCCGTTCGTGATCTTCCGGAGACCAAGAATGTCCTCCATCTTCCTCAATCCGACGTCGAGGTTCTCCCTCGCAACGGAGAACGTGATGCGGTACCATCCCGGCACGGGGTTGTGGTACCCGCTGCCGGGGGCGACGTACACGCCTCCGTCGAGGAGTTTCTGGAAGATGCGCTTCTCCTCGTCGGCCTTCTCGATACCGAGGATGGGGCCGAGGTTGACCCAGGCAAAGTTGCCCGCGTTAGAGGGGTAGACCTCGATACCGCGGCTCTCGAAGAAGTTGCGCGTGTGCGCCGCCGCCTCGGCGAGACGCGCACGGTTCGTGGCGAGGAACCGGTTCAGCGTCGGCCGGTCCTCGAGCAGCGTGCTCCAGATCACGTCGGCGGGGGAGGAGATCTTCATGAGCATGGACGTGTTGGCCATGGCCCTGAGGAGGAGGGGGTTGTGGGGCGAGATGAGGGCGCCGACGCGGAGCCCGTTCGCGCAGAAGTCCTTGCTCATGCCGTACACGACGTGCAGGCGGGCCTTGTCGAAGGCGATGCCGAGCTCCTTCTCGGGGTCAATGCTCAGCATGGACGTAAAGGGCACGTTGTCGCTCGTCGGCGAGTCGTACACGCTCATGGCGTAGATCTCGTCAGAGACCAGGTGCAGATCCCGCTCCTCGCAGAACTTGGCGTAGGCCAAGAGTGTCTCGCGGGGGTAGGTGCGGCCGATGGGGTTGTGCGGGTTGCACACGATGACGGCGCGGACGCGGTGCCCCGTAGCTGCGAGCTCGTCCATCTTCTTCTCAAAGTACTCGATCGAGGCGGGCGTGAAGCCCTCGCAGGGCGGGCAGACGGGGACGAGGTTGACGCGCGCGCGGCCGATGAGGTCTCGGTCGAAGCCGGTGTAGTACGGCCCGATGAGGAGGACCGAGTCACCCTCGTCCATGAGCGTGTAGAAGAGCTGGTCGAGGACAGCGCTGCATCCGACTCCGGTGATGAGGGAGTCGGACGTCAGCGGCTCGGCGGGGTGGAAGTAGCTGGTCGTCAGCGAGAGAAACGGACTGCGCTCGAGGTCGCACTCACTCATTGAGGAAGGAGGACAGGGCGCGATTGATTCGTCGCGAGCCCCAGAGCGAGTCGCCGTAGCTCAGGTCACTTGTCAGGAAGTTCTTCGCGAACGCAGTCTTGAAGTACTCGAGGCACTCGTCCTGCAGGAGGAAGTTCTCCGCGACGCCGCTGCAAGTCAGCTACAGTCCAGTCGACTTGAGCTAAGAGCTATCAAGGCTACGCACAGGGAGACAATACCCTTCGGGTTCGACTTGCAGTGGTACTCTGTCTGTCAGCTGGTGATTCGTTGACGCGCAGCTAGTCAGGGCCGGCGGGATCGCGGATTTGTGATCTCGGGCTAATCCGACGCCACCGCGGAGGCACAGGTAGTCACCGTCCTGTGAGCAGCAAGCTCCGAGATCCGCCCGGCACACTGCTTGGCGCCATTGCCACCTATTGTATCGTACTCACGGTCCTTGAACAAACACGAGAAGCGCTCAATGAGGGGACCCGCGTCGGGACCTCCAGTGGCGCGGTCGCTGAGCTTGGGGCCATGGTAGATCTTGCGCTGCTCGTCTCGCGTGCCGAGGGGCGAAGAGACGGGCTTGGGCGGGGCGGGGAAGCGGCTCTTGCTGCTGTTGAGCGAGAGGTGGTTGAAGCACCCGATGAGCGTGTTGCACCCCGAGGGGCCGGCGGGGAGCTGGGAGATACCAATCGGGACCTGCATGGAGTACGGGACCGAGTCCGAATCGTGCGACGAGGGCGATGGCGAAGTCGTCATGTTGCCGGAGTTCTTTTATAGATCGGAGGGCGGGGTTGAGGAGCCCGTTCAGGCAGCGGTCGGGCGGTGGTCAGGCGTCGACGGCGGTCAAGGACGCGGGTCACGGGAGGCCAGCAGCGGTACAGTAGCGGTGCACACGTCACACGTAGCTAGTCGTCACTGGGATTGTCAACTTCGCTCGGTCGGTGTCACAATCCGTCCCGCGACGCTCGTCACTCGCCTTGCGGCTGCGCAGCAGTGGTGCGGGCTCCTCGCGGACCGCACAGGTTGCGCACCGCAAAGGTCGCACAGCTCGCGCAAGTCACGGCTGGCATACGGCGTACAACTCACGGGAGTGGGAAGTAGCGGTCTCGTCGGCCGCAAGTGCGAGCTCGTGATGACGCGAGATCGGGGTGTCTGAGATGGTCTGAGGTGTGCTTGGGATAAGCTTCAGCTGGGCCGAAGAGGAAAGGCGCTGGGGAGGGAAGAGCAGATGCAGTATGCCGAGATGGCTGAGCTTGTCGGGGGATTAGTGGTTGCTGGTTGCGGCAGTTGCGTGTGCTGGTGACGACAAGAGTACAATTGTCGATAAGAAGAAGGCAAGAGGGACGGGATGGGCTCGTGTCTAAGCACTTTTAACGTTGACTACGGGCCGAGCACCTGATCTCGCTCGATCGGCTCGAGTTAAAGCATGCCAGCACGGCTGTGGGTGGCTCCAGCAGACTTGGTAGATGCGATGGGAGACATGGACGAGAGACATTCCGAACTCTAACCTTGCACTTGGAAATCGATATCGGCAACATCGCCGTGGGGGCCCGCATAACTGCCACGTGCAGGCTCCACTGGGCGCGCAGGGGTAAGGCTTGTCGCGGACGCCCCCCTGGGATTGCCGCCGGTATCGGTGCCGACGAGGAAGCGACCGCGGAGAGTCCGAATCTCCCTCTTCAAGCAGATCTCGACCGATGCATTATCCCCCATTATCATAGTCTTCAGCAGCTGGCTACGAGGCGACGGGAGCCCGCTGAATCTCAGCAGCAGAACCATGTACTATCGGTTGGTTCGGCGGGATCGATATCCAATTCTCGACAGTTTATTTGGTTCTCCAGCCATATCTCCCAGGGACGCCCTCCCACCCTGAAATGATCGGATCAGCCCGTTGCACTGCACTTAAGCAAGCGCTGACCTCTCTGGTCCTCAATCTCAACCTCGTATCGTAATCTGCACCCTTTCAGATGCATAGAAGACACATGTGGATCGCTCGGTACCGAGCAGAATTGGACAGAGGGGACTGGAGGGTGGAAATAAGACACTCCGCTGCGGCTATGCACGGCTTTGCTAAACGGTTATGCATGGACTGTACGGTTGATCACAACGCTCCACCGGGTAAAGAAAAGGAGGACACACCAAGGCAGCAGCATGACATCAATCGTGGACAAGAAGCTGGCGAAGTGAGGTGAGCATAACGGCACTGTGTCGTTATCGCTGCCGTGCGCAGTTTCTCAGCCTGCTCACATGCTGGTCGTCCCGAACCTTACTCACACCACTGAAAAATGTCGACAGCGACTAAATCCCAAAGGTACTCGAGTGGAGGGCAGGGCGAACTTTTGCGGAAGGGAGCCGTAGTGCAGCGAGCCATCGCTCCGGGAGGGGTGCGACGTGTGCTGATTGAAGATGGGAGATGGGTGCGATTGCACATACGAATTTGTGAATATCGCCCATGCTTCAGCGTGAAGCGTCATACTCCACTGATAAGCGTTCGAACGATTCGGGTGACCAGTGGGCACCGTGGGTGCTGTGGGTCTTGGTGTCGAGGAGACAGTGCTCGAGGATACAGTCCCATGCTTCACTCCACGACTGCTGGCTCTTAGCGAACCGTGCTATTGATACTCGAAGCAGTGTCAAAGGTGAGATCGGAGCAAAGCAGATCGGGAGGTTACCATAACCAGCATGCTTTCCAGTGGTCAGCCATCGCCGTCGCCAGCGTCGTCCTCGCTTCGCCTTCGCGAAGCCGGGAGTGCGTAACTAGGCCGTAGAGGTTGAGCCGGTGCCTCTTCGGCCGATGCCAGATACAGCCTCTCTTGTATCCTTAAGTACCGCGTACTTGCCTCGAACAGGCAGTCAGTCCAGTACCTGCGTTCCTCGCTAAGATCGGACTTCAGGAGCTTGAAGCTTCACAGCTACTACTCTTCAAATCACAATACCTTCGTACCTTCGTCCGCTGTCACGCAACCCTCGTTGTATCGCACCCACTTCACGTCGCACGTTCCAGACACACGCTGCATGTTACAGATGCTTAATCGGCTTGTGCACCACTGGATACTGCAACAGCATATCGCGCACGTCAGACACCAGAGCGACGAGGCTGGGACTGGGGGCTTGTCAGCTGAAAGCACTAGCACTGCGCCATCGACATCATTCCTCCGACGTCTCCACTATCTCCAATGCAGATTGGCATCACCAACAGTGTTTCACATGCATGCATGAAGAGAGTGCGCAGTGCATGCATTGGCGATACATGCATGTCGGCGACGAGGTTCGACCGAGGTTGACGGATTCGAGATGTAGCGAGGGCGCACCCGTCTGCGCCCTGTGAACTACCGTTGCGTCCCCTCGTCTGGAACATGACGTCCCTGTGGTCTGTGGCACTTCCAATTCCACCTCTTCACAACCTCATTTCTCATCATTACTGCCCCTTCTCAGCTGCAAAAGCCATAGCAGGGCCCAGGAACCGGGATGCAAAACATATGACCACTGACAGGATCGAACTGCCGACCTCCGCATGGACTGATAATCAGACTGATTATTAGTACGATGCTCTAACCAGCTGAGCTAAGCGGCCTTGAAAGTTTACTGTACAAGACGGTTATCAACCCCTCTCCTGCACCTTACGCCGTTTCGGTGAGGATGTTGCTGGCCGATCACTTGTCAATCTGTGAAGCAAAGTACTGCGAAGGCCGGAGAAAGTTGGGAGGGCGGGATGGGGTCAGTAGGGGGGTCAGAGTAGCTCAGGTGAATAAGAACGATGACGTGAGCACCCCTCGAATCGACGACGCGCTTCTTTGTCAGATCTCATACACGGAGCCGGAACCGAGAGTATACCCTCCCTTTCTAATGATGACCCCGATGTTCATTGTCAATTGCTGTGAGGGAGTGCATAGACATCTGCGGCTTCCACGTTACAGCCGGTTTGTCAGTTGCCATTAGTCAGTTATCTAATTCCCCCAGAGCCGCAGAGATTACACAAATACATACACGAGTCGTCATCCAGCCCCTCAGTCGCTATCCGGATACGACAGTTTGGCCATGATAGCGTCGAGCCCCTTATTCCCTCCCAGCTCCTTGAGCTCAATCTCAATTTGCTCCTTCAGCTCATCGAGCACTTTGCGCGTGTACGCAAAGCTCCTGGTCGTGTTCTTCAGGTACTCGACCGTGTGTCGTTTCAGAGATTCGGAGTGCGTTTTCTTCTGCAAAACGTCTGTAAAGGTCAGCTAGGCTGCGCGCGAAATCTAGCTGCGTTTGCCGCGCATGGCGAGAGGGAGAGTTCTGAGTGCAGGGGATAGACTTACTGAGTATTTGCCGGTTGGACGTGTCCGCCCGCACGCCGTGGACGATGGGGAAGGAGAACTTGCCCTCGGTCAAGTCCTCACAGAAGCCCTTGCGGTCCGCATACTGATCACTCTGGAGGTTCATGTAGTCGTCTCGGATCTGAAAGAAGACAGAGATCAAGTCGGCAAGAGGGATGTAGTCGCTGCATCTCGTCAGTTACGTTCGCGACTATTACAACTCACACTCTCGGCTTCTTCGACTTGGCCATCATAAGCTTGACGGCTATACGGAACAGGCCGCCGGTTTCTGGTGTCAGTTGACTGCTCGCCATCAAAGCTGCTCGACGCCCAGACTCACTACCAAGCACCATCTGGACATACTCCTCTTCTGTCGGACACGTGAGCGAGTCGCGCCAGAAGAGCTCCATGCCCTGTCCTCGATGGAGGCTCAGCATCTCATCTGTCACCATGCTCGCGAGGTCATGGCCATTGTCGTCTGTTCCATTCTCGTCGCGCAGCTTCAGCAGTTCCTGGAACGCTAGGAAGTAGACGTAGTTCGCGGTGTTGATAGTCTGCGGCACGCCGTAGATCGCGTGTGCTACCGGCACACCGCGCCGGAGTTCCGAATCGTCCTCCACATCGTCCATTCTGTCGTTAGCTATACTCATCGTGAACTTGAACATCCGCCAGCGCATCGACGTAGTGGAACTCACAGCAAGCTCGCATTGTGCAGCATCGTGACGACCCTCCGTATCGTGTCGAGATCCTGCTCCCCGATGCCCATCCAGATGTTGAAAGCCTCAATCAGCCGGCTCCGCACCTCCTTCCCCGGGATGTTGCAGATGTACTCATACGGTTCCCTCAGCACCTGTCATCGTCAGCTTTACCACTGTCTGCGCTCAGCTTGCCTTCTCCTGCGCCTCTGACCAGCGCTGCGCGCTATCCTGCTTCAGCTGCGAGCGCAGTTTGGAGTAGTCCATTGTCGCTGCGAGAATAACGATGGGTTGTCGTGTGAGTGACTATTGTATGAGGAGGTGGCGAAATGGTCATGTCGCGGTGGACTCTTTAGGCCACGACGGTGGAGGTGTGGAGGTGGAGGCTGTGTCGGCATGGTCACGGGGGAGGGACACCGTGGGAGGTCTACCGCGATGAAGTGGAAACGCGCCATTGCTGATGCCATTTCTCTCTAACAACCTAACAATCGCTGGGCCCGTTGGGCGGTATCATGCATGACTGCGCATCGCCCTCCTTTTTGTGTATCGGCGAGATATGCAGTCCGTGATCGGCGAGGTCCGCTTCATCTGTGTCACAAGTGGAATGTGGCCATGACAGAACAAAGCGCAGTGCGATAGTAAGAACCACTTCTTAGCCAGGCGCGAGACAAGGTCTGTCACCAGTTTCATTGGCTTCTCTTCACCTTTGTGTTCTCCGCAGGACAACTCCGGTCTTGTGCGGCAGTCTGCAGAGATCCGCTCAAGTGCCACCAGCGGTATCGGCGAACGCTATCGGCGTTGAGCGGGCAACCCTACGCTTCCGACCTCGGAAGCATCTTCCTTCGCTTGCAGCCTTACAAGCCGTGAAAGTTCGGTAATGGGTCGGATAAATCCGTCTCAGACTCTCGATCGACGTTCGATTACGATTACGATTGAAGCCTACGTCTGTCTACCTAGCATCCTGGCAGCCACATACGGCGCGGTGTCGGCACGGGTGCGCCGTTGATTGAAGGGCTTGGCAAACTCGGATGATGCCGAATCATCTCATTATTTTGACGAGACTTGCGAGCTTTGCGAGGCCTTGCGAGATCGCAAGTTCCGAGGAACTCGGGATTGCGCAGTTTTGCTATGCATAGTGAATGCAGCAGGAGTGGCAAGCAATGGGCGGGCCGTACAATCGGGCCGCGCAAAATCGCTCGCCGAGAGGACTGGATCGTCGGACCGAGCCGTCCGCTCCATCATTGAGCATTGAGCGGACCTGACCTACGTCGGCGCGCTTGACTTTGGGAGGGGCCGAGACACCCCCTTGTGCCTCCCAGCATCTCAGCCCCGCAAAATCGCTCGTTGTTTCGCTCATCTGCGCTGCTTTGCGCCAAGCCCATCCATTTGGAACCTGTTTGAAGCGTTGGAAAACGGCAATCTCCGCTTCTTTCATGTGGCGAGTACTTCAAGGTGGCGCACAGTCCTGTATGCACGGTGATTTGCCCGAGTGGTGCCAGCCAGGCAGATGAGATGCCAGCCGAGCACGGAATTCGGCTTCCTCCGTCACTTGTGTGCGCCGTCATTGTGCGCGCCCGCAGCCACTCGATCCGGCGGCATTGTAGCGCTCCACGCCGCAAAACACAGGGTTAGAGGCATCGGTGTCGGCCGTCCCCGACGCCAATGTGCATGTGACACCCATGTCAACAATGCGGACAGAAACAGAAATGGCATTCGAATTTCGTTGGAGCTCCAATGGCTTCCCAGCTTGCCAGCCAGTGGACCAGCGGAGTACGTCGTTCGAAAAATAGTGATGCAATCGACACCTTTGCGACACTCCGGTCCGGACCAGAGACGCTCATGTGACCATCCATTTCGGCAAGTCAGAGCACGGGGTTGAAAGCACGGTTTCTCCACACTCTCCACACCTACAGCAGAGGAGCAAAAGACGCAAATATAGCAAGGTGGGAAGAAACAAGGCGGGATTCGGCTCAATGCCGATTCGTTCGCTCGCACGACCGCTGCAGCGCTGCAGTGCGTCATGCTGGGCCCAGATCTCCTCGAATCGACGCATTGACAGTGCAATACTCGTGTGTTTGGTGCTATCAGTATACATGATTAGGTACAATGGGACTAGAGAGACGAGAAAAGCAAAAGAATGAAAAGCCGCGGCTTTCTACCTGGGCTCCAACGAAACGTGCGGGGCCATGTTCCGCTCGCATGCCAGAGAGGCCAGAGGAAGGAAAGCCGGGAGGGGGAAAGATGTGTGACCCAAATGGCGAATGGCGGAAATGAGCACTAGATCGAGATACGAATAGAACCTCGCACGGCATGCACGGCAGTCGAGCGCCGGCTCCAGCACGGCGGTACGCACGAAACGCAGAATGGCAATCGGAGCTGGCCGTCATACCGCATCGGGGATCAAGTGGCAGTGTTGACCTCGGCGGGCTGGCCGTTCTCACCGTTCTGCATTGTCGTCGCCGGTGTCACCGATTCTGTCGCCAGTGCCGCCGCTGATGTCTCCGTCTTGACGATCACGGGCTTCTCATCCTTCGTCTCCGCGACGGGACTCGTGACGCGCGAGGCGGCGCGCGAGCTGTTCGCCGATGCGGCCGAGGCCGCCTTCTTCTTCATGCACATGCGCTTCGCCAGTAAGGCGGGCGAGTCCTCGCACTGCCTCTTCCGTGGCGAGGGGGGCCTGCTCGCCGTCGGCGTGACTGTGTCGTCGTACCACTTGGCAGGCGCTTGAGGGGGGTATGAGCACGGCGCGGGTTTTGGCTTCTCCTGCTGTTCTGTTCGCACGGGGGATGTGGGGCGCGACAAGCGTTCGGGAGCAGGGCAGCGCACGACGGGCTGCGCGATGATGGCGCGGGGAGGCTCAGGGCAGTTCACGATCGCACCACCTTTGCCTGTTTGTCAGCGGACGCAAGTTAAGAAAGCGAGGTGGGAGGGCGATGTGATGCTTACTCAGGTACGCGGCGTAGTCTGCGTCGAGCCGTCCACGCGTCTGCGGGAAGGACGTCGGCTGGTCGGCGACGGTCTTCTTCGAGGTGCACGAACACGAGCACGACTTGTAGACACTCGAGTCGGCAATGGGGTGCGCAGGTGGCGGCGAGTTGAACATGGGGAACATGCTGGCTAGTTGATAAGGCCCGCGGGCCCGCTAGGCGGTAAAAGTTGAGATGCTTGTGCTGGGTACTAGAAGAGAAGAGAAAAGGAGAAGCGAATGCGGGTTGTTGTTGGAGGAAGGACAAGCGAGGCTGACTGAGAGGGCTGCGATGACGGTGTCTTGTGGCCGGGGTCGATGATTGATCTCGTAGGACCGAGGGGCCGAGGGCACCAGGTAGGGAGCAAGGGATAACAACTTTGCTTGCAGTGGACGGACAAGTCCGACGGTTCGACCGCTTGTGCCGCCGCCAGCATTGCCAGTGGCCAGGTCCCAGCCCAGCCAGGCGAGCCAGGGCAAGGTAGGCCGGCTAGGCCGCTCACGAACGCGCGCTGACGAGCTTTGGATCTCACCCCCTGCCGTCGATCGCTTCAAAGTGGACGGAACCTTTTTCCATGTCTCTCTCGGAACGATTCGGAATCCGCCAGGCTTCGACACGGATAAATCCGCACTTAACCGAAAGTCAGCTGCAGTGACGCTCGTGCACATGGCAAAATCCCATAGCCGGCGGCACTGGACGCCCTGTCCAACTGACCCCTCGTCCGCCATCGACCGCTCATCGCCGTCATCTCTTGTCCACCTGTCACGCACCTCGCGACCTGGGCGCGCCATGACCAATGCACAATCACTCGCTGCCCTCCGCAGACCGCCCATGACCGCCCATGACCGCTCACGATAGCCAGACCATAACACACTATCCACGCTATGCTGCTAGGCTACATGCATACTAGTACAACCTTCGGTTCTTGCCCCACTCGTACGCCTCGCCCACAGCCCAGTCCCCAACGTGCTGGTACCGCCCGTCCCCCCACTTCTGCAGTGCCCGGGTCACGTTGCTGACGATATCCGCCTCGAGGTTGACACCTCGTTGCCGCTCAGCCTTGCTCCGGAACACGTTGCTGAGGCGCACCTTCTCCTGTCGCACGAGTGGCACCATGAGCGGCGCAAGCAGCTCTGGAGAGACAGGCAGGTAAGACTCTGCCCGTGACCCGTACGGCGCTGGGATGCAGATGAGTCCGCCCTCTCCCATTATGACGCGGATCGCCCAGGCCACTAGGTATCGAACCTTGACTGCCATCTCCTCACTATCCAGCTTCCAATGCCCTTTACTGCGCCCCTTGTCGAGTCGCGCCTGGATCTTACGGCGGTCGCGGTCCGTCAAGGTGCCATTGACCTCGCGCTCCCTCATGGCTGCCTCTTCCTTCTTCGCCCTGCGGGTAACGACGAGTGACGCCAGAGTCGCGAGTACTTCGTCCTTCATCAGAGACTCCACGGTGAGCACGGGGAGAGCTTGAGCACCGACGCCGTTCCACTCCAGAGATGCAGGCTCCTGCGTGCCACGCCGCCGAGTAGGAGTCGGGCTCCCTGGATCGGGTCGCCTGGTGCTTCGTCGCGTTTCGCGATCGCATTCACGCTCGGTCCTCGATCGCAATGCGGGGCTGCTCTCCGGTGTCTGTGGAGGCGAGGAGATGACGATGGGATCTGTCCGTGTTCCAGATCGGCGGGACCTGGCTGGGCGCTCTGACGCGATCGAGTCTTTCCGATTTCTGAGCTCTTGTTCGCGATCTACCCGTGCGCCGGACGTTTTGGACGGTGTCCCGAGCGCACACGCCTTTGTTCGGAGGCCGGCTTTAGGTGTGTCGTTGGCATATTTCGCAAGCGGTGTGTTGAACGACGTGCTGCACGTCAGAGCACCAGGGAGGACGCGGAAGGTTTGTGTCTGTAAAGGACGCATGGCCTCTCGGTATTCCGGAAATCTTTGCGCGAGCGCAGGGACATACTGGTCCTGAAGCAGAACACTGTCGCCCTGCGTTTCAGCACAGAGCTGGAGGGCCCTGCGTATCGCCTTCTTCGTTTCTCGACGAACGTGATCGGCCAGATAGTACTTGAACGTGGCATCTGTGTGGCGTGAGGATGAAAGTCGGGACGGATGGCGCAGTGGTCGGTCGTCATCCGACTCCTCGTCATATCCGTACTCGCTCGGTGCGATGGACGATAGGATGCTCTTGCCAGGCGATGACGCTGAGGGCGTGGGTGGAAGCGAGGCCGGCGGTCGTGATATGGTGAAGGGTTGCGAGTAAAGAGTGCGATGCAGCTCCCGAACCATTGTAACGTGCTCATACAGCTCATCCGGCCAGACCGTTTCTGATGTCAGTTAGGCTTTGGAGCGCACGCCTCAACGTACGGATTGAGCCACCATCGGAAACCAGATCCACAGCCACCTGCCTGATGACTTCTGGTCCAGACCACTTCGGTCTTGTCCACTGGTCCACGCGTCCAACGACTCGCACCGTATCACCAACTCGAACGTCTGGTACGACATATCTCTTGATCAACGGGTGCTTGGGTGGCGGCTGCCGAGCTCTCCGTTCCTGAGCAGTTCGGAACGTGGTGGTAGATGCCTGTTGCAATGCGGGCGTCTTCACCTCAACGCTCTTCAAGAAAACAATGATAGGCAGTGTGCACCCGCTGTGATCATCCACTGGTATTCGTCAGCTCACGTGTTGCAGCCACGAGCTCACAGGTTATGGTCACAGTGGTATCTTTCCGGTCCACACCAGCGACGAATCCAACAAGTTCAACTGTCTGGCAAGGAAAGCAGCGGAGAAAGAAAACATCTGCAGTCAGCTTCGAAAGGGATTCTTGTAGCTCACCCTTGGGCACAGTCTTGATCCCCCCGCACACCTCGGTGACCGTTCGCAGCCTGACAATGTCATCGATCCGGCATGTCGCGACAGCCTCTCTCCGGGTAACCCAGGTTCTCAGCGTCGACAGAGACGGGATGTCGAGTTTCTCCTTCGATGTGGAGGCATGTCTGCTGGTCATTTGAGGTCATGGGGCCGGTGCCCCTCGTCAAGAGGTCGAGAGTGTCAATATGGACCCAACTTTGTTGTTGTTGTGACTGCTGACTGGATCGTAATCTCACGTGGTCGGTTCGGAATCAAAATATTCGGAGTTGCACTCGGACTCCGAACCTTACATCTCGGCGACTGGGCAACCGTGAAGGTCAGTTCGCCAGCGATACCAGCCTGTTGCTCCACATTCACCACCATGTCGAGACCATTCATATTCTCGGCTCTACGGGGCGCGTTCCGTCCTCGCGCGGCCGGCACTGGCTTCGCTGGAGCCTCTTTCCGTTTCCAGCAGCGACGAAACGCTGGTACCATCACCTCGACCTCGCTCAAGTCAACCGTCTTCCGCCCTATTACCCTCGTTCTTCTCATCGCCCCGCTTCTCACCGGATACCTTGGAGTATGGCAGGTTCAGCGTCTCAAGTGGAAGCTCGCCCTCATCGACGAGGTCGAGCACAATCTCTCTAAGGAACCTCTGCCCCTGCCTGGAAAAGTCAAGTGAGTGGCAAGCTAATGGAACGCTGTCCTTTTCAGCTAACTGTGCAGCATGAACGCTCTCCCCGACTTCGCCTTCCGCCGCGTACTGGTCCGCGGCAAGTTCACCGGTCCCCCCATTCTTCAGGGTCCGCAGACCCGTGACGGAGTTGCCGGCTACCACCTCATCCTTCCCTTCAACCGCAGTGAGCACGGCGGCTCGACCATTCTCGTCAACCGCGGCTTCATCAAGACTGCTGAGGGTGACGAGATTCGTCGTGGACAGCGCCCGGTTCCGGGTCTGGGACCCAACGGCGAGCCCGGATCCGAGGTCGTTGTCGAGGGCATGATTACCAAGATTGACCCCGCCGCTAAGAGTTACTTCACGCCCGAGAACAAGCCTGAGCAGGGAGATTGGTATTGGAAGGACATCCCCACCATGACTGAGTTTGCTGGTGGCGAGCAGAACGATGTCCAGCCCGTCCTGATTGATGTCATTGACAGTGAGCTTCGCAATGCCGTAGATTAGCTAACGTGCAGCCGAGAACACCCCTGCGTCGCTGCGGTTGTCGAGGGGCGAGCCTGTTGGCCGTCCTCCTACCATTGAGCTGAGGAACCAGCACATGACCTACGCTATCACTTGGTGAGTTACGACGCTGAGCTTTCAACTAACGGAAGGTTCTCGCTCTGTGCCGCTACTTCGGCGATGCTGGCCATGGTTATCGCGAAGGGCCGGACCAGGAAGATGCCCGCGCGCCGCGCGTTCGGAGAGAAGAGGCGATGAGCACTATCATTTTGTACAACATCTTATCAACGTTGCATGCATAAATCCCACTCTTGATACCTTGACATTTGACGTATTGTCACGCCTGCATTGTTCCGGAGAGAGTTAGCTTGCAGGCTGAAACCGAAGGTGTGGGCGTCGCTGGTCTCCGGTGCCTGGATCCGGCCCCGTCTCTTTTAATCCACGTGTATCGCCTCATACACGTCTAACCGCTGATGTCGTGTTTCCAACCGTCCCTCCATCCCCCATCTTACTCATCATCCACCATGCCTCCTCCCCCCGACGCCACCTCCGTCGTGGATGCCCAGTGAGTAGCTTTCGTCTTTACAACGCAGGGAAGCTGACGTTTCAGGAAGCGGGTGAGTATTCGTTTCGGTCGTGTGCGACTTTTCCGCCCTCGGTCATGGTTCGCGAGCCTCCACGACAGCGTAGAGGGCGGTGTCACCGACGCATCGTGTTGCGACGCAGGGGAGTGGACGGATGGTTGTTCAGACATCTTTTGCTGCGAACTGGGGACCGCCGCTGAGTCAGCTGCGGAAGAGTGCCTCGCCTGCTGCATGCGCCGATTGCAAGCGCAGCAAGCGATACAGGTGGACGCGCGGCGCACGCGCGGCGAGTTCGATAGCGCCATGCTTGGCTCGCGCCAGCGCGAACGCAGCAGAGAGGTGGATCTGGCTGTGTGCCGGTATCTGGCCTCCTATGGCAGTCAGACTTTCACAAAACACGTACATCGGATATGCATCAGACCGCTAACCCCAGGCGGCTCCCGAGCTGAAGGCTGTCGCGGACTTCCTTCGCGGCAAGAACGGACCGAAAGTCCGCCGTGGAGTGCTGAACGGCAAGCGTGTTGACTTCTTCAAGGGTGAGTCTCAGCTATCCTGCCCGCTGTGAAGCTGACGTTCAGGCAAGACGGCTGTCCGAGTTCTGCTAGGCCCTCAGTACCAGAAGCTGAAGAAAGTCCCCGCCGTGACGAATGAGCAGGAGGCGCATGAGCTCATGACGAAGGTGCTGCCTTTGTGAGTGTGAACGCAGCTCTCACTCCGGTGCCGGTGTAGCTGTAGCTGACAGCCAGCGGCTTCTTCCTCCGTGTTGATCGCCCGAATGTGGACCCGCCTCCTCCCAGCGGTGTCCCCAAGCCGCTGCAGCTGGCGCAGCAGCAGTCCTTCGCCCCTGACGTCTACTATGCGTGGTTCTACGATGGAAGCCCCTTCTGGAACATTGTCGGTGGTATCGCCATGGTCGCCGTTATGCTCGCGGGTGTCATGTTCCCGCTGTGGCCGACAAAGCTCCGCGTCGGTGTGTGGTACCTCTCGGTTGCCGCGCTTTGCATGGTCGGACTGTTTATCGTGATCGCAATCGTCCGTCTCATTCTCTGGTGCATCACCAAGCTCGCCATGCCGAAAGCGATCTGGATCTTCCCCAACCTCTTCGAGGACGTCGGATTCGTGAGTCCAGCAACCAGACGACCGGGCAAAACTAACATCAGGTCGACTCGTTCATTCCCGCTTGGCAGTGGGACGAGCCCAAGAAAAAGAAGCTCCGCAAGGTCGGCGAGAAGCGCAGGAAGGAGAAGCGGGAGAAGCGTGCCGCAGTCGCCGCCGCTAACAACGCGCCCGTCGCGCCGGCTGGAAACGACAGCCCCGCCCCCTCTGCCTCCCCCGCGCCCGGCGGATCGACCGCGACCGCCACCGGCGCCGAGGCCCCCATCACTCACGCCCACCGCCGCCAGGCGACGGTCGAGGACGTCGAGGACGAAAACTAAGTAGACTAGTACCAATGCATACGCTCCCTATACCCTACAACCCGCTACCGGAGCGCCTGAGGGCTGGCATCCAGCAGCGCACTTCATACAACTCCTCCGGCTGTAGAATGTCAGATACATTCAACATGCAGTTCACCTCCCGGCCGCTTCGTGGACACCTCATGTCGCAGCTCACCCACCCTTGCAACTACAGCGCTGGAGACGTCTACCGATCTGCAGTTGTCAGCTCTGTGACATACCCCGATATCTCACCTAAAACGATCCCCTCGGCACCTGGGGCAACCCCTGCGCGGTCTCCTTGGCCTTCTTGTTCATCTCCTTCCTCCGGAGTTCATTCCGTCTCGCCTCAAAGATATGTCTGTGGAGGGCATACTTGTTATGCGTCGTGACATTGCTGGACGGCACGCCCGTCATCTCCCCCGCAGGCGACGCAGGCGTGGGCGCGGGACTCTTGGCGCCGCTCTCCTCACTGGGGCTGCCCGAGATGAGCTTGGACCCCATTTCAAGCGCGGAGCCGAGGAAGCCCTTCTTCTCGTCCTTGCTGTCGTCCTTCTCGTCGTCCTTCTTCGCCTGGGCTGCTGTACGCCGCGCCTCCCGCGCTTGGTACTCGGACACGACCTTGCGGATGTCCTCCTGCGTCGGGCCCTGGGCTGGGGCGGCGAGCTTGGTCGCGCTGTCGTCAGCTTACCGCTGCAATAAGGAAGCTGGGAACGCACAATCCGCTGAACGTTAGCTATAGCAAGACACAGGTAGCCTACGGATCACTCAGATGGCCGTCACAGGTGTAGAGGAAGTCCTCGGTCTTGATGGTCGCGAGCACAGTCTGCGTCGGCCGGTTGCAGATGTAGCATGGCCGCGCCGTTGCTGTTTTCTGGGGCGTCAGCAGTCTTGTCGCAGGCTCCTGGACAGCTCGACGCCCGGGGACTCGCGCAGCTGTAACTCACCCGCTCGTAGTAGACGTTCTGGAGTGGTGTCGTCATGATCGTGTGGTGAATGGAGCAACAGTCAAGGTGCCCCGAAGGTGGCCGGTGGAGGTTGGGCAGAATCAACAAATGACGCCGCCGCGCCGCAGCCCGCAGATTCAGTGTCATGTTCGATCGCTGCATTTTGTCCTTCCTCCACGCCACCGTCCTTTGCCACCGTCTTGCCTTCCGTTCCCTCTGGTAAGCTAACAAGAGCGCACTGATGAGCTGACAGCAGCGCAAAATGGTGAACAAGGCGCCCGCTCCGCGATTAAAGCTCGTCGTGCGCCGGCTCCCGCCCACTCTGCCCGAGGCGACGTTCTGGGCCGTTGTCGAGCCGTGGACCTCGGGCGCGCTCTGGAAGCGATACGTCCAGGGCCGGCCGGGTGACAAGTGAGTCGTTCTTCACTCTGCCAGCTTCACCGGCGAACTCAGCTGACATCAGTTTCGGCGCACACCCCGTACACTCGCGCGCGTACATCCTGATGCCGGACGTTGCGTCGATCGTCGCCTTCCACACCGCGTTTGACGGACACCTCTTCCGCTCCAAGACTGGTAAGCTGCGCTTGAACGATTGTAGCTGACATGATAAGGACAGGAGTTCCAGGCTGTCGTCGAGTTCGCCCCCGTTGAGAAGACACCGTACCGCATCAAGGAGAAGAAGGACGCGAAGCAGAGCACGATCGATAATGGTGAGCTAAGCCTACCGTCAATAAGCTAACGCCCAGACCCGGACTACCTCTCCTTCCTCACTGCTCGGGATAGTGTCCCCGAGCCCGTCGAGGTGACCGGTACGTACCCCTCTCCCTGTCGCTCACAGCTTGCCATTCGAGCAGGTGAAGCTGACAGCCCAGTCTCCACGCCCGTCGCCCCGCCAGAGTCCACCCCCCTCTTGGACGCGCTTAGGGCGCAAGCGTCCAAGAGCAAGCAGAAGCAGGCCAAGAAGAAGGAGAAGGCGGAAAAGGCAAAGAACGCTGCCCTGGCGTCCGTAGCCGACGCAGCGAAACACCGCGCCCCCACGGGCGGAAACGTAGTCATGGTCGCTGGTGCCGGGCGCGAAGTGTACGTCCAAGACGCGGGCGCAGCAGGCTCAGAGGAGACGTCGAAGGATTCGAAGGACAAGAAGAAGGCGCCGAGACGGAAGAAGGGCAAGAAAGCTGACGCGGCTCCCACCGGCGCCGAAGGCGGCGGAGGCAAGGACGACGCCGGCGAGCCGTCCGCATCTGGCCAACAACAAGGCGGACAACAAGGCGGGGAGAAAAAGTCCAAGCCGAAACCGAAGAAGAAGCCGCAGGAGAAGAAACAGAAGGAGGAGCAGAAAGAGGGCGACGACAACGCTGCCCCAGCAGGTGAGGGGGAGGAGAAGAAGCCGAAGAGCCGGAATCGTGGTCGCGGACGAGGAGGCGGTGGGAATAAGGAGGGCAATGGTGGGGAGGCGAAGGAGGGCGGCGGCGGCCAGAACAAGCCGCCGAAACAGAAGAAACCGCGCGAGCCCCGCGAGCCCAAGAACGAGGTCAAGGCGAGCGAGGCGCGGATAGACATGTAGCTCTTGTTGATGTAACAACTGTGCATAGATATCTACAACTTGCACACCGCTGTGAGATCGAAGCATCGCTCCGTCTTACAGCTTGGCCATCTTCTCCCCAGGCCGAACAATCTCGACCATCCCCATGAGTTTCGGCCACCGCATGTCCCTCTTCCAGCCCGCGTTTCCCTCCCGGTCCAGCGTGAGCTGCATCGCGTTCGGGCGTTGCTTGAACTCCCCCGTGACTGCCTTCTTCACGTCCTCGTCGACCGCGTTCCACCAGTTCCACGCCCATTCCCTCTCCTCTGGCGTCAGGCGGTTGACCTGGAGGTGCTGCAGCACCGTGTCGCCCGAATGCGTCACGAGGCCGCGCTTGCTGACGCTCTTTGCGACACACTCAATGCTGTACCGCACGACGGGGAAGTTTTGCTTGATCAGGTCTGCGGCGAGGAGGCGCGCGGGAACGTAGACCTGTGCGTTCGCCATGATGGTCCCGAACCGGCGCTGGGCGAGCTTGCGGTCCGCGTCGGAAGCGAGGGGCGCAAAGGAATCATAGAGGTCCACAAACTCGGAAGAGAGGCGTGTGGAGAAGTACCGGTGCAGGTTGGGGGCGATATCCGATGGCGTCGGGGTGGCATGAGTCGTGGCGTAGAAGACTTCTTCCTGCAAAACTTCGCCAACGATCACGATCTTGACGCCCGCCGCGCGCAGGTCGTGTCCCATCCGTGTCGCTTGGTACACCATCGTGTCGGCTTCGACCCAGCCGGGCTCGACTACGCAGCGGAAAGTGCCCAGGACGCCGAGCGAGTCGACGGCCCGCATCAAGCGGAGTGTAGGCACGAGCGCCTCGTCCCGGAGCGCATCGAGGATGCCAGGCTGTCGCGGGTTTAAGCCCAGTTTGCGACAGAGGGAGTCGAAGTTGACCTGTCGCTCGGAGGGCGGCACGGGGTCGCCGAGGATCGCGTTGCTCTGCAGCAAACACGAGATGAAGGGAGCCTTTTTGCCCTTGCCCCCCTCCCTCGCCGCATGGTGAAGGAGCTGATGGCAGAGGTGTGCGCCGCCACTCAGTCCACTAAGGTGAACCCGGTCTTTATCGCCACCGAAAGTCCCGGCGATGTTCTGAAGCCACTCAAGCGCACACCACACATCCTTGACGCCATAGTTTCCCTCCAGTTTCGGGTACGCGCTGGCCAGGAAGCCGAGCACGCTGAGACGGTGTCCGACGAGCACGCGGATCTCGCCGCGCTCCTCGGCGGCCCAGAACTGCTGGTTGTACATTGTCCCGCTCGTCGATCCCCACTGCATGAAGCCGCCGTGCACGAAGACGCGCACTGGGACCTTCTCCTCGCCCAGGTTGGATAAGTCGATCGAGGAGGGCACGTAGATGTCCGCGAAGAAGGGGCACTCGGAGGGCTCGCCGAGTCCGAGTCGCAGCTTATTCGATTCTGCACGTCAGCCCAAGCTCGCCAACACGGTAGCTGGAAAGCTGTGGCAAGTATGGTTCGCGAGACTCACGCTTGGACGGGTACACGCGAGATGGCTGCGCGCAGTAAATGCCATCGGAGATGTACTCCTTGTCCTCGTACTGATGATCGCTGGGGAGGGGTTGCGGGTCCGTCCATCGGCGGACAGGGAGCGCGTAAGGAACGTCTGTCGTCAGCTCTTTGAACGCTCTTGGGCCTTGTTTTGCTCTCTCCTCTCGCAATGTACTCACTGAGGAACACCTGCGTGCCGTTGGGCGCCCGCCTTCCCCGGATCGCACCCCATGGCGTCTCGGCAACGACCGCCTCGGACGACTTGGCGATGAGGTCCGCCGTCCATTCCGTGCTCGGGACGGAGTTCGGGTCGAACGGAAGTTTCTTCGTCATGTCGGTCCTTCGTCTCCGTAGGAGTCTCATGTAGCTTGAAAAGAAGACGGAGAAGACGGAGATGTCAACTGGTGGGCCTGAGGGCCTGAACCCCGACGCGCTACTCTGGCTCGGCTACATCCCGCGCATGGGCCGGTGGGACGGCCGTGGGAAACTAGCTGTCTTTGGTGGTGAATGCCGATCTTGTTGTGATGCCCACTGAGGGAAGACACCGACTGCGCTGACAGCCTGTGCGTACGAAGCATGGCAGTCACCTTGCATTTACCAATGTACCTAGATAAAAACATATATACAATTTGCGCAGATTGCATTAGAGCGAGCGTCGCTTAGAGTTTAGCCCTGGCGCCGACGTTCTGCATGACGAGGTCGGCCGCCTTTTCGGCCAGTCCCTTCGATGACTGATATCCGGCGCCGCCAGGACCGTAGGCGTGGACGACAGTGACGTCGCGCCTCCTCTGTCCGGCCATCTTCGGCACAAGGAGCTTGTTCTCGCCCAGACTGCGCTTCTCAACCTCGAGACGGACGCCGCCGTCGCGGCTCGGTCGGAGACCGACGTTGTGCGCAACGATCTCGATGTCCCTCCAGCTCTTTCCGTTAGGACCGGCGAGCAGCGGGTCGAGGGCATAGCACGCCTTCAGGATACGCTCCGCCTCGCGGGCGTCCGGGACGGTGCTCCAGTTGTTGCGGTTGTAGGTTCCGCCGCAGATAACGTGTCCCTCGGAGCCGGGTCGCGGAATGATGTACGCAATCTCCTCACCGGGCGTGCTCTTCGAGAGGACGGTGCCGGTGCTCATCGTGCAACGGTTCACGAGAGGAGCCTTGACCAGCACAGTCTGGCCCTGAGCGGGGTACATCGCCTCGTCCTCGACACCGATGAGGGAGCGGTTGCCAAGGGCGAGGGAGTTCACGACTAGGTCGACGGGACCGACCTCGGGCAGGTCGTACGCCTCGTCAAGGGCGGAGAGACGCCGGCGGATGATTGGAACACCACGCTCGCGGAGCTTCTTCGCCAGGTGCTGCAGGTAGTTGGGGGCGTGCAGGATGTACGACTCGAACTTGGCACCGAATGGGAAGCCACCAGGGAGGGGCGAGTCGGGAGAGCCCTTCTCGACGGAGCACTACGGTCAGCTCACTGTATGAACACGTCGTTGGGGCCGAGCGATAAGCCTCGCCCCCGCACCTATCGCCCACGAGACGATAAGATCAGCGTATTAGAGACTCACGTTGAAGACAAGGTCAGAGTACCACGGCTTGCCACGGTTCTCGTCCCAGACATCGTAGAAGGTGATACGCTTGCAAAGGTCGGGGTGCTCCTTGCTCAGCTTGCCGAGATACTTGTAGGTGATGGCGTCCCACTCGGCAGCGGGCGTGCTGCCGTCGGTCTCGAACGAGCACCAGTTGCAGCCCTTATCGTCAGCATCGGAGCGGTCAATCTATTTCGGTCCCGCAGGTCCCGAAGGCAGGAGCGCGGCGGGGGTGCGTGCAGTGGCGTGTGTGCCGCGGCGCCGAAGCGTCCTGGGTTGTGCGCGTGCACGGCGTTGTCTGATGCCAGCCATTGGCTGAATCTCGGGACAAGCAGGACTGGCCAGGCCGACACACAGACTCAGCGCGCAGTACACGGGCTGCGAGGCAATATACACGCATTGTCTGGATCAGACATTGGAACAGAGCCACTCCGGCCGGGTCTCCCGCTCCAGAGCTCGTCCCAGATCCAAGGAAGGCCTCCAGGCACGCAGCAAAACGCCCCGAGCTACAGCCCAGTGGCCAGTGAGCGCTAAGCCCAGACCTGCAGGTCCGAGTGTCACACCCAATCACGGCGGTAAGGCACCGCCGGCACACACTCTGCTTGGCTTACGACACTTACAGCCCAAGGCGACGCGAAACCGACGCTGGTGAGATCCTCGGGGAGGTCGCGAGCGACGACGGCGACCTTGACTCCGCGGTCTGCCAGCTCAGTGGCGATGGTGAGACCGTACACTGATGTCAGCGGGGTCCGAAGTCGGGGAATATGCCGAGGGCGAGAGTGCGAGCAAGGTGTCCGCGGTGTCGGAATTACTCACCACCGGCTCCAAGGACGAGGGCGTCGTAGGGCATGCTTGTTCCGTGCGCGTGTGGGGAAGGGTGCAAGAAGCACTTAAGCAGTGAGTAGAAAGGATTTGGGAAGAGAGAGAAGAGGAAGAGGGAAGACTCGGTGATATGAAGGCGGGGTGGGGAAGGCTGGAATCTCGGATCATAGACGACATGGGAGGGTATGATAAACGCCCGGCGTTTACTTGGTCGCTGGCCATAGCCCCACGTTCACAATCCGAGTCGGATCACCACAGTCACGCGTTGGCGCTGGCTGGCGATACGGCACCTGAAGCGCTGTTTCTGGGTCAGGATCGCTATCGCGGCCCCTTGCCCACCTGCCTTGTCTGGCTGCCTTGAGCCCGTATCGTCCCGGGAGCAGGCAGGGAGCGTCGACATCTCGTTCGTCCTCAGCGGGTGGCTCGCTTGCCGCAGCCAAAAGAAGCACGCTAGCAAATGCTCGGCAGAGATCACGGCAAACCCCACACGCTCACATGGCTCTCACGCTTTTCTCCACAGCCGTCGATCTTTCTCGGACCAGAATGACTCTGACCTACGTCACGGGATCTCGGAGAGAACACTGTCACGGATGACGGGAGGATCTCGGTGAGACGGAATAGTGGTCCACGGATGAAGCGGCCGGCGCGGCCGGGAGAAGACTCAGACCTGGGGTGAAGGTTTGGACCGGCGTTATTCAAATGACCGGCCCAGGATGCCCAGCGAGCCCAGCGAAAACAACCCCGGCGAACTATGGCAGGACGCAAGATGCCGATCATTGGCTGGCCGGTATGGCTGGGAGGGTGAGAATATCTGGAGGGTGTTAATGTGGATTAATCCGAGGGATAGCGTGCTTCGGTCCAAGGCGCACCCAGACGCACCCCATGGCATGGACGGACTGGGTGAGCCAAGCGTTATATGCCGATGCGCGACCAATCACAGCCGGTTTGCTTCCGCGCGGGGTCGACAAGTCCCCGGTCCATCACGGCCTCCATCCGCGTCCACGGCCAAACCGGCCGCAACGGGAGAGGGACAGATTCACAAGATCGCACCCAGTGCTCTCTGATGACCGAAAAAATTACAAACCCGCCCTCCCCCGGCCACTAGCCCTCATCCCACCACCCCGACCCCTCTTGATCCCCATGCGAAAATCGCCTTCGCATCCACCCGTACCGGACATGCATGCATCCTTCGCACCGAGAGCCGAGTCTGCTCGGCGTGCATCGTACACACGTTGCTAACGCCCGATCGAGTCGCTGGACCAGCCCAGTCAGCACAGAGCAGATCGAGGACACGGCCGGCGAGACCTATGTGTCCCTGGGCAACCTCGGCTTTGGGCTTTGGCGTCCCACCCAGGCAAAGTGGGGGTACCACATAGGGGGCAGGTTTGATTGACCGACACCCGAACAGGAAGGGAAGGCAATTAGGCAACTAGGCAAAGATACGTCGGTGTCTCTCTCTCCTCTCTGTTTCTTGCTTTCCTCTCGAAGCAATCACAAAGCTGTCCACATCGGTCCGAGCCTCTGCGCCGACTCCGACCACACTCATCAACTACACAACAACATCCCCCTTATCTCTGCACCATAGCATACACCTCGTCACTGCGCCCCGGCCCCTGTCAGGCATCAGCCATCTAACCCTCCACGGCAACCCAACATGGACGCCCTCATAGTCGCGGCTACCGGCTCACCAGCCGTCTCCTCCAAACACGGGTCTCCCACACCCGAGAAGCCTCGTCTCCGTGTCGTCGAACGTGGCTCACAAGCATGCAACGAGTGCCGTAGGCACAAGGTAAGCTATCGAAGCATGCACTGAAGGGCTAACCGGCCTCTAGATCCGTTGCCACCCTGCTCCTGATGACCCCGAACATATCAAGCCGTGCGCCCGTTGCGTGCGCATGTCTCTCGAATGTGTTTTCAAAAAACACAACCGCGGCAGGAAGAGGAAGAACCCGTGAGTACGACACGCTTCATGGTAGCCGCTTCCCGATTCTAACTCCCATCAGCCCTCCCGATGACGGTGGTGTCGCCACGCCGATCGCCCAGAAGCAACCCCACCTCGACGGCCCCCGCTCCGGCGCTACTCCTTCGTCCCAGTCCTACTGGGGCCGTGGCAGCCCCGACCGCTCCCTCTTCCCGGGTGTTTCCAAGTACCCGTTCGTCGCCGGCGATTCCGCTCAGGATGCCGACGGACCTCGGGGACCTCCCCCCATGGCGCAGATCTCTCTGCAGAACATGGTTCGTGGCCGCCCTTGGGATGAGGAGCACGATGGCGACTACTACTCTGGCACCGATGAGGAGTACGTCCGTGAACGCGTCACCGAGCGTCCACTGCACTCGGTCACCAGCGGTGCCGCTGGTGGCGACGCCATCACTCTCGGTTATGTGGCTCTGGAGGAGGCACGCGAACTGTTCCAGCTGTGAGTTTTCGAAACTCGGTCGGACCTTTTTTACCTTGCAACTAACCGAGCCTCGCAGCTTCCTCAAGCACTTCAACCCTGCCATGGCCATCATCGACCCGGTTCAGTGCAACCACGACTTCGTCAGGCAGAACTGTCCGTTCACCTACCATGTGATCTGTGCGTAAGAAAAGAGCTCGGTGTCTCGGCGATCAAGGCAACTAATGACCTCGCAGTGACTATTGCATCCAGGTACATGAACCTCCTCCCGGGATCAACTGCGGCGGCTGTCCCCCCATCGGCCAATTCTGTCCACCAGCAGATTCTTGTCCTCGCCCGCGACCAGCTCATGTGGGCATTCGCCGAGGCCATCAGCAACGTTGATGTCGTGCAGGCCGTCATGGCGCTGTGCCTCTGGAAGGAGCCTGACGACGACAAGGCTGCGTTCTACTTCAGCCGCGTCGTTGTGCTTGCCAAGGAGCTCGACCTCGGCAGCGAGCCTCCCATGCATCAGGTCGCTCGTATGACTGATTCGGAGCGGAGGGAGCTGCGTCACAGGCAGCGGCTATGGTAAGCTGAGTCTCGCCTTTCGCTAAGCTGACATCAGGCTTTCGCTGTTCTCAACCAGCTCCATTTTCCACATGCAGTTCCGCCAGCCGATGCTCATTACTCAGCTGGACCCGCTGGTGTCGACGTGCCAGTTCTGGCTCAAGCACACGGCACCCGAGTACGCTCTCATGGATACCTTCAGCGCGTTCAGCGCGGATCTGCGCCGCCGCTACCTCTCGTACAAGGAGCTTCTGAACGACCCGTACCCCAGCCCGCTCACGCTCTCCGTGCTCACCAAGACAATTAACACGGAGTGGGAGCACACGAGCGAGGCCTGGATCCGCGAGATCATCGACGCCGGCGGCTCGCCGTCGTACGTGCACAAGCCCCGCGTCTGGTACGCTGCGCTCGCGCTGAATTTGAACCTTCAAATCTTGAACAAGACGCTGCGCATTCCGCCCCACGAGCGTATCGCGCCTCCGCCGCCGACGGCTGCTGGTGCGCCGACCAGCATCTCGCAGTTGCGGTGCATCCCCGCTTTCCACGCCAGTCTGAATAACGCCTCGACTGTGCTCATGCGTGTGCACGACCTGGACAAGTCGCAGATCACGTTTGCGTCTGACACCTTCCTCCACTTCTCGCTGTACGCCGCTACGTTCCTGTGGTCTCTCTGCCGCCGCCCACAGCTGTACGACTTTGAGGACGTCGAGGTCGAGTACATCCGCGACCTGATCTTGAAGGTGGCAACTGCCTTCGAGGCAGCTTCTCCCTACCCTGGCTCCTCACCAGCCCTGCACGCCAAGTACCTGCGCCGGCTCTGCCGCCCGCGACGCCAGTACGAGTCGAGCGAGGGCACGAGCGACGACCTCCCGCCCCCGGTGAACAGGGAGGAGCTCGAATTCGTCGGCGACTTTGGCTGGGTCGGCGTCGACCTGCCGTGGTCCTCGATCGACCCTGCTTTACAGGGCGTGACGGCCGAGCAGCCTCACCAGCCGCACCAGCCGCATCCCGAGGATCTGACCGAGCGCGACCGGGAACGCGCAGAGCGCGAACTCCGCGAACGCGAGCGCGCCATCCTCGAGGAAGAGCCGTACGTCAACGGGCGCGGGGCTTAGCACGCCCTGCTACCCGGGAGCGGCGTGAGCGGTGCGAGCGGGCGCTACTGGAACGCATACGTGTAGCCTAGAATCTTGTTGTAGTGATATGAGATACCCTGATAGATTGGCGAAGCGCGAGCCTGCGAGCCGCAGGCGAGCAGGAGCGTGAGCGATCGAGTGACACGAGCACCAGTGATCCTGAGCGAATTGGCCCAGTCTGAGCTTACGCCGAAGCGAGGCGGAGCAAGTACCCCAAACGCCGACCACCGCCTGGCCGAGCGCGGTCCCCAGCGGCCGCTTTCTCAGCGATGCGCGGAGCACAATGTCGGAGAACTCTGGCATGAAGGGGAATGCAGGTGGCTGCCATGCGGTGGCTCTTGGCGAGGTTGCCGCAGGATCTGCAGGATCTCTGCAGGATGGTAGAATCAAGAGGCCGAGTTGTCTGGATGCCGCGTTGCCGGTCCAGAGCTGGATGGATGCCGCAATGCCGAGTGCCCGATTGATGCTGGTGGCCGAGAATTGTTGAACCGAGTTGCCACCGGCGGGAGTGCGGGGGTGGAGGCCATCTCGGCCGCAGCCGGGCGGGTCAGTTTCCATTTTGCGTCGGAGATGGCCATGCATGTGTCCTATTGAGCTCATTCGGGATAGGCTGCGAGTGTGCAAGTGTGGAGTGCATGGCGCACTAATCTCGGTATATGCTGGGGGGGCTGTGCATGGTGGACACCTGAGCGAGGACGGGTGGCGAAGTACCACCTCCGAGGGAGACGATTGCCCAGATTTAACTCGATCGACTTGCGATTTGAACAGCTTTCAATTTGATACATACACAAACGATCGAGACGAGATACAACCGGAGCATGGAGCAAACCTAAAGAAAGGGGAGGTTACTGGATAGAGCAGTAGTTCCAGTCCTCGGCGTCTGCTTCGGGAGAACCTGGGTCGTGACGCATCGGCAGCGCATCCCAGTGTCCTGGCGGGGCGTGCGGCGAGGTAGCGATGAGTTCAATAATGTGCGGCATAGCTGGGATCAGCTATCACCTTCTATGAGGCGGGGCACTCACCGTGGAATCCACTGGTGTGGGGCTGTGAGGTAAGGCGATGATCAGACTGAGCGATGGAGACGGAGGTGATGATCAGAACGAATAGCAGAGCGACAATACCTCCAGCGACGTTATATGCATAGATTCGGTTATGGTGGCATCAAGAGTGGTGAAGAAGGGGTGCGCAAGAGACATAGAACAATGATGAAAGTCTGATGGAAGGTGATTGTTCGAATGGAGGTGTTTCAGCCCGTCTCTGAGCTTGGACTTCTCTTCGAGCAGACGGGTTTGTGTTTCGGCGTACGATGACTGGTGGCGGGGAATGACGAGGTGTGAGGTGACGCGGTGGCTTGCCCGAGAACCAACCTCGGTGGACAATGCACTCCGCCATCGCACTTGCACTAAGCCTACTGTCATCCACTCCATTCTACCCATCATCGCTTGGACGTACAAAGACAGCATGCTCAGATGACCTCGCCGTTGTCCTCCTCATCGGAGGATACAGCGATGAGTGGAAGTGTTGAGGTCTTGCAAGTGTCGTGCAGATCAAAAGGCACCCACGCCGGTGGTCATGCCCTTCCTTCCCACTGACACCCTCTGACTACCCAACATGAGCTCTCCACCTGACCTCTTCGTGTCGCCGCCGAAGGACGAGTCCTCACAGGTGGCGCCAGCTACACCGACGCCAGCCGCTCGTGCGCCGTCACCTGTGCCCCGGGCTCCGTCTCCCGCCGCCCCGTCTCCTGTAATCCCG
Organism: Trichosporon coremiiforme; assembly: GCA_039545355.1. Taxonomy (NCBI): domain Eukaryota; kingdom Fungi; phylum Basidiomycota; class Tremellomycetes; order Trichosporonales; family Trichosporonaceae; genus Trichosporon; species Trichosporon coremiiforme. The sequence continues at coordinate 31,389 of BCJJ01000042.1, forward strand.
GCCACTTCGCAGGTTTACGTCCCGCGGGCTCCATCCCCTGCCCTACGTGCTCGTTCTCCCTCCCCCGCGCCCAGCACATCTTCCTCCTCAGGCGTACTGGCCACACCGGGCCCTTCACAGCTGACCCCCGACTACGACTCCGACACCGAAGTCATAGTGACCGAGGAGCCGACGTCCACTCCAGATTCCTCCTGGGGTTTGGCACGGAACCACTCAAGTTTACGTCTCTACCTGGCCTCGCGGCACAATCCCTTCCTCTCCTCCTTGTCCTCACCGGGATCCCCCAGTCCCTCCAGGACACCATCGCAGCCTCCGTCCCCGATCACGCCGAGACCTCCTGAGACGACAAGGCCCACCAAAATGGCCAAAGATGGCGAAACGCTCCTCCGCCGAATGCGCGGCCATCAGGCCATGATCGTCCAGCTCCGCGCTGAGAAGGCGGAACTCCTCGCAGCCTATGCGGTCTGGATGCGTATCTACGAGGCAAGTCCGAGCAAAGACCCGAAGCTGTGGAAGGCGCTGTGGGACGCTTTCAACGCGCTCGATAGCCCCCCTCCGACGAGGGCTCAGAGACGTAAGGAGAAGGCCGATAAGTTGAAGGAGAAGCGGCCGTGGGCCAAGATCCTGGCCGGGGATGAGGTCTTCCGCACGCTGATCTGCTTCGTGCTCGTATGGCTTGTCTGGCGGATCGGGGTTGAGTCGCGATAGCTCTGGATCCGAGATTCATCCATGGCCCGTGAGCGCGAAAAGATAGCGCGCCTTGCATTCGACTAGCGCGCGGATTAAGATTTCGGCAACCTCGGCTGCTACCCTTCTCCGCATCCACTGTCACAGACTTCTTCACCTGTCATTTCGATACAACCATCCATCCCCCCGTCTGATGGAAACATGCAAAAGCAATGCACAGAGGCCAAAAGAGAAGAGCTTCCTGTCGGAGAATCGAACTCCGATCTCCCGCGTGACAAGCGAGCATACTAGCCGTTATACGAACAGGAACTGGATGTTTGTGTTTTTTGCGATGGCTCTTGTCCGTCGCGCTCCTTGCAGCGTCGCGAGTGATTTCTTTCCTGCCCTGCCGTGGCGCACGCCTTCCCACTTTTCCATTGCTTCTCCATAGTGCCGCGGCTGCTCAATGCGCGATCGCGCGATTGAGATCGGCACGCGACGCGTGGAAGCTCTCACCTGGTTCGAATGGGTCCTGCGGACCAACGCTACGCCGCTGCACCGCAGCACCGCTACCCCCTGTTTCGTACTGCATGGCCAGTGCAGGGCCAGTGCAGCACCGCCAAATTGCGCCGCCGCAGCACCGACGCAGCACCGGCGACGGAGCATGACTGGGTGGAGCACACTTCGCCGCAAGGATCCCACATGGCCAAGACGCGCCTTCATCGGCGATCGACCACGGGCTGTGCTTGAGCCCTGCTGACCAGCTGCTGGAAGGCTCGGCGCAGGGCGCTACGGGGGCACTATGAGGATCTAGTAACGCCGCATGACGCTGTGCGCTGCGCACGCCGCGTGCCCCGATTCGGTCTGTCTGCTAGCGGTGTGCCGATCTCGACTTGGCCTTCCTCCGCAGCACGGCGTGCATGTGGTGCATGCGCTATCGGCAGGCATGATCTCGCTATCTCTGCATCGTTTTTTCGCTACCCATCTCGTCGTCACAACACACTCGTTTCCACTGCACTCTCTCTCTCTCCTCAAGTAAACGAACGATATCAACGACCTCCAGACACCTCCACCTGCAACTTAACGAATCCATGAGCCCTACCCAAGATTTCAGCCCAGCCGAGAAAGGCGAGCTCCTTCCTCTCTACACCGACAGCAAGACGACGCTCGAGACGAGCGAGACACCCCACCCCCTCTACACTGACGAGTGGCTCAACGGCGAGCCGTGGCGGTACCGTGCAATCCTCGCCATCAACCTTCTCCTAATCATCGGCGGGCAGTACGCCTTTCTCTGGTGAGCTTCGGCCATCCGACTTGAGCTGACGACCAGCGGCCGGTGGCCACACTTCTGCGTCGTGTCCATCTCGGTCGGCGTCGAGGGTCTCATCAACGTGCTGACTCCGTACATCGAGCGCGGACCGCAGTGGCCGAAGGAGTACCGCTTCCACCTCTTCCTCTCTCTCTTCCATGGTCACCTCATGGTGTCGATCCTCTCTGCGCTGAGCAAGCCGAGCCTTGACGTCGGCTCTATTCTCCGCGTCTTCCTCTGCTTGGACCGCGTCGAGGTAAGTCTGACAGTGTCTGGAGTGAACTAACACACAGCGCCTCGCGTACCTCGACTGCATGCCGCTCGCCCTTGGCATCTTCCTCGGCTACAGCTTTCTGATCCGTGCCATCGGCCACATTGCGTCCGGCGAGCCTGTGATGCCCCGCGAGGGACAGAAGTGGAGCGACAACATCGTCGTTGAGACGGTGCGCTACCTGATCCGCGACGGCGGACTCGTGCTGTTCTTCTTCGTCGTGAGTATCCAGCTTGCAGTAGCGGAGTTTGTTCAAGCTAACTTTCAGTACGGCGACCGCGTCCCCTCCATCAACTAAGAGCAACCGTATTCATCCAGCTTACGCTCAACACTGTAGCCTCTACGTACGAATAGACGAACCCTCTACGACCATGCATGTATCCGTGACTTGTGACTTGGTTGGAGTAGCTCAGTTTGCGAAGGATTCACCGCAGCTGAAATGATTCGCTAGCAATACGCAGCGTCGGGCGCAGTGAGCCGCTTGAAACATGAAGACCAGCACTGTCGGCAGAAGATGAGCAGCTGTACTCTTCTTTGCTCCTCCTCTCATTGCTCGGCGTCCCGTGCTTTATACTTACCCCATCCACTTCAGCTGTCCCCACGCTCCTTGCTGGATCCTCATGACAGATGCGGGCGCCAACTTCGTCAGACAGGCGGCAGACGACTAGGCCACAGTGCTTTTATGCTGCGTGTGCTGCCAGCTGCGTACTGCGGACTGGATTCGGAAGAACCGTTTGATGGTTCGCTATCTGAGCTCTTTAGGTCTTCTCATAATTAGCGGCGGCCTCGTCTCCCTCAGCAGCTGAGTTCTCGGCACTCCTTCCCTACTGACAGCGCGATGTTGACCACCACAGTGGCATCGTGTGGCCGCACATGTGCATTCTCTCGGTTGTCATGGGAATTAACATCTTCATCGGCCTCTGCTCGCCCCTTCTGGAGTCTTCTAACGACTCTTTCTCCACAATCTTCGGCATGTTCCTCCACGACACCGTCTTCCACGCTCACGTCATGACTGCGGTTATGACCATCGCTGGTGAAGCTGGCGAGCCCGAATTCTCCTTTGGCCGACTTGCCTGGGTCGTCTTCCTCGTGGAGCGTGTTCCGGTGAGTTACGATTCTAACTTTCAGCTTTTGCTGACATTCACACAGGTCTTGAAGTTTCACTGGGCCACTCCTACCAGCCCCTGCTCTTCACTGCCTACTGTTTCATTCACCGCTTCATGGCCCAGAAGACGCACGGGGAGTCCTTCCTCCGTGGTCCCCGCAAGTACGGCGAGAACGACATTCATGAGATTGCTCTTGACCTCTTCATTCAACGAGCAATTATTTCCCCTCCTCATCTACTTCGTAAGTGTAGAAGAAGAGCCAGTCATTGATGCGCAGTACGCCGAAATCTCCATCCTGGAGCTCTGAACCCAGCCAGGTGTTCGCACCGACAAGTCGTCTGTCCAAGTAGACCTTCGTAACCGAACCGTCAGGTAGCCTGCATGTGTGTGTGTAAGTCAACGCCCTAGTGTATGCAATAGTAGTCTGTGACTCCTGGTTCACGTTCCCGGCCTCTTTCGTAGCTCGGAGCCGTGCTGCCCTCGCAGGGGTGGACCACCTCCACCTGCAAACTCGCGGCGTCTATCGGCCTCCACTTCTCCGGCACGTCATGGTCGGCATTCTTGTTCTTGGCGACTCGATATTGGCCCAACGTCAGCCAGGGTTGTTCACGGCATCTTCAATCCTCCTCATCCACGACCTGCGAAAACAACGAACACCAAAATGTCGCTTTCGGATCTGACCATCATCGAGCTCACTCCTGAGCAGAACTCGCGCGCCATCGCAAACACATATCCAGCATGGAACCGCGGTCTGCGCCCAAGCTCGTTCCAGCGCGTATGCGAGGATGTCACCTCGCCGACACACTCATGGGCGGCCAAGGGGCGCTTCAAGTCGTGGGCGCTTGTGCGCCGCTCCGAGGCCGAGAACCCCGGCTGTGAGCTCCTCTCCCACTGCGAGACGTACCGGCGGCCGGCGATGGTGAGTGACGCCAGCGGCGTGCGGAGGCGCAAGTCGTACGGCATCGCCTCCGTGTACACCCCCGAGCCCTTCCGCAAGCAGGGGTACGCACGCCGCATGCTCCAGCTGCTGCACTATGTGCTTGCGCCGTCCGACTCGATCCCGCCGTTCCCAGAGGCTTGGGGCGCCAAGCCGGTGGCGTACCTTGGCGACGCCGCATTCAGTGTGCTGTACAGCGACGTGGGACCAGAGATCTACGCCAGCTGTACGATCGGCGAGAGCAAGCCGGGATGGGTCAAGGAGCCGACGATGAAGCGAGTGTGGACCATCGCCCCCTTGCCACAGGGCACCATCGCGGCGAACATTGTGGAGGACGAGATTCTCAGCTTTGACGCACTTGCCAAGCTCGAAACCGCTGCCGGAGACGTCGTGATCAAGACGATCGAGACTGCGCCGAAGGACAAGGTTCAAGTCGGCATCATCCCGCAGCACGGCTGGCTGCGCTTCTTCAGTGCGCGCGAGGCGCTCGGCCGCGAGGCCGCTTCCCTCCCAGACCCAGGAGCGCCCCTCCGCCGCTCAGGATTCCGCTCGCTCGAGAACAAGGACGCCTGGTTCGCCTACACGGCTGAGACTCGGGGTGACCAGAGCCTGCGCCTTGTGTTGAACTGGGTTCAGGGTCCCGTTGAGTGGAAGGATGTGGAGCGTGTCGCGCGCGCCGAGAAGTGCAAGGAAGTTGAGCTCTGGGGCGGAAGCGAGGTATGGGACGCCGAAGCGGGCGGCCCCCGCCTCGAGGACGACGACCACATTCCCTGCTTGGCGCTGTACGGCGAGGGCGAGTGGAACTGGAACTACTGCGTTCAGTGAGTGCCTGCCTTCCGATCGATACTGACAAACAGCTGCTTCTGGTGCTAAGCTGTCGACGCAAACACAGCGGGCGCGCACTGTACCTCTGTGAACATCGCACGTGAGCCGTGTCAACGCAAGTATCCGTCCTATACCGGGGTTATTCGTCCGATGCGAGCATTAACTGCCCGGACGGCGCTGAAACTGCCCCATAACTGTCCGCACTCAACAACACCGGGAACACGTATATGAAGATGCATCTACTCATCTACACGTCTACTCCTCAAGCCAAACTTGCGGTGCGGCCGGGAACCAGTTCACCATCTCCTCACCCTGGAGCGCGCTAACGTCCAACCCCAACGCCGCCGGATCCTCGTTCACGGGGAACCACGCGGCGAGGTTGAGTTCCTCAGGCCAGCTAACGTTGTTAGCCTGGGGCACGCCTGCGCCGCCAATCTGCCCCGCGGCTTGGACGGGGTCGTGCCACGGGAACGGGTTGAAGCCGGGGTACTCTGTGTGTGCGGCCAGGGTGGCGGCCAGGCTCTGCGGATCGTCCATCGGCGACGAGTCCGTCGTCATGCGCGTGGATGGCAGGACGCCCTGCTCTCGCGCCTTGCGCAACGTGCGCCGCAGACCGTCACTGAAGGGTTTCACGGGGTAGACGGGCAGCTTGAGCAGGAGCTTGTCGATGTTGAGCGATATCTCGTGCAAGTCGCATGCCGTCGGGAGGAGCTCGGCCATGCGGATGAGGTATCGGGCTGTGGCGACGATACCGACGTCTGACGGGTTAGCTGTGCCGATGTGAGGGTGTACTCACAGTAGTTGTGGTTACCGAACTCGGACTCCTTCTCAAGTCTCTGGTTTGCAAGCGAGCCAACGAGGAAGGCGCCGCTCCGCATCGCCTCCTGGATCCACTCCCTGCGCTCCGGCGAGAGGCGGAACACGTCCTCCCGCTTCAGAACGCCGTACCACGCCGAGCTGTTCGCATACATGAGGCAGTACGCCTTCTGGTTCTCGAGCTCGATCATGAGGAAGTGGTCCCGCTCCAGCCCTTGCTCCTCATAGTACGACAGCCAGTGGGCGTACAGTTCCTTGATGCCGTTGTTGGCACGGCGGATGCCGGCGTCAATCTCAGACGGGTGCAGCATCGCAATGCTCTCCCAGGGCCGGAAGGCGATCTCGCGCTGCTCGCACATCTCGCACGCGATCACGAGTCGCGAGTCCAGGGGCGTGCTGTAGGGGTGGTCGATGAGCTCACGCGCGTACTGCAGGCGTTGTGGGGAGCCGAACTGAATCGGCAGCGAGTGGTTGAAGCTCATCTCGTATGAAAGACGGACGATCGCCAGCCACGTCCTGGCACCCACGACAAGCGGACGCTGCCGCTCCAACATTCTGTCCGGGTGTCGCGAGTCCTTCCTGATCTTATGCAGATAGGGCAGGCAGCGGTACAGCCGCATGTCGACTGCGAGACTCATGACGTGGCAGCACGTCCGCCACGCGTGATCAGAATACGAGATCATGGTCACGAGCCCCTGCACAGTCTCCACTGTCGCTGCTGGCGAGAACAACGTCTCCTTCACCATCTTCTCGGCCTCGGAGCGAATGCGCTGACAGATATCTGACTTGACGCCACTCAGGCTCTCGCCGTGGTGCAGCGCGACCATCAGAATGACAGTGACGCAGAACGGAGATCTCCGCAAGAGGCTGTCGTACGTGTCGTGCTCGGGGTCGAAGACGGGGATGAACGGATGTGCGTACTTGTAGAAGCGGGCGAATAAAGCTCTCGCCTCCTGTTCGCCGATCAAGCCCGAGGAGACGGGGTCGACGAAGGAGTGCCGCAGCGGGTCGCCGCGCTCGTGGATCGGCGACTGCGTCCACTCTCCCGCGTGCTCGTTGGTCTTGCGCTTCTTCGGCCGCGGCGCCCCGCCCGCCGGCAGGCTACCGTGCTGCTCGATGAAATGCAGCTCCTCCTCCTTGCGAGTGAAGTGGCGGAATGGCTCGCCCTCCATCGCGCTCTCGAGCATGTCGTCCGCGCTGAGCGGGGAGGAGCTGCGCGATACAGTGAGGTCGGGCTCCTTGACCTCTGGCGGTTCCGGTAGCACGGCCATGCTCATCACGCTTCCCGTCGAGGGGAGCGAGGGCGGCGGCGGTGGCCGGAATGTCCCGTGATTCTGCTGTGGCGTGTGGTGGTTCAGAGGTGTGTGCCCATGCGTATGGTTGTGGCTGTGACTGTTGCTGTGATGATTCGAGTGGCTCGAGTGTGAGTGCAGCTGTGCCCGCGGCGAAAGGATGTCGGTCTGCGTGGCCGGCGTCGTGCTCCCTGGTGGTCCCGCCAGACGTGACAGCACGCTCGTCATCTCATCCAGCTTCTTGTATATCCCGGACACGTGCCCTTCGAGCTGCTCGATGCGTCTGGCTATCAGCTAAACACTCTTGCCGGCCATAACCGGGGCCCGGCTCGACTCTCCGGTATCGGGACCTGTCAGACAGCCCGACGTTGAAGCGGTCGTGGTTGAGGGTGCTCTCCTCTGCGTCTCACTGCAAGCGCACTCGACGACCGAGCTGTTGACAAGCGTACTCACGATTTGGTCGCCTCAGTCTCCTCGATCATGCCTCTCGGCACAGGTCCCATCGCAAACCGGCAAGGAATGCGCATGTTCTTACATCGTTTGCAAGGCGGATGGTCCTTCCCGACGCATTTGATCTTCATCTTGCGGCACGCATCGCAGGCGCCTATCTGTCAGCATGACTGGCCGGTAATAGTCGCTCCGCCGCCGAGACATCGCGCGGTGGAGGAGCTGGAGTGCGGGGAAGGTGTTGCTGGACACCTCGCCGACCACGGGGAGTTGGCTGCTGTGATAGGATACTCACGCGACGGCGCCTCAACGCGCGCACTCGTATCGTAGACGACCTCGTCGAAGCCCTCTTCCGAGGACATGGTGGATGTTGTTGTTCTGAGATGCGGATAACGGTTACGTGCTTCTATCCCTCGTGGCTGACCTGTGACATGTCCCATGTCCTGGCTTGCGGCCCTCGTGTGGCCTCCACTCCTCGTGATCAGGTGAATTAGCCGCCCCTTACGCGCTTGTTCTGCCTGTTCTGTCTGTGCTTGCGGGGCCAATGTGCGGTCTGCTTTGACCCCAGATTCTGTCCCTCGTTGGCTCCATGGGCGTCTCCTGACATTGCACGATCTCTTCGCCCAATCATCAGTACAAAAAGAAGCGGCGCGGTATGTGGAATGACACGACGCGAGCAGCCCAGTCGAAAGTCAATAGGAGGTACGGCGGCACGGCGCGTGAGGGGAGAAAGGCACCCGCGAAATGACAAGAGACCGATTCGAGCGCAAACCCAGCACGGCCAATCATCGGAGCCCCTCCGAGTGGGCGGGTGGGGGCCGATGCCAGTGCCGCAAATCCCCAAATCTCCATCTGCCCATCTGCGCACAGCAAGCAGCACGTGCCAGCGGAGCGTACCTGCCGGTCCGAGCGGACTGATAGCAGCGGCGGTGTCAGACTGATCGTGGTGAGGTGCGAGTGAACGACTCATAAAGCAGATCATCTCAATCGTGGAGTCTTCATCATTGTCTTGGTTTAATTTCGAGGTCTTAGCACCCACTACGCACTCTCTCTTCGGCGTGAGACGGTAGTCAGGCAATCCCGCAATCCGCACCTTGCGCAATCCGCTGACTAACCGCTCCGATGCCCGACCAATTAACCCGTCATCGCCGAGCAGCCTACAGAAGCACATATAGTAGGCTGGCGGAGCATCTTTGACCCACCTCTTCTTTATTACTCACTCAGCACTAACCATGGCATCAACGTCCGAGCATCCCGCTCACCCAAAGGAGAGTTTGCCCGTAACGCAGGCGGTTCCGGTGCTCGAGCTCTTCAAGTTGTCCGGCAAGACTGCACTCGTCACTGGAGCCGGGCGAGGCATAGGTGCCGTCATCGCGATAGCTCTTGCACAGGCTGGCGCACACATCCTCCTTGCTCAACGTGACATCAGCAACACCGCGACCTACGACTCCATCGTCGGGCAGGGATACAAAGCCACGTTGGTGCAGGGTACGATTGCCACCCCCGAAGAATGTGAAGCTCTTTGGTCATCTGCGCTCGCCGCCTCGGACAACGGTATCCAGATCCTTGTGAACAACGCTGGCACCGGTGGCTGGTCGCTTGCCGTGGACGAGAAGCCAGAGTCTTGGGACAACACGATGAACGTCAATGTGAACGCGCTGTTCCACCTGTCTGCCTGTGCCGGACGACACATGATCGAGGCTGGCAAGGGCGGCAGCGTCATCAACGTACTCAGTATTCTGAGTTTCCTCGGAGGTTACGGTATGAGCGCCTACGTCACGAGCAAGACGGCGGGTATTGGACTCACGAAGAGCCTCGCGCTCGAGTGGGGGAAGTACGGTATTCGCGTGAATGCCATCGCACCGGGCAGCACGATGACGGACATGTGAGTGGTCTAAGAGCAACAGGGCTGACGACAGGACCGAGAGGCAAACCCAGAATCAGGAGGTGTACGAAGGGCGCATCAAGAACATCCCGGGTGGACGGTGGGCCGATCCGCTCGACTACGCGGGACCGGCTGTGTTCCTCGCCTCAAGCGCCAGTAACTATGTCACGGGCGAGGTCCTCCTTGTCGACGGCGGTGCGATCGCGAAGGGTGCCATCTAAGTTACACATAGTACTAGAGATAGTTGCATTCGAATACGTGACACTGTACAACGGGCATAGACCTACTACACTCCTGCTTTTCGTTACTTCTCATTGCCCTTCCGCTTACTCGTAGAGTTCGGGCTGGAGTGTCTGGATGACCTCCGCCTCGCCCTGGAAGGAGAAATAGAGCGCGCCAGGGTTCTGGATCGTAGAGGCGGTGAACGCAGCATCGTCGTCGTCGATGATGACCTTCTTGAGACCGTTAGCCTCGGCAGCCTCGATGGCGAGCTGGATCTGGCACTGCTTCTCGAGCAGCGAGAAGGTGTAAGCGACCTCGTCGACAGTTGAGCCGATGGTCAGCAGACCGTGGTTCTGCAGAATGGCGCAGCGGTTCTTGGGACCAAGGGCAGCAGCGATGTTGGCGCCTTCCTCCGCTGCGAGCACGACGCCGCCGAAGCTCTTGTAGACAGCCTGGTTCTCGTAGAAGATGCACGAGTCCTGGTTCGTGATGTCGACGGGGCGGCCGAAGGCACTCCAGGCCTTGCCGAAAGTGGAGTGACAGTGGCCGATCGCCTCGATCTCGGGACGGGCTTTGTGGATCGACGAGTGGATGTAGAAGCCGGCAGCGTTGATCGGCTTCTGAGCACCGAGGGTGGGGTGAACGTAGCCCTCGGGAGTCACGAGGACGAGATCGCTCTTCTTCATGAGCTTGAAGTGCTTCTGGAAGGGGTTCATCCAGTAGTGCTGCGAGAGTTAGCCAAGAGGAACATAAAGTGGCACACGCCACCGTTTGGCCACCACCGCTCGTCCGCCTGAACAACTGCCCAGGGCACCAGGGGCGCAAGCCCTCCTTAGCCCACAGCTCCAGAGGCCACCTCCACCCGGCTAGCCTGCAAAATGCTCCTTGAACCCCTCCCCGTACGGAAGATGTCCAATATTCAGGTTTTCGTGCCACTTTCGACAACAACCACCTCTCTTCATCTTTGCGAGTCGTTTCCTCGTTACTCACGTCTCGTAGGATAGGATCACGGACAGTTATGTGCCCAGCAACACCTTCCCCGAAGCCCAAGGCACCCCAGTAGCGGAATGCGATGACCAGATGGGATTTTACCCACTCGCGCTTCTTCAGAAGAGACTCCTCGTCGGTCTTCATGACGAAGTCGGGGAGGACCTCGAGCTTGATTTTGCCCTCCTTGTCGCCTCGGAAGGTGCGGTTGATCGCCTCCTTCGGGAGGTTGGCCGTGGACTGCTTGAACTCCTTCTTGGGCTGCTCGGCCTCCGCGGGCTGCGGCTGCTGCTGGACTGCCATGGGGGCCATGATGTTCGAGGTGTGGTGTAATGTAAGGTGGTTCAAGAGGTCGCTTTCAGCTTTCGTGTGGTGATACTCCAGTCGGGACGTCTGCCGTGTATCCAAGGTAGAACAAGTCGAGAGTGACAGTCGCAGTTCGAGTGAGAAAGTGTCAAGACGCAAAGGGAATGCTGCAAGGCGTGATTGACACGCTCTTGTATAGCCTGGGTGCGCCTGCCTGGCCGTCGGACGACCCCGAGAGCTTAACCGGCAAACTAACCCAGACGGACGAGACCGATGTGGGGCTCAAGGGTGGGCAACAGGAGGCTCCCCACCCAGGACGAACTCGGGTTGAATGCCGCACGAATGACCGGATCTTTGATTGCCGAGATTCCAATTGCATGCGTGTCGATTCGTGGTAGATAATACTGCGACGACCGATGTATGGCACGCACGGGCGCCGCCGGCACACCTGACATTGCTGTGTCCATTCGGAAGCACACAGCAGCCGGCTCTGCTCGCCGACGGAAAGGACTCAAAGCCCGTAATCGTTGGGGTAGAGTTTCGGTACGGGGGGAGACCCACCATCAGGCAGCAAATCAGGTCCAGCAAGATCGTTGACATCGCGGAGTTTGCGTGCCGTTCTCGCTAGATGATGACCACAGGTAGCCGGCGGGTTACGATGATCTTGGCCTGCGACTCCGGGTACACGAAGTCGCTGATCGACATCGGGGGAAGCACCAAAGCCGCCCCCATCCTCTGCCTGAAGGAGGATGCTTCTGCGTGTCGTTCTTACCAGACCCCTCAGACTCATGCCCTTGTGTCATACCACTGACCAGAGGGTCCATTGGCAGAACTCAACTCGGTCTGGCTGCCATTGAGAGCCTCGATATAGTTCGATAGCGACTGCAAACGCCGCGAAAGCCCGAGCCTCTCAGCTCTCAGCTCTCAGCATCGCATACGCTCTAACAGCAAGTTCAGACTCGCATACTCGCGCAAAGCGGCTTCCCTCCCAGTTGAGACTGAGTTAAGCTTCCCGGCAGACATCAGGTATCCCGCCAGGTTACGCTTTATAAGAGCGGTACAGCCTGCGCCCCCAGGGGTTGGGAGGGCAGGCTTTTCCTGAACCTCACTGGTGTTGAAGCTGCCCAAACACAGACTGCAGTGCCGATGGCGTGTGCACAGCCTGAGGGGACATGTGAACGAATCACTTCATGCGAACGCCCGATGCATTACCTTCGGGAGTCGTGCTGCGCTCGGCTGTCAGTGCGGCAGAAGTTGTGCTTTTATCAGACTTGCCAATGCGTGGCTCACCTAAGGGTTGAGTAGCTAATCAGTAGACTTGACAGCAAAGGGACCGCTCTGAGATCTGGGGTCAAGGCGATGAATCTACTGCGATAAACCTGGTGGTCTAAGCGAGTTCTTCCAACGCAGCAAGTGGCGTTCGTGGCAAATGGGCTCAAGGCGGATTGAGAACAGGTGACGTGCTAGCTCCTGCTGAGTTACGTCTAGCGGTCAGCTTGCTGGATCGTGCTCGTCGTGGGCGATGCAGTCAGTTCTTAGCTGAGAACTGGGTCGCCATATGGAGTTACTTGCCGTACCTCCATAGCTGAGGTGTAAGGTCTTTCTAAAGAGTTGAGCGTAAAGGTCGAGTCAAGATATGGTATGCGTTGGGTTACGGAGAGGTGGAGGATATCAGAGCGGAAGCTCAAAGGGGAAGAGTGTTGAGCCGGGCTAGCTCTGCGGATCACTCCGTCAGATGCACGCAGCAATCAGTGTGCGATATCAGCCAAGACTTCGCCGGTAAGGGTTTAAGTCTACTGCATACTGGTCGGGCTGCTGCTCACTGATTATGGATCAGGCCCTAGGTAGACCGCCACCGGCTCACTGTGAATGTCCACGCGAACCGGCGGAGGGCATCGCCCGAATAAACTTGCTCACTTTGTCGGTGTCCTCAGATCCCAGACGTACCGTGAGACGTACTTGCACTGTCAGCAAGTGCAAGGATTGCGCTGCCACCAAGGAAGGCAGTCAAGAAGGATGGGAGGCGGGTTCGTTACTGATGCTGTCAGTTCGAAAGTTCAGCTAGAGGAGCCCCAGTTTGGGGCGCAACGGCATCCCGCGACATGAGGAAGACAGGGGACGCATGATGTGGAGTGTACTGGGTGGCGATAGCTGACTCACCTCTCCGCGGGGATGATCAGCGTTCCATCTCTCCAGACAGTCTATCATCACACTTCTCAACTTCCGACTCCGATGATAGAGCAGCTCACCGGGTGCTGAGCTTATCTCTAGGCCCATCGCCGCTTTTTCTCGCAACAGGCAGTTTCGGTCATTCAGTCGTATCGAGGCGTCTCGTTATCAACGTCAGCTATCTCCAAGAGACTCTCGGTTGCCTTCCTCGGGGCCTCTTCGCCTGCAATGTAAGGTCTGCTGAACTTGTGAACATCCATGCTGATCTCGAGCTGTCTCTTTGCTCTGCAAGCAACCCGAGGCTGCTTCGCGCTTACTATCGCTGTGAGTAGAGGCTATTGAACGCGAGCGATTCCCCTGCTTCATCTGCTGTGAGTACCCATCCCTTGAACGTCTCGATGCTCAATTTGTAGAAACTATGAGCATCCATCTGGTCGCCGCGTTGCCCGGAAGTAATGGTGGCACTGACCATCGGCACTCGGTGGAGCGCGCGCTTGGTTACTCCATGCAGACAGCGTTGATACCTGCTGTCCGTTTCGGCGCTCCAAAACGCTGGACTTGGTCCCACAGTGCGTCTTCGGTGCTCGGCGAGCGTCAATCGTTTGAGAGTGAGACAGACTCCGCTCCACCGCTAAGCACTCTGGATAGGGCCCTTCGGCTTGCCTCCAATCTGCAGTCGCCTGGCAGGACGGAGCGCTCCAGCAAACCGTTCGCCGATCGAATTGGCGGTCGGCTTAGAACTCCCATCTGGAACGCGAGTCCTCGGCGTCCCAGTGACATCAGGTGGGCTCCTCATTCCTTGCTCCATACCAGTGTCTTGGAGTCAGTATGGTGTGGTAAGCAAGCATTAGCCTTGGATTGATTCATCCATCCGAATTCCAGAATGTCTTGCGATGGAGAATGGTACAAGTGAGGTATCTGCACAACGGCCAGATCTGGACTTACGGCTCCATTCTCAGGAATCGGTGAGGGAGGAGAGTACGACACCCATGTAGTAGGCGACGGTGTTTCAAGTTCGCCGTCGCATCCGGACGTTATCGTAAGTGGCCGCTTCTCGAGACGACAATTGCTGAACGACGCGGTGGCTCTCTGACGTCACTCCACAAGAATCCATCGACCATCGACACCTCTGCCTTCAGGCCAAGCGTCGGTCACTAGGCTTGAAAGGTACTGTGACCAACGCGATACGCCCATATCCAGGTCCAAGCTGTGGCTACCGGTGAGCCTGTACCGCTCCGTCGGGATCCAGACCGAGCTCGTACATGTGGTACATCGTTAATGAAGCTTCGAGGAACGAGGCAAGTTCTTCGCCGCGGGCCCACTTCTTCGCATTTCCTTGGAAGAACCTTCGATGCTTCTGCAACTCCCCCTGAGCCTTTCTCGCTGGAAGACGCTCCGCCTAGTTGTTCCTGCGATCGAAGTATTCAATAGGTTGGGCGGAATGCCGTTGCCACATTCCCAGCCTAGCCTGATTAGTCCAACCAAAACAGATCGGAAGCGAACCGTCAACATCATGTTCACCAGATGCTCAGTTGTTTGCTGCGGACATGTGGGGCATGCAAAGTAGCAGTGTCAAGCACATCGGCTTGCTTCTAGCATTAGGCTTTTGGGCCACTGCTACCACGGCCAACAGAGCCAGAAGGCAACTTTGTCAGTGCCATCCATCGAGACGGAGTGAGTACGTGCTCCACGATAGAGTTGGTCGCCGGCAGCAGATGTAGAACGGCGACCCGGATTTTGTCATGTTCTGATCCATTAGAGTTTCCGGCTGGAAGCGATTTCGACGAGCGCAACGTGCGTCCTTGGTAACAAAACTGCCATGCTTCAAGCATTGAACCCAGCGGACCGACGTGCCGTAAGTCTTCCTTTACTTCGATTGCTGCTGGGTACGCTGGGAATGAGAACGGCGAGGTACGCCTTGGAGGCACTCGCGATCATGCTCTCGGTCTTACTCGGAGGGTACGGCATCCCACATCATGCGCATACTGCTATTACTGTCCTGCTCTGCGATCATCTCTCGTATCGAGTAGGGGCTAGCGCTGAACAAGGTTTCGGTGCCAAATATCCTTTGGAATGCGACGGGGACGGTGCCGGCCTAGCCAGTCCATTGCGGCTGGGTGGACTGCATGCGCAAAGCTGTGGCTTGCTTCCTCCAGCGGCGTGAAGTGGGCAATTTGTGGAGTGTGAGTGTGAAACAGCGTGCAAAGCGACTGTCACGAGCGACGCATGCAGTGAAGCTGTGATACGCGCCAACATGACCCACAAGCACTCGAGCTCTGCCACTTGGCCCAAGTGCTCGCCGGTGACTTGCCCACCGGCATATGTATGCGCTGCGCTTGCGACGCTAACAGTCCGTCCGGCGCCGCCGGCTTGGCGCTGGCGATCGCGAGAGCCGAGCGCCGGGCCTGACAATCGGTGTTCTAGCTCTGCCTCGGCCTTCCACCAGTGGCCACGGCACGTTTCAACGTCTTTCCCAAAGAGGACATGAGCCCATCTGCGTCCAATGAACGACCCGCCCTCTGCAGGTATCAATGGCTTCCAGAGGCTCGGTGAGACCCAAGCCACTATTTGAATGAACCAGAGCAAACCGCAATCAGGTAAGTGCTAACGTCATCCTGCATGCTGAGCCAGAACAGTCAATGAGCCTGCGCGGGCTGTGAACAAGTGAACAGTGGCTTTTCGCCTGCTCTGGCATTACCACGGTCGGGCACTTTGACTGGCCGGGCTGCATGCCACTCGCCGGACAGATCTGGGCTGCATTCACTCTAGGTGTGGGCGACATAGAACAGTAGGTTGCAATCCGAGGGATCTCAATTAGCCACCGGAGCCGTTCGACTCTCCTCATTCGTAGAGGGGGCTGTACGGTTCAGAGAATTGTCTTACTCTGATTCTGCAGGATCTAGGTCATTTCAATATTTGCTGCAGAACTGTGGTACGCACTGCGATTCGTCTCCCACCAGCAACTGGCCAAGACGTTCAAGAATCCCACTATTATCGAAGGAGGTCGGTGTTCATGCAGGGAGGAAGCATCAGCCAAAGTACAGTGACCGTTTCCACACCCACTCTTCAGCGAGCTCTAAACGAACTAAGCTATTCACCATCAGCGAACCGAAACTCTGACCATCCAGAAAGTACAGTTAAGCTTGGCCCTGCGTGGGCTCCAACGTCACTGTACTCCGACCTATACGGACATTAGTCACGGGCTCGTGGTCAAGCTTGCAGTGGGCGGACATGGCTGATTCATTACACCGCTCAGCGCCCGTAACCGCAGCAAGCCATGGTTCTGCTGGTCATGCGGGTTAATTAAACCTACCAAGACAATTCACCGTATCGGTCGCCGGAGGGGGCCGAGGGGTCGAGGGGTCGGTTGGCCCCGCGAAGTCACGAGATGTGGGGAGCAAGCCCCGATGCCAGCATGTCGGGGCTGGCGGCAGGCAGAAGCCAGCAACTCTAGCCGCCCAGCCGAGGGGTGGGTCGGCTCGCTGCGCCGCGTGCGCCGGCTGCCCATCGCCTGCATACGCTCTGCTGCATCTGCTGCGCTTTCCGGGCCCGGGCCGGGCGTGTGAGGCGTGGAGGCGCCGGACGCAGAGGCTCTGTCTGAGACACAGTGGGCTCTATGACTTCTGCGCCCACGATGCGCGAGTTTCACATGCAGCGAGGACTGGGACCCATGCCTGATTGTAATGCTGATTGTAGGGAGCCGGGCAGCCGGGAGTCTGCAGTCGCCTACTGACTGCCCCATGCCCCAACTGCCCTTTGTAGCTCTTGGGAGTCTTGGCCTTCCGCGCGATCCGCGAGCGGTAACTTGTGCCAGTGTGCCTGTGTCCTTGGCGACTCTTTTTGGCAGTCGCCGCAACCCATGAAGAGAGGAGAGTGCGGCACCCAGGTGCCGTACGTGCCGTCCTTCCTCTGGAACCGGGTACCGTGCGCTGAGCAAAGCTTAACCCAGATCGACCCCCGGTCGCATGCTTGTAATGTTCAGGAGGCAGTGGCCAGGGACCGGTTGAAGGGAGCTGAGTCGCAGGATCGCAGGGCCGGTGCAAGGTGCAGCGCATGCAGCGGGTGGATCCTGCATGCGATGAGGCCCGTCGGTCAGTGCCCCGAGCCTCACTCTCCTGCCAGCGCGTCATTGCTTCACTCCATCGACACCATGGATACTACGGCACCACAGCACCACAGCACCTTGCTGCGCCTGACGGTTTCCTGGAGGGAAGCAAGGGTAGGCATGCAAAGCAAGCAGACGCAATCGATTGCATGCCCGCATGCCCTCATGCTCCTCCGGAATTCTCAAGCTTCTGTGCATGGCATCGAGCCGCATAGGGAGGCATGTTCCCAAGCCACTTCCGTGCCAAGTCGGAAGCGTGTGTCGCGTCCAGGATAGCCAAGGGGGCCGGCGATCTAGGCCACGGCCCACGGTCCCCGGCTGGCATCGCCAAGCTGATACGCACAGACTCTCCGGCCGGTCCAGAGCCTGTCACCCATGTCACGGCGTTGATCTGATGAGCGCCGATGAGGTGCTGAGACAGCCGTGATGAGCACC
This sequence comes from Trichosporon coremiiforme, assembly GCA_039545355.1. Taxonomy (NCBI): domain Eukaryota; kingdom Fungi; phylum Basidiomycota; class Tremellomycetes; order Trichosporonales; family Trichosporonaceae; genus Trichosporon; species Trichosporon coremiiforme. The sequence goes on from BCJJ01000042.1 coordinate 49,167, forward strand.
CGGCCGAGGGCCGAAGGGCAGGACCGTCCACGCGGGCAAGTCGTTAAGCCGGGCACACTGGGAAGTGTGCAGGGGCTTAGAAAGCACAGCACTTCTAAGCGCAGGGCGAGCAGGGCAAGGGGTGGTTAAGGCTAAAGAGATCGACAGCCTGAGTGTACCAGGAGAAGGCCCAGGAGAGAGGGCGACTATGCCGGCGGCCTGTGGGTTGTGGTCACCGTTACATTCCAGTTGAACCCAGCCCTGCGCAGGACAAAATACAGGATATCTTAGGATTACCCAGGATCCCACTGCGATATGTTGCCTGGCAGTTCCTGGGCAGGTCTGTGAACACCGCCTCGTGGGCCTCAATGCGGGGAGGGCAGTGGACATATTAACATGCATAGGTGGCGACTCGGAGCTTCGATCGGGCAGCGAGCGGGGCGTGAGTAACCCCGCGCCGGCTTCTGGGACGTGTCCGTGTCTTCCATGCGGTGTCGGCGTATGAAGAGGAGCGGCGAGCATATCGAGCAGGCGGAGAGCAAAAATAACCTACGGACATGTGAGAACGTTCAGGCACCTTGCAGCTTGGCTTCCCGGATGGCATGGTGAAGAACGAGATCTTGGAGCTGAGCGTTAGCAGCGTAATGATCAAGTGACAAGTGTCAGGCTGGTGCCCATGTTCTGCGGCGGAGCGCAGTGAGAAGTTGGCAGCCGGCTGGGAGAAGATGGGATGCATGAATGACTGACTGGCTACGCGGTTCTAGCAGTGGGCGTGGAGGGAATGACGTATGACGCTGATGAGCTTGCGATCAGGTGGACCCTGAGAAGCGTGGGGTTCCTGATGGGGCCCTGATGTGCCCTGAGGGCTGAAGGATTTCGTGTGTGCTCTTTCTGGGTGAGGTGGGTACGAGGATCGGACTCAGGGCCCGTCTGTCGCTAACTGTCGTTTGAGGTTAGATGCATCCTGAACGACTCCTCGTCCTCCGGGTCCCCTTCCCTGAAGCCCCTGCAGCTGTTTCCCCTTGCCTCCGCTGTCGCTCTCGCTCCTCCAGGTGATGGACGGACGACAGCTGACTGTCTTGTCTGAGCGACGGACGCCGCATGAGGATGGATGGGTCCATGGGACGCTGCGGCAGCCGTGCAGCCTGCAGGCACACGCTTAACTACAGCGCCATCGCATTGAACAGGTGATCGCTTCTCTTCTACGCTACTACGGCTACGGCTATGGCTACGGCTCGGATGCATTCACTACGCAGTCCTTCCCTCCCGTAGCCCCAGACCGGAGCCACCGGACCTCTTTGCCCTGGGCCCCCCTGGCCTACGCTGGAGCGACTAGCAGCAGGCTAGGCTTTCTCGAGCGAGATCAGAACGATCGCGGGTCAGAGCAAGTGTCGGTGGCCACCGCTGGTTCTGTCCGTCAGCCAGCCTAGCCAGGGCTGCTCTGCTGTGATCAATGACAACATCGACTGGCTATCTGTCTGAAGTCTCACCCCGTACGCCCTTTCCCTCTCCTTGCTCGCACCCTGGACCGTTGCCCTACTAGCCCTGCTAGCCCTGTTGCCGTACCCACCGACTGAATCCCACCGCATGACCTGACCCGACCTGACAATACAGTCATACACCCATAGTCATTACCCATACACACTCCGCGCCGCACCTGTCCGTCGCCTCGCTCTTCCCTCGTCATCGTCTTTGGCTTCTCCTCCAATCTCATCTCGCAAACAGCAACACTCCTGCACACACATCACACACACGCTCGGCAACGACGACGACACAGTTTTTAACGACCCTCACCCCTCCTCTCCGGCACCGACCCAAAACTCTATTTCGGCGGCAGGATCTGCGCTGACGCACCGACACTGTAACACCCCCCTCTGCCGCTGCCGCTGAGCGGACTCACCCCTGCCCCAGCCTCCGCCTGCTATCACCGCTCCTATCGCCGCCGCCCGCGTCGAACAGCCGCCCAGCTGCCGTGCAGTCGTCCCAGCTGCATCAGTCGTATTAGACCTGACACCCGACCAGCTTGCGTACCAATTCTCGCCGACGGAGTTGCAAGCAACAGCAACCAGCGAGCGAAAAATCGGTCCATCGACAACACCGCCAGTTCCTTGTAGGCTTTTTCGCCTTGGCAACCACCGACCGGACCGCCTTCCCCCGTCTCCAACACCTTCCCTGCCAGTTCCACATTGGCCCGGGGCTGTCCCTGTACCGCCCTTGACGACTTGCGGTTCCTCATTCCACCCAGACCCACCCCTGCAGAGCAGCCAGTGCATCGATCGACCGACCGGCACGCAACTCCGACTCTCACTCTTCGACTTTGTATCTCTATCTTTCACCGCATACCCCATACCCATTTTCTCGGCATAACGACCTCGAGACCTCGACCGACCCAGCTGCCGATTCCGGACGACCCGATACACAACTGGAACCGGGAGACTGAATCCAAATCCCAGGCGCGGCCGAAATAACTCGACGGACGAAACACATCCACTCTTCAGTACCTGGCTTAAACTGGTCCTTAGACTGCTTCTAGGATCAGTAACGCAATCGCCCAGCGTTCTCCTGGCCAATACAATACGAAACATCAAAGTGAGTACCCGCACGTTTTGCATCCCCGCATTGCTACCAGTGACTCGGGTTCGCGTCTCGATCCCATTTTGGCGTACGCGAAGGGGGTGTGCAGCCGTGTCGACGTCTTGGGTTGAATCCACCTGCCCAGTCTAGTTAGATTTCCGCGCATCCATTCCACATTCTACAATCACCCGCCTGTGTGTTCGCTCGCCGAACGGACGCTTGAATCAGCCCAAACCCGAACCAGCCCCCCATCCCCCCGGCCGCCGGGCCACCCGCTCCGATCGCCGTGGCACGTTTCTTTGCGCTAACAGGTGTAGCACGGTATCTGCCCTTCGCTCAACCCACCAGAACGCATTGAGAACGAGTTCGAACTCTCAAGACGAGAGCCTGAACCTGGACGAAGTACCATTCACAGATCACCCAGTTTCCCAGTCACCCAGCCCGCCGACCTCAGTTGAGCGAGCAGCACCGACAACCCTGAAGTTCAATTCCACGAAGCCCACCACCGCCTCTCGTCAACCCAGTATCCCTTGCACTTCTTCTTCGTTCTCGATTGCGTCGGGTTTACACCCAGTCCTCAAGGACACCCGGGTCGACACTATGGCTGTGCTTCGAGGCCCGTCCCCCTCAAAATCTCGAGGCTTAGGCTCAGGCTCAGTCCTGTCGGTCCCTGCTTCATCCCCTCCCCCGCGATTAAGCCTCGACCTCGGCCCGCCGATATTTGAAGAGCACAGGTCAAACTCCCCCTTCCGCTCAGCCTCGCCCTTCAAGCTCGGCACTGAGCGAACAGGTTCTCCAGCCCCAAGTTTCCACTCGGCTCGGTCGACGTTTTCTGTCAGGTCGGGTTCTGTCATGGACCGACCACGCCCCATTCCCTCCATCACCATTCCAGAAGCGACTCCAGAATCCCCCCTCTTCTCGGCTTACCCCATCCTATCGCCAAACCCGACAAGTCCACCGATTGCCGCACCTCAGCCCCAGAAGGAGGCAGACACGCCCGAAGTTGAAGACGCCCCTTCGAGCTCTTCTGAGCACTCTTCTGCGACCTGGCCGAGACGTAGCAAGCTCCTTTCGAACTCTGCCCCAAAGTGCTGTGACCAAAACAAGCTCGACGCCTTTCAGGGGGCTAGCAGCAGTGGCTCGGGATCCAGCACTGCGCTCACTAACCTGGGCCAATCCTCGCGGACAGACTCTACACTAAGCCTGACGCGCCGGAGATCTACCAGTGTCGTCGGCCTGATCAAACGTGCTCAGGAAGCGGCTTTCGGTATCCAGTCCCCTCCCAAGCCTGGTCACCTGCGAAGGGCGTCGATGAACTGTGGAGATTTCGCAGACTCGTCTCGCATCCGTCCTGTCGAGTCGGTTGGTCAGCTGGACACAATACCGTACGGCTACGGTCGAGACGCGGCGGCCGACTATACACGCCAACCGGCCATCTCGTCATCCACTGATCAAACGCACGCGCTCGGACTGTTGACCGGTCTCAGCGACAACAAGCCACTCTTGGACCTCGAGGGTCTGACGATCACTCCCCGCAAGGAGACCCAGGAGGAGGTGCTCTACGACAGGGAGGCGACCCAAGCGGACGGCGCCTCATTTGTCTCGGAACCCTCGACACAGACCTCTCCCTCGGTCATGACCAAGTCGCTGCCATCGACCAAGACTTCGCTGTCGCGCAGCGCTCGCAGCGGCAAGGAGGGACACGAGGAGCCGCCGCAGGCCGACCTGTCGATGACTGCCCGCGTCCTGCTGGACAAGCGACGCATGATTCTCCTTGAGATCGCGGAGACAGAGGTCACTTACGTGCAAGACTTGAGAAGCCTCGTGCAAATCTACCTCCCCCAGCTTGCTGCGCTTCCTCACGTCTCCGAGAGCTCGCTCCAGCTCATTTCGCGCAACACGAACGACCTGCTCGACTTCCACGTTCAGCTCGCCGCCCACATGGTTGACATTCTCAAGTACCAAGGAATGGGCTACGATTACGCAGAACCTCAAACTGTTGAGAAGGTCACGAAGGAGTTTGCCGAGCTCTTCGTCCGTGAGGAGACCAGCTTCAGGCTCTACAACGACTTTTGCGCTGGCTCCACGGCCGCCGGCGCGTATGTTCGCACGATCGCCAGCCGGTCCGACTACGAGGCGTTCGAGAAGCGGTGCCAGTATGTTGCATCAAACACGCCGCACGCAACTTTGCGAGACATTCTCGCAGGCGCCCCTCCGCAGCCAACCCGAACTCGCTTACGCTTCAAGGACATTCTGATCACGCCCATCCAACGCGTGTGCCGATACCCCCTCCTCCTTGCGTCACTTTCGGCTGATGTCAGCCGCGAGCTTCCCCAGAGCGAGGTCGTCGCCGAGGTGGAGAAGGCTCAGAACGTCATGCGTGCTGTCGCGGAAAACGCCGATGAGGCTCGCAAGCGCAAGGAGGTCGAGCTCAAGTCTAACCTCATCGCTGAGCGAATGGAGAACAATGTCGCTTTGACTGCGGACTTTGTCCGGCGCTTGGGTCACTGCCGCTTCGTCGGAACCCTGGAAACCCTTTACCATCACCCGACGATCGCACCGCTCGACTCGTCGGCTCGCGTGCGCTACCTCGCGGCCTTCCTTTACCGTGGTTATCTGATCCTGAGCAAAGTCAGGCGTGGAAAGGTCTTTGACCCTTACCATTACATCCCCCTCGAGGTTTTCGAGATTGAGGACTTGACCGAAGGTGAGTTCGGTGTCACCGGCCGGATCGGACGGATCGGCTGGAAGGGTGACGTCATGCGATCATGGGAGTCTGACCAGAAAAATGCTAACATTCGTTTAGCTCAAGGATTCCTCAGCCACTCGATTCGCCTGAAGCTGCGCGAGCACAACCTGGACGTCGGATGCGCCTGCGACGCGGAGAAGGAACTATGGATCAGCGAGCTTGCCTCGGCGCGGGACGACAGTACAATGCCGCCGTTCGAGATGCCCTCAAGTATCTCGCTCGCAGCCCCTCGCACGCGACACATGTCGATGGCCAAGGGCGACAGCGACAAACCGCCCGTGCCCAAGCGGTACTCGTTCCTCGGGGACGGTGAGACGCCCTTCATCATGCCCCGAACTCCCAGCAAGCGTCACACGCTGCTGGGCGACGAGTTTAACATGAAGGGCTCCATGGAGCCCGTGCCTCCTATTCCCCGATCGACATCGCTACTCATGACGGCCGCGAACCGCACAAGCCGCAAGCGGAACTCGGTGTACACGGGCATGCCGGCCGAAGAAGTGATGCAGACCGAGTCGCCGACGTCTCTCTCTCCGTCGCAGAGCTTCAATGAGGGACCGTCTTCACGTCAATCCACTATCAGCTTATCGGTTAGCCGTCCCACGCTCCACGTCCGGAACCAGATCGACCGAGCACTGTCCGACCTCGTCTCGGACAGCATCGCGAATGTCCGCAACCGCGAAGCGATGGCGCGACCTCCGTCCATCGACCCCCGTCGCAGCATTCTCGACGCAACGAGTCTGCGCCGCCGGCGCAGCATGGCCGAGATGAGCGGGCAGGTCAACATGGTCGCGGCTCACGTCAAGGGCGTCGTGCGCTCCAAGTCGCGGCGTACGTTTACAATCGGCGACAGCGAGAACGGCAACTCGTCCGGTGCCTCTGGTGAGACTGAGGTCCTGCCGAGCCGGTCGGCGTCGTACACTTCGGTGGTGGAGGCGGTCCCAGTCCCGACACTGCACAAGCTGCACTCGTCTGTCTCGTTGAGACGGGGTTTTGGCCACAAGCGTGACGGTTCGAATGCCTCAATGATGAGCGCGTTTGAGGTCCCGCATGCCAAGTCTGTTCCGTCGTCTCCGAAGACTCCGCGCCGCAAGCCTCTCGAGGAGGTGGAGAACGAGGACGACTTCGTTCTCGTGCCCGCCGAGATCCCCGAAGGGGGGGAGGAGCGCAAGTCGCCTTTGACCCGCTCGCTGTCGATCTTCACCCCTCGGCGCACGCCTCGATCGCGCTCGAACTCGCGCAGCGCCTCAGCTTCCGCCGCTGCCTCGCGCTCCTCATCTCCGAGCAAGGAGTCGCCGCCGTTGGACGAGTTCGGTGCCCCGCTCCCGTCGACCGACCCTCCGCGCCCGATGTCAAGACGTCGACGGTCGATCCGCTTCCTCGGCCTGAAGGGCTTCACCCCGATCTAAACTGCCCTCTCATCATTTACCACCATCTGAACAACTGATTCACAACTTGCACGCATCCAAAACTCAACACACACACCCCAGCACTCATATCCTGCATTTTTCCTGAAGCATAGCTTATATCTTTGAAGCTCATCACACGCACAGCCTAATAATTGGTCTCGGATTGTACTCTGTTGTTTATAGTATCATGCACCTCGTCGAGCGAGCAGAGCGGAGCAGTACACCGGCGTTCACTGACTGCTTATTGACCCTTAGTTAGCCCCAATAGATCTCGTCCCAGGAAGGGATCTCATGACGAGTTCTCCGAAGCCCGTACAGCCAACCACATTCCCGTCGGCCATCGGGGCATGCGGGGCAGCGGCACGCCTTCATTCCTACTACCAAAGCTTATGCATGAATGCAGAGCTTAAGAACTTGTGGAGTGAGAAACGGAGGCTGAGGCTCATGGCTGAGAGGCTGAGAGGCTGAGACACTTCGAGGCATTCGAGACAAGTTCGAGACAACTAGGAATGGGCCACGGCACGATCTCCATGCCACGGCACGGGTTATTTCGTCTTCGGACGCTTGCCCGTTCAGCCGCCGTGGACCGAAAGATCGGTGGAGCTGGGTTTCTATCTTGGGCAACATAGAAGTGATCCTGACGCAGAACACCGAGCACCAGCCGAACGTCAGAACGTGTAGGATACAGGGGTGGGAGAATTGGGGACAAAGCAAGGATGCCAGGATAGTGAGGACTGGTGGAGAAACGTGTCTAGGACAATCTCGTCTTATCAGACACCTTCCTCGTGCGACTTTGGGCTTGATCAGGACGGACATTTTCTTGAGGACGATGACGAAGAAAATGTGCCCAGGGAGAGTAGTGGAGGGATATCGCTTCAAGCTGACACGAGAATCTGGGAAACTCATGTCGTTCCATGCCCCAGTTCAACCCTTCTCATGGATCATGCATGTCCTGAGGGATTCCTGACGTGCTGTGATGACGCGCGTGCTTTCGCTCGTCTCCACTCGTCCTCCACTCGTCTTCCACTCATACTGACGCTCCTCTTGCCAGACACCGAACTAAACCGCACCGGTTCCTAGCCACTTTCTCGGCTGTCCACCACTCCTCCCTCCCTTTGCTCCACAATAATAATTCCTCTACTCGTCCAGCGCAAAAAAAAATCTACAGCTGCATAGGGATAGACCAGATGATGCAAAAGAAGGATCGCAAAAATGCTGCCCCACACGGGCTCGAACCGTGGACCTCGGAGTATGTTAAGAGATAACAGCTCCACGCGCTAGCCAACTGAGCCATAGGGCATCTTCTGTTCACACCAGAAGTGGCGGGTTGATCACGTGGGACCGCGGGTTTCCGGATTTCCGCAACCGATCTTCTCGTGGTTATCTCTCTTCACATCTGCAGCGGTTGAACTGCATGTTAGCTGGAGGAGACGTTGAGGTAAGAGATGGGCGGGTGGGCGATGCGGGGTCTGAAGTGCGACCTGCAGAGCCTCGTCATAGTCGTGGGATGTAGGACCGCCGATGACGAGGTGTGTCGGACGAGTGCAGTCAAGGGCGGAGGCTGTGAAGTGAGACACAAGGGGTGCGCTGAGCTTGTCTCATCCCCGCCCTTCTCTGACTACCTCCACTGTCTACAACACCTCCTCACGTACAAGATACGGCTAAACTTTCAGTTGCTTGCCAAAAGCACAAGGCAACCTTCGCGTATTCGACGATGGGCTTGGGGGGCCAAAAGAATGACCTCTGGCGGGGTCGAACCGCCGACCTTATGCGTAAGACACAAGTGTTAAGCATACGCTCTAACCAACTGAGCTAAGTGGCCTTGGATTGCTGTCTGTTCGTCTCTCCGAGCAGCGGAGATGAGCGGCAATAGCCGCCGAAGATCGCGAGTTCTTACCCCGTTACAGAGTCGCAGGACCGCAAGCGACAGTAGTAAAGAGGTAGTGGGGTCAGAAGCAATCAGTGGCTAGTGAGTAGCAGACAGTCGGCACCGTACGGGTTCATAAATCTATGTACAACTCAATGAACAACATGCACATGCAGTCGCACTGCGACGATCCTTGATTGCGCTTGAATGAAATGAATGAACGTGAAAGTGTGGTCGTGGGGTCGTAAATGATGGAGTGCGGGCTGCGGCACTCGGCTGGCCTGCGGTGTCGTTTCGACACATTTCTGCTGTCAGTTGCGGTCAATGGCAGACTAACTCACAATCTGTGGAGTTGGAAACGGGTGTCACCATGCTGGTCACGGCACCGCTAAGGCGCGACAGAGTCGTCCACGATCGCGGAGTCGGGTTTGAGCGCCGGCTGGAGACCTTGGTGCGCGGCGAGACGACAGCGGGTGCCGGCGGCATCGGCTCTGAGGGATCGCTGCTGTCCGAGAATACCGAGTTCTCCGCGGCCGACACTGTCGATCCCGACACACCCGATGTGGCCGCAGCCTTCTCCTCCTTGCCGAACGGGAGCGCTCCTCGCCTCGGAATAGTGCGGCCGTTCTCCTTGCTGATGCTGGGCGAGGGCGGAGTCAGCGGCTGGTTTGCAAGCTTCTTAGTCTGCGTTGGCGGCGTCTGTGGCTCGTCGTGCTCGGCGATCGGAAAGGTGCCATTCTCATCGTCACCGAACGGCGTCGAGTCGCGACTCGGTGGGGGAGAGCTGAGACCCGACTTGGACAGCGGCGACTCCCCGGGGCGACGCTTCGGGGAACGCTGATCGATCTCGGAGTTGCTCGAACTGCAGCTAGCGTTTGAGGGCGAGCGAGCGAGGACCGGCTGAGCAGTCAGATCCGCATTCAGGAACTCTCCGCGAACACTTTGAGAACCTGACGACGCAACAGGAGCGCGCGTAGAGCCACGCTTCACTCCCCTAGCTGAAGCATCGGTTCGGTCTTTGCTAGCTCGGGGAGAGGTTGAAGCGGGTTCGTCGGCCACAACAGTGAGCTCGATCGTCGTGTTCTTGCCTTGAGGGCCCTTGCGCGGTTGTCCGACCGCGTCGCCTTGCTTGGCCGTGCTGTTGGGCGCAAGAACACGGGCAGGCGTGAGCGGTCGCCGTGGTCGAGACTCATCGGCCGGCTCTTCCGGCAGCGAAACATCCTCGTACTCCTGAGGTGGCGTGGGGAGAGACTCGGCGGGCCGGCGCATCGCGTCAACGGCGGCCTGATGTCAGCTAAAGCAGACTCCGCGTAGCCTAATCGCACTCACCCATCCAGCCCACTTCAACTGGTTGAGCTGCATATAGCGCTGCTGAGGTCCGACAACCATTCCAGGTCGGACAACACGCATGTAGCCGATGACTTCTGACGCCGTAAAGTTGTACTTGTAAATCAGGTAAGCGCCGATAAGGACTCCAGTGCGTCCCAGTCCAGCCTTGCAGTGAACTGCAATCTTCTTGCCCCTCGACACCCATTCCTCAGCGAGGTAGATGAACTGGCGGACAATCTCATCGGTGGGGTTCGTTCCGTCGTCAAAGTACATGTCGACTTGCAGTCAGCACAGCCTCCTGCCGTTACTCACCATGCTTGAAGCCCCTCTCGAGGAACCGCTCTTTGTTGTAGCTGCAAGTTAGCGCCGCTAAGCACGCATACTTACAGCTCGTCGTTCAGGCGGATCACAACGCCAACCTCCTCGTCCTCAAACTTGTTCAAGACCTTCTCGAACGCTCCGACGAGCATGCGCTTTTGGCCGCTGGTGTACTCGGGCACCTTCTCACCCTCGGGGGTGTTTCGCGCAATCCAGACCGGATCCATGGGAGAAGCAAACGCCACGAAGGGACCAAGGACATTCAGGTCACCGTTCCTGTCCATTAGCCACGGTACGATCGTCCTACTCACTCGACCTTCTCATAGTACCGGTAGTCCTGGGCGTCAAACTCCCGCAACATCAGCAGTTTGTTCTGAGACGCCTTCCACATTCCATAGAGCACATCCTGAAGTCAGCTCTGTCAGATGGACCGGCTAACGCACCTGAATGCTTAGAGCAAACTCGTTCGGTCCGTTGCCAGCGTCACGGAACGGAATAACTTCGATATGCGCAATGGTCTGGAAAGCCTCCCAGGGATCGATGTGCTCCACGATAAGCTGGGCGTCAGTTGAGATCCTGCTGAGTGACATACACAGTAGAGTGCCGCCATCAGCGTCAGGTTGGTTTTCGTCTCTGCCGTTGGGCTCGTGTACAGACAGACCGGTCTTCTCTTGTTCTCCTTAGACTGGATCTGGTCAGATCTGGCTCCTTTCAGGATCTCACCTTCATCTTCTCGTACAGAGCAACGCACGCATCGTAGGTATACGCCAAGTTGAGTGGTCCATAGTCGTTCTTGAACGGAGTGTAAACCAGAATGTCATCGACTGCGGATAGGTCAGCGACCACGAGATGGTTTGATGATCGACGCACGGGTGTAAAGCTCGATAGTCCTTCCGGTCGTGGGATGGGCGTACGGGCCCAGGCTCGCTTCCTTCGAGTTGAGGGTCGTGAAGAGGAAGTGGTCCGAAAGTTCGGCAACGGCGTTCGGGAGTTGACGACCGGCGGAGGAGCGCTCCGAGCGAGCGCTGCGCTCGGCGCTGGTGGTCATTTCGGGCGTTGCACAACGGTGCTCGGTGATGTGGTTGGAGTCGGGGAGGAAGGTGGTGGGCTGGTGGGGGCGCAAGCGGCGCAGCAGAGGATGAGCGGACTGTACTGGAATTCAGGTGAGGTGGTCTTAGATGGTCGGACGAGACTTTAGAGTGTGTCGTGCCCGGGGGAGGTGAGGGCGGGTGGCGGCGCGGGGTCGTCGCAGTGAGTGGGTGAGCGGGGTAATGCAGTGATGAGTGTGTCGGTGATGATGAGGAAAAGAGAAGATGGGAGAGGAGCTAGCGGCGAAGTGCAGTGTTTAGCTCAGTGAGAACGGGCCATGTTGGTGCAAGATCGAGCGAGACGACGCCCCGTGCGTTGTGTGGAAGTCAGGAAGGAAGGAAGGAGGGATCAGGAGGCGAGGAGGGCTAAAGGATTAGTGTGAGGAAGGATCCGCACGCCGCACGTCCGCACTGACATCTGACTACGGACACCACTGTGGGTCGAGGCACAGGGCTCCGGGCGCTCCGGGTTCGGAGCGGTTGGGGTTCCATGGCTGAGCCCGGCTAGGGCTGGGGGATGGCGCTGACCGCCGTGCAATGCATTCCTTTGTCTGATTAGCGGTTGCGCACGCCTGCATTGCTGCACGCTTGGGCGAGCGATCCGCCCGGAGCGGCGCAGGCTGGGCTTGCTACGCAGCTATGCACACGGGGAGCGCGGAGATCGAAACCGAAAATGGAGCAATGCAGTGGGAGAGTTACGTACGTCTTCGGTGTGAGGGTTCATACGCGTGCGGGCAGCCGGCAGAAGTAGCTCTACCGACTGGTTGTAAAAGTGCATGGCGCGTTGAGCGGTCCTAGAGTGTGATAGCGCACAGTGGTTAACGCATGACAAGGGACGCCCGATGGCGCCTGACGCCTGACACGACGCCCGCTGGACGGGCCTCTGCAGGCAATCGCGGGAAGTGACCTCACCTCGGACACCGTCCCTTGACGCCACCCAGGAACGGCCAGGTCCGCGTCGATTCAGCGATTAGCGGGGCCGACCAAGCGAACGCCCCCCGCCAGCCCCGCCCACTTGGTTCCGTCCCCCGCAGAGAAGTCAAAATCAGGCGCGACACCGGCCCAAGACCAAATTATCTTGCAAGGGTCAAGCGCTCGGATTCCTCATTGTTACGGCATTCCCCGTTTCTCTGCAGAATGCTTATCCATTGAGGCGGCTTATCTCGATTGCTTGCGACGTCAAGAATTTGGGAGTTGTCAGAACGCTGGATCTCCCTGCAGCAGTCGATGCATGTAGAAGCGGGCTGAAGGCCGTACTGCAGATGGAACCGGTGTTGAGAAGGCCGCGTGTAACGAGGCGAGGGGCGCGACCTTGCCTTGATCTGAACCCTGATTCCCGTGCTAGTCCTGAACTCTGACAGCACTGGTCACATGCGACCCTCCGCAAACTGTAAATCTACCCTCGGCGATTTGCACCCAGACACCTTCCTGTAGTTTGCACTGCTCTGACAAGGCGACATAGTGGATAGGACAGCTCACTATACAGCATCATGCACTGCGCACTGCACTGATGTCTCCTTAACAAGAAGTTGAAGGAACTGATGAGGCGCCGAACCAAGTGCAATTGTGAACGCTTGCCTATCAGCGATCGGTTTGCTCGGATCGTTGCGACCAATAAGCCCACTCGTTTCGACACGCCTCTTTGTTTCAGGCTCCAAGCTGGGCCATGGCCCCTGATCCGACTGCCTGGCAACTTGGGCCGATCTGCTCGTCGCCATCGGCCAACCTCTTCTCCCTACCTCTCATTCACCAAAGCCCATGCATATCATCGGCTCCAGCATCTGCGTAGTGTGTACTGGGTGGCTCGATTATGCACGCTGCGGTAAGAGTCTCCAAGAATGACGAACAGGCACGCTCCGCTGCGACTCCAGCCAGGCATCTCCGATCAAGCGATCACGCAGCAACGTACTGGCGGTCGAGCCGGGTCCGTTCTCGACCGCCGTGAGCTGCCAAGCTCGACCACCGTGCAGCAAGCAGCTGACCACCCTGCACTGCCGCAAGCGCGCCGTCTATAAGGGAGAGTCATTCCCAACTCACGGTTCCCAATCCCACATCAACCATACCTCGATCGTATTGCTGAGGATTCGTCATCAATTCCGCGGTACCGTCATCTCTCCATTCACCTCTCAACTTACCGCTCCACTTACCTCTAGCATTGCTTTTGGCTGCCTTCCGAACGCACATGCAGCCGTGGGCTGTGTCGCACTCCTGGATTCCCTACCATGCTTATCGATCAACCTTCAGCCCCTTATCACCCGGAGGTTTCAGCGGTTGCTTTTTCGCCCATCAACCCACCCAAACTGATCCAGACTCCGAGCTCCGGGCCTCTTCATCGACACTAACTGCGGAGCGATGAGGAGGATCTGCAGTTCCTGAGCCCGCCGCGCGTCTGACACCCCTCTCCGACCGACAGTTTCAACCTCATGAGGCCATCAACACAACAGAAGCTAACGTAGACTTCGTCCCAACCATCCAGAGGGTTCTGTGATAGGCGTTCAGGACAATGGGGCCCTCTTGACCATGCCTTCGACAATAGCGCAATGGGCTACTAGCTCACTGGCGCCAGTGACTAACACGCAGAAGCAGCTCACCATTGGAGTGGTGATAGTCATGAAGACTACGCGCACGTCCATGTTTCACTCATTGTCACGATCATGAGTCCGAGCTGAGGAGTGGTGACTGCTTCTCTTTCGATCGCGTCGAGCTCTGGGCCTGCTAATAAGAACGATCTGAGAGCTGCCTGCTCGCCATCTCCATTTCCATCCTCAGCCACCACAAAGATCACAAGGGCAAACATGACCGTCAGCAAGCCGCCCTATCCCACCCGGCCGACACAGACACCATCGCGTACGCAGCGCTACCTCGCCTTCCAAGCGCACCTGCACCGGCATCTGCGTGCCCTCGGGCTGAACTATCACCTGCACCCGCCCTCAATGAGCGTCCCCGCCACTACGTTTCTTACCACGCTGCCCGTGGCCAAGTCGCTCGTGATTGTCGTGCTCGAGCTGCACTTCCCGGAGCTAGGAACGTTCCATTCAAGCTCAGAGGAGTTCGTGGACGAGCTGCTCATTCGTATAGTTGAGGCCATCCGGGAGCAGGTGGGACCACATACGCCGCGCAGTGAGGTCGAGCACCTCCTGGAGAGGCGGAATAGGGAGGAAGACATAGACCTCCTGGGTCATATCGCGGACCCGCACTGCGCCAGGTTCGGTCAGTAGCATGTCTTCGGTTTTGCTTGCATCGACGTCAGACTCGGTGCTTCCCTAGATCGCCTGGGCATGGACGGAGATGCACGCGGCCTATGCTGCGGACGCCGCCGCTTTGCCACCGCCGAGGACCTCCACCGAAGCGACCTCCACCCCCAGATCTTGGGGATGACGCACATTACGCGTGCTCGTTCCTGCATTCATGCTAGCTTGGACTTTCTTCTACTGTATCATCTGACTGGATCCTTTCGCTTCATCACGCATCGAATACACCTCTCCTTGCCTCGCAAACAGTTATACACGCGCATCGGCACCGAAGTGACGAGTGATCAATCTTCCACGATAGCGACAAGGGCAGAAAACGACAACATGAAGTTCTCAGGCGAGCTGTCCACGTTCCCGATCACGAAGGACCGGTCGCACCCGTACTTCTCGTCGGGAGACCTGAACTCGCGGCGTAGTGTCGTGTTCGTCGGCGGTCTGTTCAACGGCATGGGCGATGTGCCATACCTGGGCATGCTGAGCGATGCGCTGGCCCAGGCCGGATGGAAGCTGTGAGTCATCTCCGCTGCGTCTCAGTACTTATCCCGCCGAGCGGTTGCGTTGGGAAGAATCGTATTCCCGAACGCAACGGCCGAGGAATTGATACGACATTGACAGCTGGAATCATGCCGTCCATAGCTGACGCCCAGTGTCCAGCTGCACTGGACCTCAGCCTACACCGGCTTCGCATCTTCGTCTCTTGACACCGATGTTTCCGAGCTCGCCTCGCTCGTCACCCATCTTCGCGCGGCGGGCGACACTACCGTCGTGATCATGGGCCACTCTACCGGCTCCCAGGACGTGATCCACTACCTCTTGAACGAGCCAATCCCCGTCGACGGCGGCATCATGCAAGCCCCTGCGAGCGACAGAGAGCACTTTGGCTTTGCGGACGATGCGATGAGCAAGGCGTGGGTCGAAAAGCTCCCCCTTGCTACCGAGTTCGTGAAGGGCAACAGGGGCATGGTCACCCTCGACGCGGGCGGGATCAAGATCACGGCGTATCGTCTGCACTCGCTGTTGAGCAAGGAGTGAGTAACCTTGCCCAATTGACTGCCTTGTTATGGAAAAGGGGACGAAGCTAGAGAAACCTGTGGACGTAGCTGACATCAGCGGCGATGACGACTACTTCTCGGGCGACCTGCCCGTCGAGCCGACCGAGGGGTTCAAGCACCCCCTCTCGCAGACGTTTGGCAAGCTCGAGGTCCCCGTCCTCGTCCTCTTCTCCGAGAAGGACGAGTACGTCCACGTCGAGGACGTGCCGGCCATGCTGAGCAAGTGGCGCGATACCGCGAATGGCAAGCTCGAGACGGTGATTGTGCGCGGGGCGTCCCATGCCGTCGAGACGCAGGGCAAGGAGCAGCTCTGTGCTGCCGTCGTCGCTTGGCTGACTGAGCACTGGCCCAAGACGCAGGCGTCCATCATCCCCCAGGACAACCCCGACTGCCCCGCGCATGTGCCCAGCGTCACGCCCCAGGATCCCAGCAAGCCCGCGCCGCCTATCGGTCAGTAGACAGAAGCTGTTAGACGAGGCACAGAAAGTTAATAGACCCATATGCAATGCTAGTCACATGATACAATGCTACGCCTACCTGCTGTACACAATCAACTACTCGCCGTCCATCATGATCGCGATGAACTCCTCTTGCGAGATCTCGCCGTCGCCGTCCATGTCGAACTCGTCGATCATCGCTTGCCTGCTGTCAGCTGTTGCGGTGGCAGTGTCGAGCCTACAGTTCCTCGTCCCCGATCTGCTCGCCGAGCTCCTTCGCAACCCGCCGAAGGTTGCGATGCGAAATCCGACCCGTCTTGTCATCGTCGAACAGCGAGAACGCGCGCCGAAGCTCCTCGAGGGGGTCCCGCGCTAGAATCTTCTCCGTCACTGAGACGAGGGTCAGCAGCTGGTGTCTGAGCAGTTGGGAAGAGAAGACAAGTCGGAAGCGTACGGACAGCCTCGGCATGTGCAATTTGCGCCGCACGCTACGGCCTGGGTACCGGCCATCGTCGAACAGCGAGCTACGGCCTGGGTACCGGCTGGTCTCATGATTGCTCGCAGACGCCGGTTCCGAGTGTCACCCGACCGGCCCCCGCTTCGTCGTTCTCCGTCGGCCTCGCGTCCGCGAGTCGTCAAGGCCGCGCATGGGACATGGGATGAAACGTCTTGGCCACGCTCCAGACCATTCACTCTGAGACGCAAACCAACTGACGAGAGCCGCTGAGCGAGAGGAGTGAGGCCCGGGCTGGTAATCAGAACACATCGCATGCGCAGTGCATGCAATGCCGAGGCCCCTCCGTGCCCCTCGGGGAAGGCATGTCAATCATGAGAAGGTCACAACAAGGCGTGGCGACCGCCCCGCATGACAGCAAGCGGACACACAACCCCGCTTCCGGTTCGGGGATCTGCAACGTCTTCTGCAGTGTCTGGAACGGCGGGATTCCTTCAGTCGGCTCGATAGTTCGGGCGCGACTGTCAGATCGCAGATCACAATGCGACGCCTGGGGCCCGTGGCCAAGCAAAACATCACGGGATATGGGACAGGGGCAGGGGAAGGCGAGCTCTACTCACTGACTTTCTCGAAGTCTGCCTTCGCGACCATCGCGTTGCCGCGGTCGTGCTCACGGAGGATGCGGAGGACCTCTTGCTTCTTGAGGTCAAAGCCAAGTGCGCGGAGGGCGACCTTGAGCTCGTGGTAGTCGATGAAGCCGTCCTTGTCCGAGTCGAAGAGGTCGAACGCCTCGTTGACCTCGTTGCGTTGCTCTTCGGTGAGGGAGGGGCGGGCGGGGGCCAGCGCACTACGGCGGGCGGCTGTTCGCGGGAACGCGGACATGTGACGCTCGTAGGTTGGAGATTGAGTCGAGAGGCGAGAGGAACGAGACGAAAGACCGGGAAGTAGGTGTGGGAACGTGAGTATGAGAGGAAACGGGCGGAAGGCGAGGTGCGAAGGGAAGGCGGGTGAGGAAGGTCGTCGCACGCTCTCGGCTGGCCGAAGGAAGGTACAGACGCTGGCTTCGTGAGGATTCCAGTTACGTTGTCGGTGGCAAAAGCAGGCGCATGGCGTACGGCACGTGCCGTCATCAACCGCGCCTAGGCTTGCCCGGTGCAGGACGGCTGGCTACCCTACGTCGGTCTTCGCACCACAACCGAAGCGTATCAGGCTAGTCACGGGGTCTGACGTGCCAAGTTTCGCCCTGCGGACCCACTGTGCGCACCTTTGCTCGTCAGCAGACCAGCAGATCAGCGGGCAAGTTGCGCTACAAGGAAGGGAAGCGTCAAGCGCCAGCCAAACCTTGAACGAAGGCACTGGCCACTCACGCAGAGGAGTGCATGATCAAATGAGGAATGAAGCAAGCGGCTGCCCTGTATCTGATAACATCGTGCCCCCGTCCCTCGTCTGTCATTCTCGTCAGTCACTGCGCATCTCTATGCACATCGGATGCACCAGCAGGAGCAGGCACAGCAGGTGTGACGGCGTCGGAGTGCCGACACACGAAGGTGACGCCCAGAGGGGCAATGCAGGCGCGAACCTGTGTGTTCAGTGCACAAAGAGCTTCGCTTTTCGCATCGGCTCAGCGGGGATTGCTTCCTGCGACACGGCAGTCCTGCAGCGCTCCACTGCCCACTGCCCACTGCCCACTGGTCTCATGATTCCAAGGGGGACAGGATTCGCGATCCCAGGATCCCAGGATGCGGTCGCCAGACCAGGACCAGACTGCAGCCGTCGCCCAGCATATTCCAGCGGCGCCATCATTCCGTCCGAGCATCAGCCCCGAAGAGCCCCATAGCCCCACTTGGTGCCAACACGCATCTATCTAACACACGCTCACACGCCAGTCCGCGCCGGTCTCACCTCGCACTCCCCACACGATCAGGACCGCAGGGCACACCACCGCCCAGCCGCACGCAGTGAGAAAATGTATGACCGCCCAGATATATACACGATGCATCCCTCTCACTCCCACTTTGTGATCCTTCCTCCTCTTGACCTTGCCCGCCACCCCAACGCTCCCTCCACTCAACCGACCACGATTCGCAGGCTGCAAACATGGCCGGCCTTGAGTCGTACAGGACGGTGAAACGGCGCAGCAGTACGTGGTCACTTCCCGGCCTGCTGGGAGGACACAACCCCTCGAAGTCGGAAGAACTAGTCATGCCGACGACACCCGACGCTCTCGAATCGTACCGGGCGTTTGAGAATACACATTTCAGGACCATCGACGAATATGTCAATACCGCACCCGAGGTTCACGACCAGAAACGGCAGAGCCAGTCCATGATAGTGAGTCCGAGCCTTGAGTCTAAAAGCCTGGATGCACGCATGTGCGGTCCATGCGTTGGGTGGCGCTAGCCAGATTGGTTGGGCTGAGACGGTAAGAAGGGTCCAGTGCTCGAGCGGGACGGCGTCACCAGGGGGAAGGTACGCATTGGGTGTCGGGTCGTGCGGGGTCGCGCGGGTGCTACGCCGCACATGCGTGCTCACGCCGTACGGCAAGTACGACAGGTGCGGCAGTGTTGCACCACGTTTGACCTGGATTGACTTTTGTGTTACAAATTTGTGGGGAATGATCGTCCATCCATTGCATCGATCCATCACACCGCGAGGGGAGCCGCATTCAGCCCGCAATACGCTAGTCCTCAATGATGGCACGTATGGCACCATTCTTGCCATCCGCGACCACATTGCAGCCTTCCACTTGGCCATTCTAGTTACTGACCACTATCCTTATAGATCTCTGCAGCGACTCGTTCAAGATCAACATCTTCCACATCCCTCCCAACTCTCGTCGACAGCACGGGAGCTCCTCCTTCGGCCCAGGGCACCAAGATGGTTGGCCCTTCATCATCGGCTGCGTCGTTCAAGAGTTTCATGCTTGGAAGCCGGCCGAGGAAGGCTGAACGCCCACCAGACAAGGCAGAGGTCAGTATCAACGCTGCCATCTACGGCGCGTCGATACACACTCAGAGCTCTTCCTTGATCTTCCCAGTCAACAATGAGCATCACTCCGAGCCCACTCCGGTCCCCGCCATTCCTCCAGCCCCGTCACAGCACCGACGTTCTCTCTCCATGTTCTCCACTCGTACCCGCAAGACTTCCTCCGTGTCCTTTTCGATTGGCGACAAGATCGAAACTCCTTCGAGGCCAAACGCGTCCTCATCCTCTACTTCGCTTTTCAACCCTGGGTACTCACTCCTTCCCGCCACCAGGTCAACCCATGAGTTCGGCGCTGCTGTTTGTGGATCGCCCATGAGCTCCACTCTGGAAGTGGATAACACCAGCCGCTCGGCGTCGGGTGCACACCGAGCCAGGAAGACCAGTTTCAAAGACAGCCGCCGCGGCAGTTGTCCGCCCGTCGCGTTCCCCTCCAGCAAAGCGGAGGATGCGTCAGAGACGGCGTCTATCCACACTCTCCCGGCGCCACGGTCGATCCTCAAACGTGCTTCCGACACTGCCAGTCTGCGTTCTTTCAGAGCCGGCGATCCGACACCATCCTTCGACGAGGCTCGCCGGACGCTCGAAGTCTATGCGGAAGCCGCGGAGGAGGATGAAGACCACTGCAGCGACGTCGCCACCGATTCATCGTCCCTCCCCGCGGAGTCGATCCGCAAGGCATCACCTCCTGCCAGTATCATGTCGACTGCATCGCGACTGAGCAAGATGCCAAAGCGGGCTCAGACTTGGGTCGTCGATGCCGGCAAGGGCGTGACCAAGAGCGCTACCGCCATGGGCTCTGCGCTTCTCGACACCGCCTACCCCGTCCGCGTCCAGAAGAGGATCACTCTGGACGAGGCTGTGCGTCCTTCTCGCTCCCAGTCACAGTTCGCGATCGCCGACCACATTCTTCGTGAGAAGACGAAGCTGCCAGAAAGCCAGCGTGATGCTGCTTCCGACTATCACATGTGGAATGCGGAGCGCCTGAACCTGAACTGGAAGATGAAGAACAAGGAGCGAGCCAAGGTCAGGCAGGAGATCGTGGAGGTCGAGGAAGCAGAGCTGTCCCGTCCCGCCAGCGTGATCTCCCTGGGTGGCGAGCCCCTCTACATGACGGACTCGACAGCGTGGCTGGAACACTGCGACCGGGTGTGGGACTTCACTCCCCAAGAAGTGGACCTCGTCAACCCTCACCGGCCCACCCTTACCAAGCGCAGCGTGACACTCCCAAACCCGCCGACGCAGGAGCGCATCACGTTCAACCGCCGAGCTCAAAGTGAGCCAACTGCTTCGAAAGCTGGCCACATCTCAGCTGATCCCAAGCCTCTCCGAGCGACGTCCCCTGAGGATATCTGTGCGTCTGAGGCCTCCGGTTCCCACGACACACGTTTCTTCAAAGAAGACGGCAAGGAGATTAACGAGTCTCCCAAGTCGTCCCTCCTCTTGACACCAGTCTCTTCAAACGATCCCGACGTGCCAGATGGGACCTGGTCTCAGGAGTCTCTCACGAGCACCACAGCATCTAGCTCGATGGAGGACCTCGAGTTCAAGGAGGCGGAAGCGGAACTGGACTGGGAGAAAGATCCACGCCTGTGCGACACCGATGAGCTCGACGACGAGCTGTACAACGCGGTTCTCAACATGACTCTCACGGCCCGATAGACTAAACACCACCATCATCATACCCCTTCGATCAAGTTGGGGCTAGATTCCGATCACCAAACACAAGCGATTCCACCACACCTGTTCATTCACTGTATCTGATACTTAGTTGCCACTCTCACCCTTCATGTGTTTAATAGTAATCGAAGTGTAAGCACTAGCGCGAACACAGCTTTCAAGCTCTCTATCATCATTCCGGCATTTTCACCTCATAGCATGGATGATATGCATGGTCGTCTGTGTGACACATGTGACAACAAAGTGTCTCGCGTCGTCCGAGTGCAGAACATTTGGGGCATCGAAGATCGAACGAGCACGGCTCTCGGCGCCTCGTGGCTTGTGTGTGTTGACCATGCGCACAAACGGGTGTCACCAACGATCGGAGTGTCATTCCGCTCGTCACCTCCGCCTCACATCCGCACGTTGGTGAAACCAGCGGCACCAGTGACCGATCAAAGCCGCTGAGCAGGGGTTCCGCGGAAGTGGGCGGCAGCAGCCCCGTCATGTGACGAGGAGCTCCGCGTCTATGATCGCGATACGGGGTTCAGATCGATGCATGTTGGATGCATGTGATGCTCACCTCCACTCGAGATATCCAACTTGATGCGAGGTGGACGACCTCCACCAGGCTTTATGCGGTGGGGTATGTCCGGCCCGGCGTGGGGTCGGGCTATCGATCGGGATATTTTGTTGATGCCATCTGTTCGAGTTCTGCATTACCTCCATCTACACCTGTATCGGATCTCCACGGCAATGCCGACTTCAAAGTCACCGTGTCAGCTGTGCGTTGCAGAGTGGGCTGTTTCGGGGTGAGGAGCAGGTTGACATCTACTGCACCTGGTGAGGGGCCAAGTCAAACAGCACTGCAACACGCCAGTGAGACACCCCGACCAGCCTCGACTTTTCTTAGCCGCACTTCTAGCCGTCATTTAGTCGACTAGTGGCGAAGTTTGGTCCCGCCTACACCCAGCGCAGAAAGAGATCAGATAACCGAGATGGCACAGATAGGTCCCTTCCGACTCAGACCGCGGAGACGAACATCGAGCTTATCGTGCTTCAGGCGTAACCGGTGCAGATCAGAAGCTGGACATGTGTTCGGGGCAGAGTTGGTCCACTGATCTGATGTCTGGGTGCAACCCCGCGTCGGCCCCGCCACACGCTGCGGAGCATGTGGAGGGGACCCCGGAGGGTTGTCGACTGCATTCGGCCGGCGAATCCCGTGCAAGCATACCCCCGGTAAGCCATTTTACCGAGGTATACACGGCCCCCGCCGCTGTCAGCGCCTTGTCAGCTTTGCGGCACTGTCACTTGTCAGCAGAGCAGGGTGCACAGGTGCTGGTAATCTGATTACTCATTGCAGATGAGTGAGCGGCACGTACGGCGGCAAGTAACGCATGCACAGAACGCCGGAGGCGCTCGGCCAAGTGGTCACCGATGCATGTGGGCTGTATTGGTTGAATGCGCATCGCCGGGTTGGCTGGCGAACGCTATGTCCGGTCATAAGTGCGATAGGACTTGTCAACTGCCGCAAACCGGAGCTATGGATGTGGATCGGCGTCACGGGTGCTGGTTCACCCTCACCCCCTCTGCTCGTATGCGAGGACTTTGGAGTCAGGAACAAGCGAGGTGGAGGCGGCAACAGGCAGGGGTGGAGGTGGGAGGTCGAGGGTGGAGGTTATGACGAGAGACGAGGTATTGCGCCGACAGCATGGGGGCAGACGCTGTGGGCAGCTGGACACAGCAGCTGATACGGCGACGTCGGAGAAGAGACCTCGAGGTGGAGGCTGATACTGGCATGCTGGAGGATTGTGCAGCCCGGGATCCCAGGGTTCCCCCCACAAACTCAAACCCGGCCGCGCGGCACGGCACACCACCCCGGTCAGCCCGGGGCTACGGGCGGGGCGGCCCTCGGCAATTCTGGTTCCGCGTACCCAATCTCTCGGCCAGTCTCTCGGCCGCCATACAAGCGAGCGACATCTTTAACAGCTCCTTGAAGCCGGTACCCCGACCTTTTTTCCTGCCCTTGCCTTGCATTCACTCTTGCTTCCACCCCAAGGATATATTCCTATGCTCCGCCTGACCACTAAGAGATTAGGTGTGACTGTCACTCGTGTAAGTTTTCTCCTCTACTCCATCTCTCTTGAAAGCCGTTCGATCCCGATTCTGACGACCTCCAAGACGACCACCATGGCTCCCACCCGTAACCTCAGCGCGACGGCCGCGAAGAAGTCCGACAGGCCGCTCTACGCCTCCCAGGACTCGATTCCCCACCTCCCCGTCCCCCGCCTCGCCTCCACGCTCGCCAAGTACTCCGAGTCCATCCTCCCCTATCAGGACCGCGAGCAGTTCGCCGAGTCGTCCAAGAAGATCCGCGAGTTTGCCGAGTCCGACTTCGGCCATGAGCTCCAGAAGCGTCTCCAGGACCGCGCCGCCGAGAGGCCCTCGTGGATGTCCGAGTGGTGGAACCACGACGCCTACATGGGCTACCGCGGCCGCATCGTCCCCGAGGTCAACTACTTCTACATCCACAAGAAGGGCGCCAACAAGGGCGCTTCGCAGACCGAGTGGGCGTCCCAGCTCGTCCGCGCCGTTGTCGAGTTCAAGGGTCTTGTTGACTCGTGAGTAACTTTCTTCTTTCCTCCCGAGAAACCGTCTCTTGTGATCTGTGATCTGCGATCTGTGCAGCTGCGTTTTCGTCGCAGCACATAGCAGCAAGGAGCCGAGCGGTGTGCGCCGCTTGGTGGGTAGAGGCGAGCACATACTGGAACACGCAATTCCTCGGGGAATGTGATTGCTCCGATTCGTCAGCCGCGCCCCCGCAGTGCCCAGTGATGTCAACGACGCCGCACATTCTGCATGCTGCGGGGCTCGGTGGGACATGACCCTCGCTCGCTACCTGGCTGGTTACCGGGTAAATTTCTGCCCGCCGGCCCGCGTTTGAGATCTGTGTCACCCAGTCGAAAGTCGCGACAGTCCGCAATGTGGCGATCGCCGTCACGCGCTCGGTTAACTGCGCTGCATCGCCAGCCGGCAAGCCACGGCGATCGGATTGATTGTTCCTAGTTTACGTCGCGGAGACGTCCTATTCAGCTCGAATGATGAGAAGCATAGCTGACAATGCAGCGAGAAGCTTGAGCCCGAGAAGGGCAAGGCTGGCCCCCTCTGCATGGCCTCCTACAAGTACCTGTTCAACGCTACTCGTATCCCCACCCCTGGCGCCGACGTCCCCAAGGCCTTCGACAAGAACCTGAACCACATCGTCGTCCTCCGCAACAACCGCTACTTCAAGATTGAGGTAGCCGGCCGCTCGGCTTCCGAGATCTCCAAGGCCATGGAGGAGGTCAAGCAGATCGCTGACAAGTCTGCTGGTCTCCCCATCGGTGCCCTTACCGCCGACAACCGTGACGTCTGGCAGCAGGCCCGCGACCACATCCTGTCGATCTCGGACAAGAACAAGAAGGCGATCGAGACCATCGACTCGTCCATCCTCCTCGTCTGTCTCGACAGCGTCAAGGCTACCAACGACACTGAGCGCGCCTGGGAGTATTGGGCCGGTGGCCTCACCCAGTCGCCCGAGGGCAAGGGTCAGAACCGTTGGTTCGACAAGCACGAGATCATCGTCGACTCCGAGGCCAACTCTGGCTTCAACGGCGAGCACTCTATGCTCGATGGTACCCCCACCCTCCGTCTCAACGAGTTCATCCTCGCTTCGCTCGACAAGGGTGTCATCCCTCTCGAGCTCCCCGAGAACGAGCGCGCCAAGGGCGAGCTCAAGCCTGAGGAGATCACCTTCGACCTCGACCAGAAGGCCAAGGACGACATCACCAAGTCGCAGAAGGGCTTCGGCGAGGAGATGGCCAAGCAGGACCTGACCATGGTCACCTTCACCGGCTACGGCAAGAGCCTCATCAAGCAGTTCAAGGTCTCGCCCGACGCCTGGGCTCAGATCGTCAAGCAGCTCGCCTTCTACCGCCTCAAGGGCCGACCCGGTACCTGCTACGAGTCTTGCCAGACCCGCAAGTTCCTTCTCGGCCGTACCGAGGTCATCCGCACTGTGTCTAACGAGCTCCGTGCCTTCCTCGAGGCCATGACCGACCCCAAGTGCTCCGACGAGAAGCGCGCCAAGCTCTTCCGCGCCGCCTGCGCCCGTCACTCGCAGTACTCTGCCTGGGCTGCCAACGCCCAGGGTGTCGACCGTCACCTGTACGGCCTCAAGAAGCTCATCAAGGACGGTGAGGAGGTCCCCGCCATGTTCCAGGACCCGATCTTCGCCAAGTCATCCCACTGGGAGCTCTCCACCTCGCAGCTCACGTCGAAGTATCTCGACGGCTGGGGATACGGAGAGGTCGTCGCTGATGGCTACGGTATGTCGTACGCCATCCACGACGGCAAGCTCTGCTGGGGTATCACGACCCTCAACGGTGACGCCAAGGAGATGGCTCAGGCCCTCCAGGACGCCGCTGAGGAGCTCAAGGGTGTCATGACCCGCGCCGCCGAGCAGGAGAAGGGCAAGCTCTAAGTAGTAGCTGCGGAAGTCGTAGGCAGGAGAAGCGGTGGAAGAGTCAGCAGACCAGGATCAGCAGTCTCTCATTGTCATCAATAGTTAAAATTAGTCTTTCATTTCCCACTCCGCAGCCCGTAGAGGTTTAGACAAATCATGATATCATGTACGGTGTTTCTTGACAGCGCGGGGCCGGCAACTAACGCAGCAAGGCGTCGGCATCCGGGAAGCTATCAGTCAAGGTGACAGCAAGCGGGGCTCGCCGCTGCATGCCCGGCTGTGTTAGAGAAGGCGCGGGACGCAAATTCCAGCACTGCTTACCCTGCGCTTTACCCTATCATCCGCACGTTTCCAAAGCCGGGGCTGAATTGCAGTCCCCCACCGGGCCCAATACAAATACGAAGCATGGTAAGCATAACCCAGTGGGTCTGTAGATACCAAGCCTCAAGCCCGGGTCGGGACTGTGTGTGCGGAGGCATCGTAGACCACGCTGGAGGTGACGCAAAGCGTTTCAAGAGCAGCAGCGAACGACCGGAACTGTGCAAGAGCGAATCTCGGACCACGCTAGCCTAGTAGAGCCTGCGCGGTAAACTTCAAGGCGGTGTTATCAGCTGATCGCGCAAGCCCGATGCCCGCTTGGCTCGGCTGGATCAAGGCTACTGAATACGCCCCTCGCCGCACAGCCTTATTTTCGCTATGACCTCACGTTCCTTGCGTCCTCGCCGCCGCCGCGCGCCCTTTGTGCATGCATCCCTTGCATCTGTTATTCTGTCCACGGCGTACACATCCTCTACTCTTCACATCCTCCCATCAACAGTAGCGACGAGTTTGAGCGACAACATCGGGTCGATTTTCCCTGCCCACGCCCATTCCGGCCCGCCAGTCACCCTTCCGAACAGGCAATCGAGAAGCAAAAGTACTGAACGCCCAGCGCCCTCTGGCGTGTCAACAGCTCAGCTCAGCCTTAACAACTTTCCATCCTTCCTATCTTTCTGACTCCTAGTATCCGAGACCATCCAGCTCGACTACGAACCAATGGCGATGCTTTATGCGCAACCACCGTCACCGCCGAGTCCACGGAGCCCGGCACCCCAGTCTCACCCCACGCGCCCGGCGTCCTTAGCCTCCTCCATCGAGGAAGATGATCTCTATGTGTCGCCTAAGGCGTCTCCGCCGTATGAGGCTCCGCACGCGCAGCCTGTCCCGCATGCCCCGCCCTCTCAACCGGCATCCAGCACGATGAGCAACGATCACGCGACGCGGTACTCGAACACGCTGTCCGGTGACTTCTCCGCGCTAAGCGACTACAACACCTGGTCGGCGGCCATGAACGCGGCACCCGCTGACCCCGGAGCCATGGCGGCGAGGAAGGCAAGCGAGACTTCCAACGGCAGCGCAGGAAGCAAGCGCAGCCTGCCCCAGCCGCCGCGCTCGGGTTCGACTGAGACGGCGACAACAACGGCAACCGCAGCGACGACGCTGCCTCGCAAGAACTCTCTCCAACCGACGCTGTCGCAGCGCTACCAGCAGCTTAAGGAGCGCAGTGCAGCCAGCGCGGCGAGGAGGGCAAGCCAGTCCTCGGACGGGCACACGTTCACGACTTCGTGGGAGCGAAGGGAGAGCGAGAGGAGCGACGAGCTCCAGTCATCTGTTGGATACGGGCGCCTGCCTGCGCTCGAAGATGTTCACGCCCAGCAGCAGCAGCGTTGCATCGTCTCATCCCCCGAACCGGTGCACCCGCCCTTCGCATACGAAAGGCAGTACTCACACCCTCCGCCCCCACCGCCTCCGGCCGCCCACGACCAGGCTCCGCCTTTCCAAAGCGCTGACAGGCAAGGTTCCCTTCCTCCCATTCCTCCTATTCCTCTTTCCAGCGGACCGAGTGAAGTTTCACCTCAGCACTCCCCCACGCGCCGCGACAGCCTTCCACCCATCCCCTCCGAGTCGCCGCAGACGCCGCAGCGCCGCGCTTCCAACGCTCTCCCGCCCATCCCCTCTGGAACAGCACCGACATCACCAGCTTCTCCAGCCCGTCGCCGGCCTAGCGTGCCCCGATCTAACGGAGACAACGCCAACGGAGGACTAAGGGACTTCATGCCGTACGCATCGGTGTACGGCGGCGTCGATGGCGAGGACGACCCTGCCGCCAGCACCAACAGGAGGAATACGCTTCCGCCCCTTCCGAGCCCGCCGAAGGAGCTGTCGCAGGAGCCCAAGAGCCAGGCGCAGTTATACGCGCAGCAGCAGATGGCGCAGCAGAGGCAACTGGCTGAGGAGCGCCGTCGGCAAGACGAGGCACGCCTGCAGCAACATCAGGCCCAGCAACAGCAGGCGCAACAGCAGCAGGCTCAGCTGCAGCAGGCTAAGCAGCAGCAACTCCAGCAGCAGCAAGCCCAGCAGCAGCGCGCACCGCAGCCTCCGCAGCCGCTCAGAAGCCCCGTCTACGACAGCGACAAGGACCAGCCTCCGCTCCCTTCGCCTCGTCACGCACCGCCTTCCGGTCCGCCCACGCCTGGTCCTCCATCTGCTTTCGCTGCACCGCACCCTCCCCTTCAGCCCGGCCAGTCGAACTCGCTCCCTGTCCGCCGCACGACACTCGGTCACGGCAACGAGTCTTACGCTGCCCAACAGCAGCCCGGTCTCGCTCATGCGCAAACCGTTCGCGCTCCTCGATCGTACGCGGCAAACCTTGAGCGCCCGCCTGCGACGCCGCAGCCGGTCGGCACGCCGCAGCGCACTCGCCCCCTGCATCCCGAGTTCACGCACGGCGACCTGACCATCCAAGTCTCGTCGCCTAGACCGACCGACTTCCTCGTCAGCTACACTATCATGACCACCGCCTCCGGTCTCATCGCTTCCACACTTGCCCAGTTCCCGGCCGGAAAGCAACCCCGCGTGGCTATCAGCGAGAGCGTGCCCGAGGCGCGTCTCTTACTCTCTGCGCTGAACTACGGCAACATCAACCATTCCTCTCTCGCCGTGGCGGAGCGCGACCCCCTCGGCGTGACCGAGTATCTGACCCTGCTCCGACTGTACAGGAAGTATCAAGTTAGCGCCTTCTTCACCGACGTGCTGCAGTACCAGATCAACCAGCGTGCCGTCGAGCTCTCGCAGTTCCTGACCCGTCGCGACCGTCCCCTGACGCTGGACGTGATCCGCCTCGCTGTCGAGAGCAAGAGCGCGAGGCTCTGGGACATGCTGAACAAGTACTCGGGATACTGGTTTGAGGCACTTTCGCCTGGGCGTCTTTCGGCCGAGGAGAAGGATAGGCTCGGCAAGACGGGCTTGGAGGTACTGGTTGCGTGGAACGCGCTCAGGCTTGGATGCGGCGATCGCCCTGACGGAGTCAAGGTTGGATACGAGGGAGGAAGGGTGTGCATCTGGAGAGTCAAGGATGAGAAGAGGAAGTTCTTCCCCTGTGCTGCATGAGTATGTTGAAATTGAACGATCGGTAACTGATGACAGGCAGTCGCTCGATACGCGCAAGGCCCTGTCGCCCGAAGCTGACTGGCAGGTGAGCAGATCTGTCGGGAGATAGGAGCATGAGGGAGAGGGTAAGCTGCTAGGTCCTTCCTCGAGCTGACCCGCAGGGGTAGGTAGTTTTATTCAATCAAGCATCGGGTGTATGTATGGCATTATCAGAGTTTGCTAGTTCGCACCACTTAAACTGACATCAGAATGGCTTGCTGCAGAAATCCAACTCACTCCTGAATTGACGTAGAGCCCGCGATGGGTTGAGAAGAGTGATTGCAATCGTGAACGACGGCACTGACAAGCAGGCAGCGCTAGCTTAGTATAGCGACGATGCCGGGAGAAGGTAAGCCAGGGGTCTAGTACTGAGCTGACAGCAGACTTAAGCGCGGCTGACCCACCCAGCTCTACTCATGGCCAAGCAGAAAGGGCGAGCGAGTGTGAGTTGTCGCGATCCGGCGAAACTGACAAACAGGCAGTGCACAGCGTGGCTTCCTCGAACTTTGAGAGCGAGGCAGTTTACAGTAAGCTTTCTTGGGTGCTGTGATAGCGGATCGCAGAAACCGGGATCTCGTCTCTCGCGTATCTACTCCGGACACGCCCCTTCCTCTCTACTGGATAGAGTGTAGACGTCAATCGTCGAGAGCTGTGAGTTGCCTGCACCCGTTAACGAACTGACAAGCAGGACTCCTTGGTGCAGCTCAGTCGTCCAGCCCTCGCCAAAGGTGAGCTTCCGTTCCTCTGCAGGCATAGCTGACAGCAGTACCACACCTTCACAGCCTACACCCATGTCGTGGCTGTCAGAGTCAGCTCGCATCACTACCGATGGTCAGACTTGGTGCCAAGTTCCAGACTTTGAGTTGATTTATGACTCCGATGTAACTGACGAACAGGCTGGCCACATACTGCGCAGAGAGGCTTCTAGCATACTGGAAGCTGGACTTGGTCTATCGTCAGCTGACATCAGGCAGCAGGCAGGACGAGCTCAACAGAGCTCTCTGTCGTGGCAGCGCGCGCTCTACCGGTGTCGATCTCAATTCTGAATGCGAGAGGAGTGAGTTTGGCGAGCTCTCTGCGATAACTGACCAGCAGCCGACACACCACAGCGTCCTGCCGAGTGCTTGTAGTAAGCTAGTCTGACGAGGTTTTGAGCTAACAACAGACGCACAGAGTCTACCGCGCAAAGCTCTGAGCGATCACACTCGCCCGCCCGCCTTGCACTCACAGACAAGTTTCCGGGACTGTAAGTTGGCTGTCGCGGCCAGTACACAACTGATGAACGGATCGGTACACCGTGGTTTCTAGTCCAGCAAGCTCTGGTGAGCTAATGTCGTTGCGCTCTAAGCCAACAGCCAACAGCAGACAGCTAGATCGTCTATCATGCATTCGATCAGAAGCAAACCGTTCTTAGCAAACATCCTCTGGTCACCACCCTCAAGGTTGGTCGCCGCACAAACATGCCGACTCGGCATCCCAACCTTAGCGCGAAATTAGCGTCCCCGCCCCGTCCTCCACCAATCCACCATCTGCATTCCACCACCCTATCTCCACCCGTCCCTTCTCTCCTCCGTGCAACCTACCAATGCATGCAAAAGCGATGCACAAGGAGCCAAAAGAGAAGCTTCCTGTCGGAGAATCGAACTCCGATCTCCCGCGTGACAAGCGAGCATACTAGCCGTTATACGAACAGGAAGGAATAAACGCCTTGAAAGCGCTCGTCGGAGGCTCCCGGCGGCGCAGGTCTATCAATGTTGACCGCGAAAATTGCTCGTGCGGAGTTGTGAGACTGAGGAGGGGAAGCGCAGCGTTCTGAGCATCCTAGGGAGTTGCAGACGTATGGCGAGATGTCTGATTCTCAGCACTAACGGAGCGCAGACTGCCAACGGCGAGACGCGGAGTCGGTTGGGTTCCTATGGGCCCAGGAGGAAGAGTTCCAGTCCAAACGTCTACCGCAAGCGGAGAGCAGAGCGATACATAAGCGACCAGCGCTACGAGGTTACAGTCGGTGACGGAGTCAAACTGACCAGGGTATTAACTGGGTGAGCCACGGAAACGCGATCGCCTACCCCCTGTAGGGCGAGGAAGTCGGAGTAGGAAACGGAGCGCTGACCATCGAGCCAGGAGAAACAAAGAAAGGACGCTCAGCGAGGAGCATCTCCGTCTCCATCTCAATCCTGAGCACGAGTCCGGCACGACTCCACTCCTTCCAGCTGGTGCGGGTCGTAGCGCACACGACAGCGTTGAGCTTCTGCCTGCTCTCGTCGGTGACCTCCTGAGTCTGGCCCGCGCCGTTCCTGCGACGGGCAATAGCGTCGAGGAAGTACTCGTAGAACATACCCTCGCCCGCATCCTGGATGGTGAGCCTCTCGTTCCACTCCTCGACCCCGACGAACAGCCACATCGTCCCGTCCACGAGGCTGCTGGCCGCAATGAGGCGCACGAGCTCCGAAAGCGGGCTACGGGTATACAAGTTCTGCGGGTCGAAGTCGGCGTATCCCGCAAGATGGGGGAAGACGAAGAAGATGTGC
The DNA here is from genome assembly GCA_039545355.1 of Trichosporon coremiiforme. Lineage (NCBI taxonomy): Eukaryota > Fungi > Basidiomycota > Tremellomycetes > Trichosporonales > Trichosporonaceae > Trichosporon > Trichosporon coremiiforme. The sequence goes on from BCJJ01000042.1 coordinate 80,815, forward strand.
GGCCTCAGAGTGGCAAAGTTGAGCTCGCTGAAGGAGAGCAAGGGACTGCGCCACATGAGAGCCTTGCGGCCCGGGTTGGGGCGGCCGGTGAACTCTTCGATGATGTGGACCACGGGGCGGGTCAGAGAGGCCAGGAGCAGGTACGTCCGGCGACGGTACATGGGGTGCTCGCCGCGGTGGCCCCAGATACGGTACAGCGACTGGTAACGCCGGTCGATTGCGTACCTCAGGCCACGAGAGCTGAGGCGCAATGCACGCAGCGTCTGAGGACTCGCGTACCGGATGATGCCGTCCACGATCTCGAGGTAGGTGCGGTGGTCGAGGATGGCGGTCCTCATGATGCGGACTGGCATGAAGAGGGAGAAGAGAAAGGAGTAGTTGTTAGGACGAGAAGGCGAGTGGGGCAGTCTTAAGCAGGATGCAGTCAGGTCAGCTCTAGCGTGGTCAGGTCCTCAGCGTTAGGCGGTAGGTCAGTCTCGAGCTGGTGAACATGCTACATCTAGGTCTGCCACATACAGGATTGCCTACGGGACATGCCTCCGTTGGTGCGTAAGTGTGTGTTTGGGTGCGGCGGGTGTGCGACAGGTGCGTGTGCACGGAATGTGGACCGGGAGTGCGCGAGGCGAGCAGAGCTGCGTCGCGACGTATGTGTGTTCAGCAGTGCAGAGCCCTGCTCGCGTCGTCGAGCAAATGCACGATCTCTCCCCCAAGCGTGTGGACATACGTCTCCCTCCGGATCATGTCGACCTTGACGTCCCTAATCCTCTGCACCTGCGTCTGGTCCTGGCTATTCCTCCTCTTTTCATGGTTGCGGCGCCTGTACTGCACAGCGCGGACGAAGCAGTCCTTGAAGCTGCGGCTCTTCTCGCTTTGTACACTCTGGGGGGCGACACTTACCAGCGCATTCCACCCCTCCATCCCAACCACGACCCAGGGGTCGCCTTTCGTAGTGGCCCGCGCGACCATCTTGACGAGCTTGCTAATGGGTGTGTCCCTGTAGAAGTCGCGGGACTGTATCTCGTACCGCCGAGTGAGGCTGGGGAGGATCAGGTACGGGTGTGCGCGGTAGATGCGCCAGTTGACGGCTGTCAGGGGACAGAGTGGTGCGAACCACGAGCGCCAGCGGGTGGGGCGAGCACGCCCATTCGGAGCGTAGATCTCGATCACGCGCACGTCCGAGCGTTGCAGTCCGCCGAAGAGAAAGAACGTCCGCCGCCACGGCGTCAGTGTCGTTCGCGGGTGATCGACGAGGACCCACAGTGACTGCGTGTGCGTGTCGATGTGGTGCTTGATGCCCCGACAGGTTAGACGCATTGTACGCAGAGAACGAGCCCCCTGCGTGAAGTACAGGATGCGCTCGATGATGTGCGGGAACCGGTTGTAGTCGAGTACAGCCATCATGCTGCAGGCTGCGAGTATTTGAGGCTGCTGAAGAATGATGAAGGAAGAGCGATTGGAAAACTCGGACATGACCTGTTGTCAGCGACCAGATCATACGCCATGAGCCGGCTAGGTGCACAGAGTGGCGACGTATTTCCAAAGCTCATGAAAGCGTCGTCGCTGTGTGAAGCGGTGTGCTCTCCTCCACTCAGGAGCCCCAAGTAGCTTGGCGGGGGACTGGCGTCAGACTTCTGAACCTAGAGCCGCGGCGATGTGCCATGTTGATAGCGATCCAACTCAATCGCGCCACCGAGAGACAAGTCGGCTTATCAACCGGACGCTGAAGTGCTGCCTACCCGCCGGACCAGTTACACAGAGCGAACTTACAGTTGAGTGGTCAACGGCGTTGATGGCCGTCAGGTGCAGAGAGCAGTCACTCGTAATGATGAGGGAGAAGCATTGTTTGTGTTGTTGTTCTGGTGACCGACACGCACCTTGTGCCAGACGCCAGACGTAATCGCCGCCCCTTCATCATCTGCCTCACGGTCTCGGCCCGGTCGGTAGTTCAGGCACTCAAGACGCCCGGGAAGGACTTAGCACGAGATCAACAATGGAGCGAGAAGTTGTCATGATCGTTTCGTTCGGTAGAAGTGGGTTACTTCTCGACTCTCGACATCTGTCGTCTGCGATGCGATGCGATCTCGGCGGCAACTACTCGACCTCGTCCACACATTACACCGCCTTGATGAATACGACACCGCATATCGATAGCCGATCAGGTCCCGGGTTCGATCCTCGTCTTGGGTCAATGCACTGCGGATCCGTTCTTGACACCTCCTCATCGTGCACCTTCGTCGCAACTTCGACATTCTAGACGTGAGTGCGGGCTCCATAGGGTGCGAAAGACTCACAGCAGCCAAGAAGACTGAGCAAACCTTGATACCCGTCACGTGTCGGAATTACCCGAGATAGGAGCCAAGTCATCTACACCCAGCGCCAGCGCCGCGAGCGCGCAGAGCAGGCGCACGGGTCCAGCAGCTAGTATGCGCAGCAGCCCGGTCAGCCCGGTGCGCAACGGTGCTGCGAACACTAGCTGCTCCCACCTAGTCGTTAGCCCGACGCATGTCACTCGACGAGGATCGGCCAAGCCGGTGGGACCGGGGCTGGACCCGCTCGCCGTGACGGCGCTAGACCTATACGAGTCGCATCCGCACGTCGACCACGAGTCGCGTGCCATACTACGGACGACCTCGCCCACGTCACCAGGAAAGAAGTCCGTCGGCCTCCTGCCCAACGTACAGTATGTGCGTATGATGGGCATCGGGTCGTTCGCAACCGAAGATCTGCTGTGGGACGTCATGCTTCGCTCGGGCGTGGCGATGGACGACGCGGTGGCTATCTTCACCGTTCCGTTTCGCACCAGTTGGACAGCCGAGAACGGGGACACGCAGGGTTTCCAGCGCTTCTACACCGGCTCGCGACAGCATCGGTTCAGCAAGGTCACCTTTGTCGCGAACCACAAGCCCAACCTCGGCGGAACCGTATTTGAGTTCATGGCCGATGAGGTCGACTTCGTCCTCATCCCGCCCATGGGGTACTTCCAGCCCACCGATGCGGACGAGCAGCGACGCATGAAGCGTATCGCGCTGTACTGGCAGTCCCTGATTGACAAGTTGCGCAAGTTCTACCCAAGGACGAAGTTCACGCTCGTCGGGATCGAGGCGTGGGGCGGCGGATGGCTCGAGAGTGCCGTCAAGAAGAACGGACCCAACTTCGAGGCGATCACCAAGAACGAGTACCGAAGACGTATCCCGCACGAGGAGTATCAGCTCGTGACCACGGCACTGTCGGACCTCCGCGCAGTGTACCCCGACATGTGGCCGCCGCAGGGCTCGAACACGCTCTCCGACGAGAGCCCGTGATCGCCCACTGTGACGCGGATCGGCGCGATTTTGTTTCTCTTCAGCTCTTCTGGGGATCCTAATGTAACTGCATGACCTTCTATCTGACTTCTACACCTGTCTCTATTTTTACAGCCTGGCACCCTGCTGGGGTCGCTTCGCGTACTGGTCCCTGACCATCTTCCTGATCTCGGTCTTGATGAGCTTGCCATTGGCGTTTCTCGGGAGGAGCTCGTCGCTGACCCACACAAAGACGGGGCGAGCGTGAGAACGGAGTCGTCCCGCCGCCATCTGCTTGATGTCTTCCGGCGTCGCCTTGGCTCCGGGACGCAGCGACACGGCGAGCGCAACAAGCTCACCGAGCAGGTCGTCCGGAACAGCGACGCAGGCAGCCTCAGCAATCCGATCGTCCTGGTAGACGGCGTTCTCGACCTCCTCAGAGCTGATGTTCTCTCCACCGCGGATGATGATGTCCTTGAAGCGGTCGCTGATGAAGAGGAACCCGTCGTTGTCGAGGTATCCCGCGTCGCCGGTCTCGAACCAGCCGTCCTTGTCGAAGGACTTGGCATTGGCGGCCGCATCGTTGAGGTAGCCCTTCATCATGGTCATGCCGCGGGCCTGAATCATACCGCGCTCATAAGGTTTGAGGACGGCGCGGGTCTCTGGGTCCACAATGCGCACCTCGGCGACGGGTAAGGGGTATCCGCACGACTTGGGGCGCTCGACAAAGTCCTCGCCCGCGATGGCCGTGTGCGGTGCATTCGTCTCGGTCATGCCCCACGCGGACGCGAGTCCGATCTCAGGCCAGCGCTTCTTGATGTCGCCCGCCAGGCGCTCGGGACTCGGCGCACCGCCGTAGCTGACGCCCGTAATGGGGAAGTCCTTCGGCAACTTCGGGCTCTGCATGACCGCAAGCACAATGGCGGGCACACCGCCGATGACGTTGATCTTGTACTTGAGCATGAGACGGACAGCCTCGTCGACGTTCCAGCGGCGCATGAGGACGAGCTGGTTTCCGTCCGTGAAGAACTTGAGCAGGATCGACAGATTGCCCGTCACGTGGAAGAAGGGGACGCCCATGAGACCGACGTTCTGCACTGGCGGGGCGTTCAGCACCATCTCCTGCATCTGCTCGACCGTCGCGCCCTGTCGCATACCGGTGCGGAAGAAGCCGTAGACCGATGAGATGACGTTGTGCAGCGCCGCGCGCTGGGAGGAGAGGACAGCCTTGGGGTACCCAGTCGTGCCAGAGGTGAAGAAGATGTTGCCGTCCGACTCGGGGGTCTGGTCCTCCAGGCCGAAGCCGCGGCCCTCGAGGATGGGCTGAGTGAGTTGCGGCGGAACGTCGAGCTGCTTGATGTCCACAAAGGGGATGCCGAGGATCTTTCCGAGGTGCTCTGTCCTCTGCCACGAGTAGATCTGCTGGATGCCCGCATCAGCGAGCGCCACCTGGTGGGGGGCCAGGGCGGCGGCGGTCGCCGCATCACAGAGCACGATCGCAGGGCGCGCAATCTTGAGACAGTGAACCTGCGAATCAGGCTGCGTCGCGGCGTTCACCATGACCGGAACAGCGCCGATGAGGTGCACTGCCGTCCACGCGATGACCCAGTAGGCAGAATTGAAGCCGACGACACCGACGTTGTCGCCCTGCCGTGTACCGCGCTGAACGAGCCAAGCGGCGAGCTCAACGGCGTACTTCTTCACCTCGCCGAAGGTGAAGATCTCACGATCCTCGGGGTTTCCAGGCTCCGGGACAGGCGCGTTGAGGAATGGCCGGTCGGCGTACTGGTTCATCTTCTCGAGAAGGTAGGAGCGGAAGCTCTTGGGAGCCTGGGAGTTAGCACGATGCGGCGCTAGTGGTAGGCTTAGACGATCGGAAGATGATCTCTTTTCCTTCTCTTCCGCGCAGTTCCGCTGATCTGGAGCTGGCAGGCACTCACATTCTTCCAGACGGTGGTGGGACGGCCAGCAATGTTGATAGTCTCGAGCTCGAAGGGAGTGCCGGGCTTGCAGAGGATCTTGTCGCATTCGCCGACGGGCGTGCGCTTGGGAGGAGCGGCGGCGGCCATGGTGGTGGGTGACTTTGCTGGGCTGCCGGGGTGAAGAGACAAAGTGGGAGAAGTTCAGATGTTGCCCATCTCGACTTTATGGAGTACCTGTCTCTGGCCGCGGCACGCAGGAGGCTGGAGCCGCTGGCCAGCTGGAATTGCGCGCGCGATTGCCGTCGGGTACGGCGGTAAAGTGCCGGGGTGGTAAGGGGGTACGGTGGGTGCCGGTGAGCCAGGGGATGCCAGGATGCCAAGCGGCGAGTGATGAGCCAAAAGGAGCCGGTCGGAGGTCCCCGTCGAGAGCCAAAGCTTGGGCGATGGGCGAGCTTGGGTGAGTGTCGCGGCGTCCAAACGATGAAAAGGGAGTGCGGGGCTCGACCGGCACGACGCCAGAGGCTCGGCATCCAACAGGATCTCTGGGTATCGATGTGGGGGAGGGATTGGAGAAGGGTGACGCTCAGGAAATGGCCCTGGAAATCGCACAACCAAACCCCGGCTACAGACGTGCCGACCCCGTGGGGTCCTGCGCTGCCCACCTTTAGCTCAGGTTCTGCCGCCAGACGCGGGGGAGGCTGCAAGAACTCCATCTCGATGAACGGAGGTGGCTTGGGCGGGCACAGGTACGTCCTGGGGCCTCAGGAACGCGGCCTTGCATGAAGGGCTGGGACTACGATGCGCGGTCATTTACCAGCCTGAGGCGAGGCGGGGATGGCCGCAGGCGGCATGGATTCGAAATCTAGAGCAGCCTCCTCGTCCCATTTGGTCATGGAGCACCAACCCATCAAGTCTAGACTACCTCCATGAAGCATATCTGTGTCTAACATTCGCTATAGGGCATACCCCGTCTTTATCTAGACAATCTAGGATCCGAAGTCCATTGCTGTGTCCATCACAGCTTGCTAGCTCGCTTGCGGCCATTCTTAGGGGCCAGAGTCGTGTGCATGCCGGCGCAGATACGACGTCCCGAGTCCCAGTCGGACATCTGCATGGGTCAGTTGCTCTCCCCGCAGCTTCAGAGAGGACACTCACAACACAGCGCGCAGTGCTCAGGCTGCCGGCCATCTTGTCAATGGTGACCTCGACACGCATCCTCGTTCCGCTGTCTGTTAGCCGTGATCAGAATAGCAAACCCACGCAGGCGCCGCATTGTAGTAGTTCATGTCGATCGAGATACTCGGGCCCTGCCCCTTTCCAGGCGGCACGCGGAGTCGCGCAAAAGAAGCACCAGTGATCCTGTGGTCAGCTAATGCTGCACGCATCGCAGCCGCGGCGCCGCGGTGAGACATACATGTCGACGAGCCATGCGGCCGCACCGCCGTGCAGCCCACCCATGCCGTTGATCCAGCCTGAGGTTAGCTCCACTTCCAGCACTGGTACTCACTCTCCTGAACGACCGCTTCGTACACAGCGACCCATCCCTCGCACTCGCGGAAGCCCTTCTCGTTGATTGGCGGGAGGGGGTCCTGCTCGACCGCGCGGACGTGCGGGGCCATGATCTCGCCCGCAAACGGCATACGCCTCAGGCGCCGCTGGACCTCGGATGTATCGAAGTCGGTCGCGGGCTCGCGCCCAGGGGTGATCGTGAAGCCCATTCTTTCGGCGTCGCCTTCGTAGTCGGACATGAGGGTTGGTGTGGAACAGCAAGCTTGCTTCGCGAAGCTTGGGCTTGTGGTGGCAACGAGCGAGATGAAGTGCTAGAGACAGACCACCGGAGCTAGCCGAGTACGGAAAGTCAAGCGGGGGCCAGGGTATCAACAAAGGGCGGTTAGCCGACAGAGCGGGGCCAACTTTCGTCCCAGCGGCGCACGCCGCACCACCCACCAGGGCTGGAACTGATACCTGGCGCATTGAAGCCAACCGTTTCCAGACCGCCCAGACCGATGGGCTTCAGACATGCTCGGTATTCGATTCCTGAAACCGTAGATATCAGCGCAGGAGACAGCCGATGCCAAGAGCCACAAATTGCTGACAGTATGCAGATCTGCGGTGCGGCAAAGCAGGTGGAGGAAAGGGGGGGCGCGGAGCTGAGCGCTTTCAACCGCTTTACACGTCTCTCGAAAAGCACATCCCGATGCACGGAGACGCTTGCCTCTACTCGCTGCACTCTAGCTGCGACGCACACTCAAGGCATAGGCATGTCGTTACGGACGATGGAGCAGTCAACCTGTTGAATGCTGTGCCTTGACGGCGGCATGCCTCCACCACTGGCGATCGCGTCTCGCGTGGACATGACGTCTGGACCTGATCAACGGCGACGCAACTTTTTCCTGCATCCATCGCATCTCTCACTCGCCATGCCCGCTCATGCACAATGAGCATCGACTACGCCGGCTTCCCCCACCTCGTCGAGGAGATCATCGACCTAGCCGATCCCGATGTGTTAGGCGTGCTGCGTCTCGTGAGCCGTGCGGTGCGGGAGCGGGTCGACCGGCGGCTCCAGTACCACTTAATCCTGGCCGACAACCGGCACAGCGCCTACATAACGCCGATATGGAGCGACGACTGGCTCGAGCTGCCGTCGAGCGCCCGCATCCTCGACCTGTACAAGCACCACCCGAAGCTCCGGACGAGCCGCTTCGACTTCCCCAACCCGGTGAATGCGAAGGAGCGCTACCCTCGCCTGAAATGCGACTACCCAATGCTAAAGTACATCCGCTTCATGGAGAGTCCGGACGTCGCCGCTCCGTTCGACCCGGACAGCCCACCGACGCTAATCCTGCCCATCAGACTGTGGCAGAATCAGGAGTACTACGATAACGGACCGCTCTTCGTGCCGGAACAGTGCACGAGCGTGCAGGTCGATGCCCGCAAGGCCGTCTTCGTCCTCCGCTGCACACCCGGACAGGGTTACATCAAGTTCCGCTTCTACACGCCGATCAAGTTCATCGTGGTTGTCGTGCTACCGGGTCATCAGCCGCCTGCCCGCGTCTGGCCGAACGAGGACCCGCGCCGATTACCCGTCGTGAACAGCCTGGTAGAGGCGATCGTCGACGGCATGAACATGCCTCACACGACGGGGGCGCGGTGGATCATCGCGGGACTCGAAACGTGGGAACAGGGCGGCCAGGGATACGAGGTCGCCCTGTCTGATGAGCTCTCATGGCCGGAGAGACTGAAGGAGCTTGTGCTGCGAGAAGGGCGCTGGATCATGGACTGGGACGAACCGATGGTGCGTAGAGTCACATCACAGATGTCGTTCTTGACACTGGACGACTGGAGGAGAGCCGTCGGAGAGGAAGAGTGGGAGCTCGTCACTGGCGCCCACACATAGAAAGACTGCGGCAATGTGTATTCAACGTCTTCGATCTTTTCTGTACACATCGCCCTGTAGCGCACATCATCATGCTATCGACACTGCATCTTCATTGACAAGGCCGACGCCGCTACGTCACACGACCGCCACCGTAGGACCACCTCCGAATCCCGAGGTAGGCTTTTCCTGACCTACTGACAACTACTGAATAGCGCTTACTCGACGACTCATGTGGCTACTCGGTAGTCGACCATGGCAGGGCGCGGTCCAGGCCGTCAGTCTTGCTCCGGTCGTTAAGCGCGTATCCTTCCAAATCGGGAGCTGAGCAGTGCGTGTGGATACTGTGTCTCATGGACATTACGAAGAACTTCTCAACACCTCCACTCATCGCACGATCTGCCCCTCTCGAACGATGTCCCAGACCGCCTTCTGCGGGGACCAGCATCGGGAATCATCTTCGCGATTATCGACCACGCCGACTATGCCAGTTTCCCAGCCTAGCGCCTGACGTGCCGTTTCATCCGTGCCCACCTCGACCTGCAGCTGCAGACGCATGTCGTACTGAAGCGAACCGCCCTGGAGCAACACCACCTCGCGTGTCGGCTGGTGCGACTGGGGAGCATGAACTGGAAGACGAAGTGGAGCTACAACGTCTCGTACATTGACTACCTCGTCGACGATGAGGAGGAGGGCATAGGACTCGATGAGGCGGTTGTCAAACGCGAGCTGGTTCCCGCCAGCGTCATGGTAGTGCGCACGATACCGTCGCGCTTCAAGGCGGACGGCCCGGACCCGTGGCCAGAGCTCGTCAATCTCATCACGACTGTATACCGGTATCCGCACTGGACGGGCGGACACATGACGAGGGTTCACAGTAGGGATGAGACTGCCCGCTCCGAACGCCCGATTCTCGTCCTCAGGACATCGATGGTATGATCAGCTCACGACCATGGACGCTTTGCGAGGACCCGGCAGGAAACTCTGGCATCTCGTCGACACGGTGCATGACGTCCTGGACGTTGGCGTCGACAACTGAGCCGATCTAGAGCCATGACGGCAGAGACTTATGGGACACTTGGCGAAACTAATGATACTCCTTGCATGCTAAACGGTAGTCCTCGCATGCTAAACGGTTGTACTTCTATTGGACCGGAACAAGAACACGAGACAGGAACTTGTCCATCTTCTGCAAGCCAGCATTGTTCATTTCGAACACGCCGGCGACGTGCTGATCAGGGCGGACGAGAACGGCGGCTGCATCGTCAACGCCGTAGCGCACGTATGCCGCGCCATCAACGTCGGAATACAGGGTGTCGCGAGCTGCGTAGCCCTGCTTCACGCCGTACACTGTCCTACGGGGACGGAGGACCTCCTCGAAGCTGTTCATCACGTTCTGGACGTCCGAGTGCGGACTCTTGAAGACAGTGATAACTTCGATGACGCTGTCGAGGTCGTTGCCACCTCTCGTGAAGCGCTTGACGAGCTTAGTCAGGTCTGCAGTGTAAGCTGACAGTTTCTCTTGAATTGTTCCATCAACGACGTCGCCCGGGAACACTGATGTCAGCTTCGTCTCACGCACCTACTCACAGACGACCTTCCAGAGCCCATTAGCCCTCATGCGGGTCTGGAGCTGCGCCTCCATCGAGTTGAATACAAGTTTCACAGGCGCATTTTCGAAGTGTGACCCAACCTTGACCTCGCTGGCGCAGTGCGAGTCATGCTCCTCCTCCCCGGCCACAATGAGACCAGAGTCGTACAGCACAGCTGTTCCGCTCATCCACTTCATGCTCTGCTTGAAGGCCCTCCCGAATTCCCCCGGCTCCGCCTTCCGCTGACCAGTGAAGTAGCTGCTCCACAGTTTGTCGAACGTGATGAGCTGGGCGGCGACCTGGTGTCTCTCGGGACTGTATGTGCGCGCAACGCCTGGATGATGCGTACCCTTCAATACGCCGGCGAGCTTCCAGCCAAGGTTGAACCCGTCCAGCATGGAGACGTTCATGCCCTGTCCTGCCTTGGGCGAGTGGGTATGGCATGCGTCGCCCGCAATCAGGACTCGTCCCGAGTGCGCCTCCATGGACGGCGTGCACCGCTGCGCAACCTCGTATACGGTCCACCAGTCGACGTACTCGATGTTGACCCGGTGCGGGCTCAACCAATCTTTCAGAATAGCGACAAGCTTCTCGCACGACACAGCTTTGCGGTCGAAGGGCTCGCCGGACGTTCCGAGAGGGACGTAAATACGCACCATGTCCCCCTCTCGGGGCAGAAGGACGATACTGTGTCCGTGACGCTGGAAGATGTTGATTCCCCCCAGGGTGGTAAGGTCGGTGTCGAGCACGACGTCCATGGCTCCGAAGAACGAGGAGGTGCGCTCGCCCTCGGGCACGAGACCGATTGTGCGGCGTACCCACGAGTGCGCGCCGTCACAGCCGACGAGGTACTTACACCGCACGGTCTCGGTGACAGCGCCGGTAGTCTCAGAGTGGGCGTAGGAGTTATCGACGCGGATGTTGGAGCGGTAGAGACCGTTGCGCTCGTCCCAGCCTTCGGGAGGTGGTACGGAGTGCAGCTCTACGCGGACAGGGTAATCCCTCCCCTCATCCACCTCCATGGCGCGGGGAGCAAGAAGGCGCTCGACCTGCATGCCATGCCGCTCCATCTCCTGGATAAAGTTGCGCTCGATGACGGCCTGGCCCAGCATGCCGGCGGGCAGGCGGGAGAACGCACTCGTGTCGTAGTCGACTTGCTGGTTGACGCGGGGCACGTCTCCATCGCAGTCCCACATGAAGCCCTCCTTCCAGAAGAGTCCCTCGTCCCTTATGGCGGCGTACAAGCCCATCGATTCCAACACTTCAGAGGTGCGCGCATGGATCCCATCGGCATGTCCACGAAGGACTGGGTGCGGCATCTTGTCCACAATCCTTGCGTTCACTCCGAGCTGGGCCAGCTGTGTCGCGAGCATGAGCCCGGCTGTTCATCAGCACGACATTACAGGAGCGTTGAAGGAGGGTGGACGTACCAGGGCCAGCGCCAATGATGAGCACGTCGCAATGCGACTCGGGGATTTCGGCGGTTGTCATAGCGGTCTGGGGAAAGAGACCGATACCGAGGCACGCTTGGACTAGATATACGAGTCGCTAGCGCGATCGCACGACCGCAGGCGCGAGCAGGACGACAGGGGAGCGAGCTTGCCGAGCATCGTCAGAGCGTGATTTTTCATGCCCGGAGTCGATGACACACTTTGACTGGATCGACTGGAGCAAACAGTCGCTTCCGATCGCGATAGTTCAGGTCCTATTCAGGGTCAGAGGACATGGATGTGTGCGGTCGACACATGTTGGCACGGCTGTGGAGCAGAACTTTCGAAGTCGGTGTGGCCGTATAAGTCGATTAAGGTTCAGACTCGAACGCGGAGGGAGCGCCGTTAGCGCCTGGGCTTGCTAGATGTTCAGGCCGACCCCAAGCGGCCGAGCAGAGAAGAGGGATCATTGGCTGCCAGCGAGCAGAGCGCGGAACTTGGAGTTTGGGTGGGCTCTTCTATCGATGCTCTGCGCGATAATCGAGTCATGTTCAGGCTTTAGGGCCTCTAGAATGCCGCACTTGATGATAGAACGAGTCGATTGTGCGACTTCTATCGCCCGCAGAATTGCAGAGGTGCAATATTTTGATCGGGGAACTGGAGGATAGTTGCCGACTGGCCTCCGCTCAGTAGCCCCGCAGGAACAACGTTCCTTCTTGAGCAGGGGGGCGGCATCTTACGAGCACAATGAAGAAGGGCAATCCAAGTCGAGTCAGTGCGCTGGCAGCTCTGCTTGCCTCTGGCTGCAGTCAAGCGGGATCGAGACTTGTCAGCCTCTGCCAGACTTGGACTACAGGTTCACTGCATGTGCGTTTTAATTACTTCTCTACTTCCTACAGACTCCCACCATTGCAGGCAGATTCCCACCACTGCAGGTGGACTCCTGCAGAGCGCTACGTGAGGGGAACCATGACTCCGCGCTGGTAGGTAGGGCGAGATTTGAGGCGAGCGTACCACTTGTCGAGGTTTGGAGTCTTCTGCTTGCGCTCGATGTCCATCTCGAACCATCCATACAGGAAGCAGCCGAGGGGGATGTCGCCAACGCCGAACTCGTCTCCGCTGAACCACTCGTGGGTCTCCAGCCACTGCTCAGGGATGCGAAGGAGTTCCTCACACTGGTCCTTGGCCTTGTTGATGGAGTCCCAGTTGCGGTTCTCCTCCTTCTCACGGACGATGGGCCAGAACACGTTGCGGAACACGGGCGCGAAGGACGATGAACACCAGTCCATCCACCTGTCGCCGACCGCCTTGTCCTTGGGCTTCATCTCTTGGTATTCTGCCGAGTACTGTTCGTACATGTATCGAACGATCGCGTTCGACTCGCACAGGACGAAGTCGCCGTCAACGAGTGTCGGGATTTGTGCCATCGGGTTCATGGCCAGGTACTCGGGCGTGTGGGTGCCGCCGTACGGGCCGCCAACGATTTTGGAATCGAAGTCGAGACCGAGCTCGTACGCCGCCCACAGCGCCTTCTTGACGTTGTTCGAGTTGTGTCGGCCCCAGATGGTAATCATGCTGAGCGTGGGAGTGGTGAGCAACAGTGAGCTAATGATGCCGATGAGGTACAAACGTCACCGAGGTCAGCCCACCGAAGCTGCTCACGTCAGCGAGCGGCCAATTCCGTATCGGAGCCGAGCTAGCCGACGCCTCGGCGAACAAACAATCGCCCTCCGACCAGCTGGATCTCTGCACTGCACTTTACACGATATCCTTTTAGGAGCAAGTTTCGACATAAGACGCTCTACAGTCCAATAGTTAGTACTACACCAAGTAAACTACTGGTAGCGGAAGCCCTCGTGACCTTCAAGTACAGCTAGACCTCGGTTGGCGCGCATGTTTGCCCGGACCATGTACAGCTTTAGGCCTGCCGCCGCAAAGATCATGACACCGTTCATGGCGACAGTGAGCCAGACGCCCGTGGGGTAGCCTCGAGCCGCCTCGGACTCCTTGAACGCAACGGCTGCGATAATGCCTCCGATACCGCCAAACGCAATGACGACCGCGGATGTGAACGCACGCTTGCTCTGCGCTCTGATGTTTGCTTGCGACCAACTGAGGATCAGTGGGCAGATACCATTCGACCCCGCGCAAGCAAGCTGCCGTTAGCACTGGCGCATGTAGACTGACTTACGAAGACGCCAAAGTAGCGAGCACCTTTCTGACCCTTTGGCAGTTGCGAGTACACCATGGTTCCCGTGATCATGACGACGGCATCAAAGATGACGACTTGCGACCTCCACTTCGTCCTGTCTGCAATGAAAGCAAGAGTGATGGTCTGGATCATCATCCAGATCTGGGGTGGACAGATGAGAATCTGGGACAGGGCGTTGCTAAAACCCATCGACGCTAGAATTCTAAGATGAGCGCTCAGAGCAGCATGTTGAACTCACCGTGGTTGGAAGAAAGCCAGCGAATACCCGCCCATCGTCCCGCAACAGAAACAGTATCCCCATATCCAGATCTTGGGGTCTCTGACGTATCGAAGTATCTTGTGCATGTCGAGCTTATCGGCGTCGGCATCGGCGCGGTCCCGCTGGATGCGAGTAGTGACAATGTGGCGCTCTTTTTCTGTCAAGAACGTGGCACGATCCGGGAAGTCCTGGATGCCGAGATACGTCGTAATGGCAACGAGGACGGTGAGCACACCACAGAGTAGGAAGATCCACTGCCAGCCAGCGAGTCCGCGCTTTCCGTCGAGGTGCGAGAAGCCCCAGGTCATGATCCCCGCGAGACCCGCCATGACGCATGACACGGTGAAGAAGATCGAGTTACGACTCGCCATGTTGCGGCGTGGATACCAGCATGCCAGCAGATACGCAGCGCCGGGAAGAGGGCAGCTCTCGAACATGCCGAGAAGAAGACGCTGAACGACGAGGTGGGTCCATGAGGTGGCGAACGTCATGGTGATCATCACGATGCCCCAGAGGAGGACGGCGGTGCCGAGCCACCAACGAGGGCCAAAACGTCTCAAACCCAACTGCGATGGCAGTTCACAGACGATGTATGTCAAGAAGAACACCAAGGTGATAATGCTGAAGCGCATACCCACTCCAAGGCCGAGAGTGTGTTGCATAGCCATGTTGTTCGCTTGACGGGCGAGTGAGACGTTGTTCCGGTCGATCAGTGAGATGCTGTACATGGCGGAGAGGATGGGCACGATTCGCAGGTCTATCTTGCGCGTGAGGCGCTTTACCTCGATGGGATCGAAACCATCATCGATGCTCTTGAATGAAGGGTAGGGGCGGGTGAGCTTGAGGCTGTCGTCGCCGTTGACACTCGAAGGTAGGTGATCATCATCGTACCCAGGGTTCTTCTCGTCGTACCGGATACTCATTGCTGGTAGGGGGCAGGTACGGGTAACGAGTCAGCAGATAGAGTGCGCTGGCTTTTATACAGCACATGGGAGTGTCTGAACGGTCAAGACGACTATCCGGTCTTGATGCCTTATCCAAGTCCCACCGCTGCACTCCATGGCCGCGAACGGGCCGATTAGTGGCGGTTAATCTTCTGCTGATTACGGGCAACATGGCGTTTTGCGTCAGCACATGTGCGACGAAGCAACGTTGCTTCCGATACATCGCGTCTATGTGCAGCCAGATGACGAGCAACATTCGGATGGCGTTTGCCCATGCAGCAACCTTGCTCCACGGACAAGTCGTCGACGTTCGTTTCTACGCGTCGTACTAATATTCGTCGGGGACAGGGGTGGGTCGGGGATCGGCGAGTCATCTTCTGTGAGCATGTGGAGTTCCATTGACGGTTATCGCAATCATCTTTGAGTTCGGCAGCGCACATCTGGAACGCTAGAGCGCCACATTCCAAGTACGTACGCGCTGAGCATCTCCCATAGCTTCCATGTTACCCTCTAGAATCGCCGCGTTTGCCGTTCACTCTCGATTGTCGGTTAGCCCAAGCTGTCACAGACATTCCCTCCTCTAATGGGGACAACTGCTCTGCAGTGCATCCGCACCCCAGGGGCAGCGTCTGTCGTGGAACGAATCGATATCGCACTCAAAAGCATGATAGACCGCGATGTTACGTAATCCATGAAGCTTAATAAGCATCTGCGGAGTAGAACTGCCAGCACATCTGTTTACGTAAAAACAGCCCAAGCCCCTATAGTACAATGGTTAGTACGCGAGTCTCATATGCGTAAAAAGCAATCTCTAGATCTCAGTTCGATTCTGAGTGGGGGCACGAAATCTTTTGGGCACCCCGATTAAGGTGCGTGATTTTTGGTGCGGCGTTCGATGGCGTCTTCGGTGCCCAACGGGAGCTCGAGGGCGAGTCGCGTCGGCCAGCGGTGCTCACCCGGAGACACGCGGGGGCCCGGCGTGATTTTCGAACTCATGCAGGGCTGAGTGCGCAAGCACGCGTGACCGATCGCCGAAGCGAGGCATTTCAGACCTCACCGCAGAGTCAGCAGCCGAGCCTCACCGCAGCTAGCCTCCACACCTCCACCATTCGGTGACGGTCGGACTTCACCCGGCCGAAAACACACTCATAACTGGCTCATCGTCTCCTTTCGCAGCACTTTGTTCTAGCCTGTAACCACCGCGCGCTCACACTCTCGTACTGCAACCCGTCGTCGACTGTAGTGCGTTCTCTTTCGCTCCCATCGACGTTCGGACGCCCAGCGATCTCGGCGAACATCGGACACCCGAAACCGAAAAAGCCCCACGCAACACGCTGCCGAGAGCAGACCGTGGAGCTGACATCCAACATCTGCAGGTTGACACGCGCAGTCTAACTACAGCATGCTTCCGCTAATGCGCGCGGGACTCCGTGCTGCGCCGGGGTCGAGCCGGCGGATATCGAGCTTACGAACACTGCGGACGCCGAGCGTCAAGGTTCAGTCCGTGCCGGCGCGATGGGCCGACTCGTGTTGGGGCTGCTCGCGGCGATGGCACTCTAGCGACTCGAAGCCGCCCTCGAACACGAACGCGACGTCATCACAGTCCTCCCAGTCGACCCAGTCCTCTTCCTCCTCTTCCGACGCTTCTACCTCATCGAGCTCGACCAGATCGACGAGCACGACGAGTACGGACTCTCATGCTGGCCACGACCACGCCGAGGCGTCATCCACGATGAAGAAGCCCGCCCAACACAGTCATGGACACGACCACGACCACTCTCACGGGGGCATCTTCCACACGCACGCGCACGATCACAGCGAGGGCGCCGAGCAGCTCATCACGGCGCTGAAGTCAGGCAAGCTCGACCGCGGAACGGCAATCACTCTGATCGGTCTCGCTTCGAACGTGGGTCTGACGGTCGCGAAGGGCGTGGCGGGTCTAGCCATGAATTCTGCCTCCCTGCTCGCCGAGGCGGGCCACTCGCTCTCCGACCTGCTCGGTGACTTCGTGACACTCGCGACGTGGCGTATCTCGCGCAAACCGCCCGACGACAAGTTCCCCTTCGGCTACGCCAAGTTCGAGACGTTCGGCACCCTGGCCGTCTCGGTGATTCTCATCGGCGGCGCGATCGGCATCGGTCTGCACTCTTACCACCTCCTGCTCCAGACGCTCATGCCGTACCTGGAGAGTCTACCTGCTGACTCGACGTTGGCGGGCCTGAAGAACTGGCTGCCGAATAGTGTGCCGAGCCCGCTACTCGAGATGTTCCACAGCCACGGAGCCGGCGGACACGACCACGGCGCCGAGGGACACGTGCACGCCGCAACCGAGCCTGGAGCGATCCTGAACCCGCACGCTGCCTGGTTCGCCCTTGCCTCGGTGGTGATCAAGGAGTGGCTGTACCAGGCGACGAACAAAGTGGCGAAGCAGGAGAACTCGCCTGTCTTGCGCGCGAATGCGCTTCACCACCGCGCCGACGCGCTGACGTCGCTCGTGGCGCTGACGTCCATCCTCGGATCGAGCTTCACGAGCTACCACTGGCTCGATCCCGTGGGCGGTATCGCCGTCTCGTTTTTCATCCTGCAGCAGGGTCTCTCGCTCTCAAAGCAGGCTTTCATGGAGCTGCTCGACGTCGGCATCGATGCCAAGACCAAGAAGAGCATAGAGGGCACGATCGGCGACCTCGTCGACGGCAAGAACCTCATCGCCTGCCGCAACGTGCGCGGAACCCGCAGCGGAGGACAGATGATGCTCGACCTCACGATTGTGGTGCCGCCTGAGATGAGCGTGGCCAAGTCGCACGCCATCGAGCTCTCCGTCCGTGACAGGATCATGAACTCGCGCACCGATACGCGCGAGGTCAAGGTCCACGTCCACGGCCAGGGGGAGAACGACGGCCCCAACGGGCCGTTCGGGAGCCCCGCGTCGACGAACGGAAACGGCATCAACAACGACTTCTCTAGACATGGGTGCTAAAGCTGCTGAGCAGGCGATCGAGCGAGCGGAAGCGATGTAACAGATCATGAGATGTATGACACTAGATTGCAGCCTTCCAGAACCTCGATGGCCAGGGGTACGCACACCTCAATCACGATGCACCGCCCCGAATCATAACTCACTTGTCTATCCTTCCACAATTTCCAGAACACTCCTCAGACGGGACCAGCGTGTTTCTGCAAGTCGCACTCCACCGAACGCAAACGCAGTGCGCGTGCCAAAAGCACCTCTGCGTGCAAACCGCAAAAGCTTCGAGCCCTTCTTCGTCTGTTACAACTCGGAAGTACTCCCTTTCGTGCCCCCACTCAGAATCGAACTGAGATCTAGAGATTATGAGACTCGCGTACTAACCATTATACTATAGGGGCTGTGAGCTTGGATGCTGATCACGGAAGCTGGCGGCGGCGGCGTGCTTTTGTGTAGTGTCGAGGAGAGAAGTAACGGCGAGGAATGAAGTAAGATGATGAGGAAGGGAAGTGTGGAAGGGTGGGCAAGGAATGGAGGTTGCGTGATGATTAGCGCGCGGGCGACATCGGACGAAGGTGAGGTGTATGTCTTGAGCTCAAGAGCGCCTAGAAGCCCAGAATGGAAACGCACATACGCACAGGAGGCATCAGCGCTATCACTGGGACATGAAAGTCTCGCCAGTCCGAAGAGCACGGCGCAAGTAGGCGCGGATTTCAGAGGCTGGGGTAACTCGGAAGTCCGAGAATAACAAGGCTCCGAGAATTGAATCTCGGTACGGGGAGCAAACGAGGTTCGCCGACGAGCGTACGCCGAGTACAAGGGAGCTCCTCCTCGCTCTCAAACGCAAGCGAGCCTGCCGTTGTAGATGCGATCAGCCAACCAGTGGGAGTCAGGTAGCCTCGAGTAATTACAGACAGTCACCGAGGAGGCAGCATTGAGATAGTGGCTCGGCGGTCAGAGAAAGAGGTTATTGTTCTCGTGTAGTTTGGCACGCGGAACTCGGACCAGAGGGTCTCAAGAATCACGCTGATACCACTGAAGCGTGAGCTGTCCTGTCTCAATGCTTGATATGCTCGGAGGGTGAGGTCAGATATGGAGTTTCGCCACATGAAGATGGCTCCAAGGTCGTCAGGGGTAGGAGATCGAACGTCCGAGACTTTGCGTAAACTCCGATTTGTGCTTCTCGGAGATCTCACAGGCGACATCAGCGTGCTAGCGCGCTATGCTGCTTATGTCTGTTGTATCCTGACAAATCTGTTTTCTGACGAGCATTAAAGAACCCGGGTAAAGGGGAAGAGAGAGGAGTGATTTAAGCGTGCCACCCTCTGACTCCGCCAACGTGGATGTGACGTCTTCTCGCCACCGCGTCAGGCTCTCATCATCACGCCAGTCCGGTCGCTGTGACTCTCGGGGCGAGGGCCGGAGGCATCATGTCTGGCATTTCCGTTGCAACCCCGCACCTCGGTGAGAGCAGATGAGGAACACTCTCACTGGACCTTCCCCGTCACTTGCCGACTGTGGCAGGCTAACGGAAGCACGTAAGTGCGTGCCATCGCCGTAATCACTCTGCTATCTCTGCGCGTCT
Organism: Trichosporon coremiiforme; assembly: GCA_039545355.1. NCBI lineage: Eukaryota > Fungi > Basidiomycota > Tremellomycetes > Trichosporonales > Trichosporonaceae > Trichosporon > Trichosporon coremiiforme. Next base: position 100,381 of record BCJJ01000042.1, read on the forward strand.
CCGGCCATATGGATACTCCGAGAATCTGCACAGACATGCAGGCCTTGCAGGGTCTATTTGCGACTAACCGCCGGGCCGTGTCCAGGCCGCCGAAAATCAAGGTTCGGCGCCCGGCTCGCCGGCATCTCGCTCGGTCGCTCTAGGTTCCGTTATCGGCACGACTTGCGCGACAGTTGTGATCAGTGCAGTGGGAACGTGGCATCGAAGCATGGCTGCGCAAGGCAGAGAGGCTCCATCAATGCTGTGCTGCCCCACGGAGAACAGGTGCAGTCGTCAGCGTTCGTTTCTGTGAGAATGAGTGAATGAGCGTATGGCTGACGCGGTGTTTCAGTGCGGAGCAACGCGGAACCGTAGTGCCAGACGAGGTGCCGAGTGTTTCGAGCGATATGGGCGGAGTTGAGTCAACTCACGTCAACATGTGTGTGTGTGTGTAAGACCTGGACTCCGATCGCTGATCACTCGCTTGTGGATCGGTATGTGCGCCGTTTAATGCATTGCGCGACTGCGCTTAGGAGGTCGAGAACAAGGGAGACCTTTCCCACAGCACAGGGCCCTTCCAGAAGCATGCATGAAACTAGTGGGGACCAGTGGGGGCTCCTCTTTTAGCCTGTGTCCCGATGTAGATGCCAAGTACTCTAGGCACGATCCCATCGTTTCGAAATGTGTCTTCATGAGCGCAAACTCGGAGGACATGTCACGCTTGCAAGTCACTTTCAGACGGTAGCTCTGAACCTAGATGCGGATCAGCTTATCGCCATGTTACCCGCGTATCAAACGGATCAGCAGGAGCAATGTCGACTCGCAAGGGTTGCTCTGATAAGATTGGCATGCGTCGTCGATGCAATGCTCGGTGTCTTCTTCAACTGTTTATGAAGATGCGTAGCTGCTGGAGATCGTCGTGGTGCGTAGAGATGCTCAGGGTGAAAGCGACCAGGGACGAGACGCGACATGCAGGTTGAGAAGTGCTCGGCGGGATTTCCGATCTTCCCATAGGGCAATCCGACGCACCGTCACCTGGCCGGCACGTACACCTGACACACTCCGATAGGATCCTCGCCGAGAATCTATTCTCGGCCCCTTCCTTTCCCCCCCCCCCCC
>BCJJ01000043.1:0-101421 GCA_039545355.1 Trichosporon coremiiforme
GGGGGGGGGTGAGAGTTGCGTTCCGTATCCCGTACGGGAGGTCTACCTGCCAGCATTCCCCGAGTGCATCCCAAAGTGTATCCCCAAGCAATGCACTTGGCTTGGCTCAGCGTATATCAGTTGTCCGGTTGGTTCGTGCGAGCGCAAGATCCAACGGATTTGGGATGTATTGGTGGCCCATGGCAGAATGCCGAGGGATAAGAAGAGGGGGGGGGGGGGGGGGGGGGGGGGGGGGGGGGGGGGGGGGGGGGATGCCGAGAGTGGGGAGTGCGTACAGTACATTCTACGGCTTCTGAGCGACACAAAGAGACCGTCGAGACGCAGTGGCGAGCCCATTTCGGGCCCTCGGGATGGGATGCTGGATTCGGCGTCTGACACTAGGGTCACCTGAGGCCCAACGGCCAACGCTCCGATCACCCCCCTAAGTTGCATGATGTGATCGGACATCTCGTGCATCTCTTGGCGTCTTGCCGTCTTGCCGTCTTGCCGTCGATGACGTAGTCGGCCACAAGTGGTGGGATTCCGGGTGAGTGGGAGAGTGAGAGTGGGCCGCAAGCTGGCCGCAAGCTGGCCACAAGGCCACAGACATTGATGCAAAAGCAGTGTTGAATTATTGAATGGGTGGGTGTGGGTGGGTGGGTGTGGGTGGATGTATTCAGACTTGAGCTGGTTTAGAGGATTGCAGTAGGGTCGTGGGGCGGACTGCAGAGCGTTCGCCTGTGGGTGTGGTCAGGTGTGAGAGAGTGGTCACATGCTGTCCTCCGACGCGCCGTCATGTGGTGTTTCGTGGGCGGGGACTGCGCCGCGACATTCAACGACCAAGAAGGATCATGCGGTGAGCCAGTGCGCAGCTGGACGCTATCTGGGCAGGTGGAGCGGGCAGCGTCTTAATCTAGTCCAGTGGAGTGGGAACCGCATCCAAGGTCGGAAAATCGCGCCGTCACGCCCGTCGATATGAATGCATGACTGCCAACGGAGGTCACCGCGTCACCGCACCGCACATATCATTGCACTCCGACATGGAGCGCCGGCGTGCCTGCGTTCGGGGGGCACACTGGGTGCGTTACTATAGAAAGGGTGCTATACTCGGCCCGCATTGGAGAAAAGCACTAATGATCAGCATCCGAGCGCCTCTGGCGCCTCTGACGCGATCTGACGCCTATGAGCCAGCGCTTCCTCGGGGACCCTTGTTCGGATATCATGAACGCCAGGAATAGAACGCCCGATAGTGACTCCTGACGAGACTGACACTCCGGAATCCGATGACCAGGCATGGCCGGGATGTGTTGAGCCAGTCACTCTACACCCGCACTCGTCACCCTCACTTGAGAGAGTAGACGTCTGACGCAAGGCGGTGGCAGGGAGGACAGGGAGGAGGAGCACAACGTCACTGGAGACAGAATGGCGCCGCTGGCAGGGAACGAGAATGGCCACCCCCGTCATGCCCATGGACCGGTGCAGCTCGCAGGTCACACGACCGATCCGCTCTGCGCTGTAGATATATCGGACCTGTTTCCAGAAATGCGATCCCAGTCCCTCTGGCCTCTGGCTTATCTGTCGTGACCGCTGACCGACCTCGGCATCTTGATGAACACCGATCGTGACATCTGACATCACTCCCCGGTGAACAGGTAACGTTCTGCATATACTCACGGCTACTCCCCCTGCATGCTGACCTCGGCCTCGACTTCCGCCGCAGTCTCGGCAGTGGCTCCAGTGTCGACCGTCTCGAGGCTTGTGTCCTTGCCCGCCATCTCGTCGTCGAGCTCATCCTCGTCCTCGTCCATGGCCTCATCGGCCGCATTCTCGGCTTCTTCGTCGCCTTCGTCGGAGGAGGACTCGGCCTTCTCGCCAATACGCGCCTTGAGCGCCTCACCTTCCTCGCCCATCTCCTCCTCATTCTCCACCTTGCCCTCTTCGGGAGTGTAGTCCTCATCCCCGCTGTCGTCGCTGGGCAGCTCGACACTCTCAACAAGTTCGGGCTGGATACGCCTAATGAGCAGAGTGGGCTTGACGCGCTTGGCAGGCTTGACATTGGGTCTCTTCAGGTTGCGCAGGTCCTTCAGTGCCTGCTGCTCCGTCTCGCAATTGTCGTCGGCTGCCAGAAGGGCAGTGGTGGCCTCGTGCTCGCGCACGAGCTTGGCCTCCTCGTCGTCGGTGTCTCCGGGACTGAAGCGCAGCGTGCGGCACTCGATACGGCGGTGACGGGCAGCTTCGCGGCGGATACGGCGCTCGATGTGTTTCGCGTTAAGCTTGCGCTTCTTCTTGGACTCGTCGGCGGCTTCCTTCGCCTCCAAGTCCTCGCCCGAGTCAGTGTCAGACTCGCTGCTGTCTGCCTCAGTGAGCTTGGCGGGGTCGTAGTCGGTGTCTTCCTCCGCGTCATCTTCCTCTTCAATGGCAGAAGGAACTGAGATTTTGGGAACCCCCTCGGGATGTTCAGTTTCGTTCAGAGCGTGCCCGATGGCGGCCTGCCAGACGCCGAGAGGGAGCTTCTCGCGCTGCACACGGACCTGGCGCAGAACACGGCTACGTGCCTTCCTGCGTTTCTCGACTTGGCGGAAGAGAGGCTGGAGAGCGGTTATCACACGCAGGCGGCGGGGATGGTAGTAGGTGTGCACTCGGGCACGGAGGACTCGACCACGAGTCTGCACGCGCTCCTCGCGGCTGAGAGGGAGTGTGGGGTCGGGGCGGTCCCAGATCGAGGGGAAAGGGTTGTGACGGAGGTTCTGGAGGGACATGGTGGGCGTGAGGAGAAAGGTATAATAATGTGAGTGGGAGGAAGGCGGAAAGGAGCTGATGAACGGTGGCAACGGTGAGCGGTTGCGTGGGACAGAGTCAGAGAATGGGTGTCGACGCGGCTCTAAGCCAGCTTGCTGGTGTTGGGTACCGGGTCGGTGGGTATCGATTACGAGTGGAGTGGAGTGTGTGGTGAGGAGAGAAGATGCGGGACGGAGGTGAGGTGAGTCAACGCCCTTGGATTCCTCGGAGTGAGGTGTGCACACAAGGGCGCAGTAGTGCACAGTCTGGTCCCTCGATGGCCACTGTCACCGCTAGACCATGCGCACAGGCGTCCTCGCCACACACGTCGTCCCGGACCGCACCTCCGTCAGCATGTCACTAGTGCGCTCAGTCCTCTACTCGTGCAAATAAACATGGAGAGTAAACCTAATGCATAGACCCGGAACACAGACCGAGGGGGAATGGGGATCGCACGACAGGGTTACAACCAACCGATGACTTATCTTATGCACAGACAACGGCGTTGTGTTGTAGCGACAGCGTGCGGTGACAGCACGTTACAGATGATGGTGATGGTTGGGATCAGATGTTGGGAGACATGGGTGGGGGGTCGAAAGAGACTGGAGGGTCCGGTCTTTGAGTGGCTCAGAGTTTGACAGTCCGTAGACGTCGATATTTCGCCTTGATGAGGTGGGATCGTGCTAGTGCGCAAAGAGGTGACCCGACACGAAATCGACACCGTAGCCCTCTGGCGGGTGTCCCTTGCCCGCAGCGTTGCTCGCGTACAGCACCGGCGTCACTGGAGGGGTCATGATGTTGGCCGAGGCAGCAGAGGTAGCGGACGTGGCTGATTCGAGGCTGTCGCGGCGGTCGTAAGCGAGCGCCTCGTAGCTCTGGCACTGGTACGCCCCGAAACCCTGGAAGCTCTTCTCAGATCCAGGGGTCGGGTAGTAGACGTCTCCGAACAAGGGCGCGGGCAGCTGGCAGTGGAACAGGGGCTGGGAGTTTGTGTCACCGAACGAGCTGGAACTGGACGACACCTCACTGAGCTGGCTGCTCGCTTCGCTCGCCGCGCTGCAGCTGTCGTGCTGACGCCACGCATCGCTAATCAGGCGGAACAGCGCATCGGCGGCCTCCTCGTCGCTCATTGTTGGCGTCGAGTTGGCCCTGATCGAGACCTCCTTCTTGCGCTGAGGCGCATCGGACGAGGACGACGCATCCGACGTGGGACTAGGGAGGTTGCTGGACGTGTCGAAGGCTGACTTTGTCAGCTTGAGGGGGGCGGGGCGTACCGCCTTTTCTGTCTTGCGGGCAGCCTTGGACTTGAGGGACTTGGGGGACGACTTCGGGTTCGCTTTGAGGGAATTCTTCCGCACGGCGGGACTGGGAGAAGCGCTGGCGGGCACGGCAGGCGTGGGGGATCGGGGAGGCGTGGCAGCCTTAGTCCTGTCTGATGCCGCGGGGCTGGGCGGCGCGCCGCCGTCCGAGAATTCAGACGAGGTCGGAGACGAGGGAACGTCGCTATCATCCTCTCGGCCGTTCTGGATGGCCCACGCGCGCCGGGTCGCTTGTGCCTGCGACGACTGCCGCTGTAGCATCTCGGGAGTCACCTTGCGGTTGTAGCCCTTATCACGGATCTAAGGGTCAGCATGAGGTCCGATGTTGGGGTTGACATCACTCCAAGCTCGGGCCATGTGTGATGATTCGACATGCGACATGCGGCACGCAGGCCGAGTGTACCCGCACTCTAAAACCGCCAGTAGCCAGGACCATCAGCGAGCGATGGCCCCGCCAAACTGCCTGCCCGCATCGCGGGTGATGCCCATCAGCCAGCCAAACACTCACATGGATGCCACAGGCGTTGCAGAGCTTGACCTTGCCGCCATCAGCGTCGGGACTGGGATGCGTGCGCCAGAGGCAGGTGTCCATCTGCGCGTTAGTTCCCTACCGCTGGGCCAGCTCACCTGACGGCAACCACAGTTCGCACAGTTGCCAACTGCGAGCTTGCGCGGCGGCTGCTTCGGCTGGCGCTGCCCCGTGATGGGGTTGATCTTCTTCCCGCTCGCGCCCGCGCGCTTTGTGGACTCCTCGACGGAGGAGGACGAAGTGCCGCTGCGACGCTGGCGGAGGGAGGGGCCCTTGAAGGAGGAATGGGAGGTCTTCTTGACCATGTTGAGAGATGGCAGTTGTGATGGAAGTGAGGGGAGGAGAGGAGTGATGATGTGGGTAGATGGGAATGATGCGCAGGGAGATGGCGGAGTTATGTGACAGCTAAGTTGGGCAGCGCGGGGTTGGCTTTCGAGGGCCGCACACACACGAACGAGGCGAACGAAGGGTCGAAAGGAAGTCGATGTTCGAGGAAACACACACGGTACACGTCGGTCGAGATGCGAGTTTGGTACGCGAAAGCTGGGTTGCCAAAACGGGTTCCACAAGACGCGTCTCGTGTGACAAAGGTGCTTTTGATTGCAGAAGGCGCAAGAGGTTGTGTATAGATGTCGATAGAGGATCCAATGACGGTCGGCTTGGAAGCTGTCAGACGAAGGGTATCGGGTGTCGCAGAGGAGTCCAAGAGAATGAATGTTCTGCGACTTCTGGCGGGTGTCAGTCCGAAGGGGCTTGGGGGAAATCGGGGTGGGAGGAGCCAGCGATGTGGAGAAACAGCATCATATGTGGTGAGTCGGCCAAAGTTTGGTGAGTGCTCGCAGACACCTGCTCGCGGCTCACGGGCTGAGGGGTTCGGATGATGCTCACTGACAGGGTTGTCGCCTGATGGACAGGTACGCGATTGGGCGGGGGGCACAAGCACCGAGCGGAAAGGACGCGATGGGCAACAATATTGAGGCGCGGAGTCGATGATGGACAAGCGATGGAACAAATGAAAGATGGGCGAGATGAGCAGTCGCAACCGGCGGGTGTGGTCTTAATATGCGATGCAGCTCGAAGCAGCTCCCAGCCATACGCTGTACCGCTAGCCGCGCTGCAACATGCATGCAGCGTAGCGGTGCACGCCACGGAGTAGGGTGCCGTTGTCAAGGAACAGAGAACTGGAAATGCCTTGAGGTAACACTGTGGCTGAGGTCTGAGCGCTGTACCAAAGCTCACCATCTCATGTCAACTCACCTATCAGCGCTCGCCGTGCTCTCCCAAGACGACAGTGCGCTGAGGAATGCACACAACCTCACTCAGGAGTAGTGCACGAGTGCGCGACGCGAAATAGGCACATCACGAATAGAGAACGTGCACACATGAGCATTCTTGCTGGCAGGTATGCATGAATTGTTAGAGGATAGCGCTCGTACGGAATGGTTTCCCGCCGGGGCGGGCAGCCACAAGCGCGGGGGAGAATCCGTAATCGAACGCAGCTAACGCTGGATGGGCTTGACCCGAAGCCGTAATGGCGTCGTGACCCTCAGTGATTGACACATCTGTCGGGCTGGCCTCGCGGCAGCGGCCGTGTTCTCCACGGGGTAACTTGGGGAAACCGGAGATGTCGCGCGGTACTGATCCAGCTGGACAACAGCTTCAGGTTAGGGGACATGTGTCGGTGGCTTCCCTCCGACTGTGTGGGTGGCGTCGGCAAAGGTTATTGTTCCAGCGTCGAGCGTGCGTGTTGTAACACATCGGAACACTGCACGTTCAGGGAGCTGGTTGCACTCTGAGAGCCCACGGACCTGCAGCTGCTAGCACAGACCACGACGCGGCACCTGGGGATCACCACCGCGTGGCGCGAGTCGAGACCTCGGCATGAGTTTCACACATATTGCTCATTCGTTTCGGAAACAGTGTGCAGGAGAAAGTAACAGATATCTATGATGAGCTTGCTACGACGTCATGTAGGTCTGTGAGGCGGTGCGTGATCGAAGTCTGCGATTCCGACGGAAGTCAGCACCACGTCGGTCCTGGTCAGTATCTGGCAACGTCAGTGCCAGATGTCAAGTAATGTAGGCTTGATCACCTGACTGTTGGGTGCTCGGCCGTGCAGTGCCGAAATGGCGAACTGAGGGAGTGAGGAGAGTGCTGTCCAACGTTCCCTTCAGGAGCTCGGTGAGCCACCAAACGCCATGCACACAGGCAACAATAGCGAAAAGATAATGTGCCAGGCGACCCGTGCGTTTGGGGAACGCAGGGACCTCTGTGTACTTGCTGTTCGTAAGCGTATGGGCGCTGCGCGGCACAGGCCCCCAAGGTACCGGTGAGGATCTCATTGGTCTGTCTCCAGCGGCACATCTACGCTCCTAAAGTTAATGTCGGGCACTCCCTTGGCTCCCGTCTGACAACCAGCACAGACAAGTGTACTCACCTCGAGGAATTGCGGGAAGATGCACGAACGCGGAGAAATAAATGGCTCGGTCCCAGGTTTAGCCAAGTTCCAATCGAGCGGGCTGCCGGTGCCATGACTCCATGCTTCTGCGCCGCCTCGAGTTCTTCGCTAGTCTCGCCCCGAATCGGAGTATCCATGGCGTTGCGCGTTGACGGCCTCGAAGCTGATCAATCAAATGTCGTCACTGCCCGCTGCGGCTTGGGGTGCTCCATGTCATGATCTACGTCCTTCGCCGAGGTGGGCAGGTCATGAAGGGCGTCCAAGTTGGAGAGCGCCCCGCGCGACCGCCGATCCAGGCCGTGGTAGCACTATAGCTGTCAGCATCAAGGGCCGCCCAAGGTGAGTGACAGAAGGTAAACTGGGTCTGCGAGGAGGTTGATAAAGGGGAAGGGACGCTGGGATGACGACGATGGGAACGAGGAAGAAAGACGTCGTGTGCATGCCAGTGACGGTAACAACGGCTGAAGCCAGTCACGTCGAGACGCGACTTGGTGGAGACCCCACTTTCACCACGTGGTTGTGAAGCACCACCGCCGTCGATCACCACACAAGCCGACGCCTCCCCGCCTCCGAAATCTCGAGTTCCTCCATCGCGCAACACCACCTAAGCATAACCATAATCTCCATGTCGCATCACGACACTTGGGTTCGCCCAAAGTCGGACGACATCAGGTGAGCTAGTTTCTGCTTCGTGTAGCTGACAGTCAGGGAGGCATGGCATAGCCTCTTCTCCGATCCGCTTCTCTCTCTGGCAAATCTCAAGGCGCTCGCGGCTGGCCCGGGGCTTGGTCACGCGGGCGATGATGGGGGTATCATTCTCAGATCCGTCTACTGGAGAGTGAGTAGTTGCCGCACTCGCAAGTGCAAAGCTAACATGCCTGCAGTTCTATCACGGCTTGCTACCCCCACCGACATCACTCGACCTCTTCCCTCCGGCTTTGGCCGCCGCCCGCAGGGAGTATGACGAATTGAGGGAACGTTACCTGGTTGCTCCTGATGGCCGCTGGGCAGCCGACTGCTCCGGTGGCGACGGGTACGAGCCGTCCTCGGGCTCTGGGGAGGTGTACGACCCGCTGTCGACTGAAGACGACTCGCCGTGGACGGCGTGGTTTGCGCATCTCGAGCTCCGCGCGACGATCAGGCAAGACGTCGACCGCACCTTTCCCGATATGCCGTACTTTCAGGACGAAGGTGTTCGGCGCAGCCTTACCACCATGCTGTTCCTGTTCGCCGTCCTCAACCCGGACGTTGGGTACCGGCAGGTGAGTGACCCGGTTACGTATTGTGCTGAGCGTGACAGGGCATGCATGAACTCCTCGCCGTTTGCTACATGACGGTGGACCGGGACTCGCTTGTGAACGACCTGCCTCCGCGGAGCCCTCGCCCATTGTCGGTTGTGAACATGGATGAGGCGCTCGCGATAACTCTTGACCGAGCCTATGTCGAGCACGACGCGTTTGCTCTGTTCCAGGAGCTTATGCGGTCAGCCAAGTCGTTCTACGAGTGGCGGACAGAGGAGGGACCAGTAGGTTAACCAGACACGTAACACACCTGACATCAAGTTATCGCGTCGGCTGTCTGCGCCCCAGGCTCCCATCATCCAGCGGTGTCATCACCTCTACACCACCCTGATCCGAAAAATCGACCCGCAGATGTGGGAGCGGTTCGACTCCGAGGGCGTCGAGGCTCAGATCTGGGCCATGTAAGTTAACGGGCAGCGATTGTTGAGCTGACTCTCAGCCGATGGATCCGACTGATCCTCACTCGCGAGCTCCCGTTCGAGCAGGCGTTAAGGCTATGGGACGGCCTGTTCGCTTTGGATCCGACGCTTGGGCTGCTCGACTATGTTTGCGTAGCGATGCTTCTTCTGATCCGCAACGAACGTGAGTTGCGAGACGCGGAGTCTTAACTGATATCCAGTCGTGGAGGCCGACTATCCCGTCGTGCTCACTAACTTATTGCACTATCCGTCACCGTCGCCGTCGTACCCGTTCAATCCTGGGCTAATCCTCCAGCAAGCCCAGAGGCTGCGAGACGACCCCTCTGCCGCCTCCGGTGTTGAGGTTATGCTGCAGAACCAGGAGCTGCTCGGCGTTCGGGCAGGAGGATCGTCTGCGGTAGACATCAGCGAGCCGCCAGCTTCGCCGGGGTACTCTTTCTTCGGGCGTAACACGCCTTCACCGGGGCCCAATGGGAGGGCCAGAGCGAGGGGTGGTGTGCAGAGCCTTGCGCAGGGCTTATTCGAGAGGGCTCAGAAGGCAGGACTCGATAAGGCGATTCTGTCAACCGTGACCGACTTACGAGTGAGTGCGCACACATGAGTGACGCTGATCAGATCAGAACAGCTTACCCGATACGTCGTCGTACTCATTTTTCTCCCCGACGAACACCGATAGTGGCAAGGCGTCGCCCTACTCGACGATACCGTCGTCTACTGCTCCCTTACCTCATCGCCCGACGGTCACTCCGCACTCGTCCTCCGACGCGGAGTCCATCCGGTCGCTGCTGAACGCGGACCGGCAGATGGCCGAAGTCCGCCTCGCGATGGTCGGCATGGGCAAGGCGATGGCGGAGTGGCTCGAGCTCGTGCGCAGTGGCGACGGCAGTCCCGATGAGGTTGCACTCGCGTACAAGGGCTTAGATCGCGTCCGAGACAGCTTGCTTGGAGCGGCAGGGTGTGACGTCGAGGATCTCGTGCGCGACTGGACTTGGAACGAGGGTCTGGACACGCACAAGGCGAAGTCGAACTCGAACACACAGACACCACTCGGATCGCCTCGCCACCGGCCACAGACTGACACCACACCTATTCCGAGTGCCTTACTGCCGAAGCGCGGTGACAGCAAGTCTCTCCCGCCCCAGCCGCCGTCTGCACGTACCGAGAGCCCAGAGCCGGCCATCATCGAGGAAGGACTGGGGGCGATGGGTCTGTCCGAGACGAGGACGAAGCCGACGCCGCCACCTGTTGCCGCGTTGCCGGCAGTACCAGCGGTGCATCAGCCGACGCTGCAGCTGTCGACGAGGAATGACACGCCCTCGACGACGCTCCCTCGTGTCCCCGTCCCCGCGCCGACCTCTGCGCACTCCACACCCGGCACCCAAGTGTCACCTCGGCCCGCGTCGCAGGCGAGCGTACCGTCGCCTGAGGTGCGCCTGCACCGGGTAACATCGCGCGAGCCCTCAAACCAGTCCACCCCTTCCCCTGTCTCCGTCACGCACTCTCCGTCTCCGCCTCTTGACCCGCTCGGGGGACTAGGCGTGAACGAGAGTGCCAAAGTAGAACGCCGGCGCTCCGGCATTAGAATGCGGCCGACGTCGAGCAGCTCTGGCTTCTCCGCTGTGGAAGTCGGAGTGGACCCGCTCGGCGCTGGCGTCTGAGTCATAACTGTAATGCAGAATGCATGTTGTAAGCAGTCGCCACTGGATGCCTGGCACGTTCGATGTCCCGTCGATCGCTTGGCACTGACCCCCTGCTAGCGCGCACCGACGGGCAGGATGGAGGACTGTCACTGGTCAGTCAGCAAGGTTGGAGGGATGAACGTCGGAGACCCTCGGTCAGACACGTCGAAGCTGCAGCACGCGTACGCGTCAAGTGGTGGATGACCCTCGGTCTTACGAATCGATCACCCTTGCAACCCTCCGTATACGGACAGAGCCGGGACGCATGGATGCCGGCTGAATAGCGGGCGTGCACGCCACTGATGTGCCGGGATGTGCAGGGTGGAGGTTGGAAGAGGCTCGAAGGTTCCAGGGTCACGTGGCTATTTCTGGCCTGTACGGGCAGCCCCCAGTCCCACTGCGGGTGTGACGCCAGAATGCGCCAGCCATGGCGATGAGGTCATCGCAGCACCTTGTGGCAGCATCACCGAGGTCTTTAAGAACCAGCTCCGCCTGCCCCCCTTTTCCCATCATTCTTACCTACACATCCCCTCTCTCTTCCTCCCACAACACCGGCCGAAACGATGAGCTACTACGGCCACCCCTTCATCATCCCCTCGTACGCCCAGCAGCAGCAGGGCGTATCGGGCTACGACCTCGCCGACATCCAGAACGAGGAGCAGACCGCACTCGCCTACCTCGCCTCCGTCCAGCGACGCAGGCAGGCGGCCGAGGCGGCCCAGCAACTGGCACAGAGGGAGCGCCAGCGTGCCGCTGCCGAGCGTGAGCGTGCAATCCGTATTGCCCAACAGCGCCAGGCGCAGATCGAGGCCGCCGCCCGTCGCGAGAGGGCGGTGCGCGAGGCGGCCGAGCGTGAGCGTCAACGCGAGCGCGCGATGCAGCAAGCCCTCCAGCAGAAGCGTCAGCAGGAGGTCGCCCGCGCCATCTCCGCCGAGCGCCACCGACAGGCCATGGCCGCCGCTGCCTACCAGCGCGCGCTGGCTCAGCACCGCGCCCAGGCCCAGGGCCAGCGAGGTCTCGGCCAGCAGACCCAGCAGCAGCAGCAGCGCCAGCTCCCCGCCTCCCAACTCGGTCGGCAAGAGCAGCAGTCGCAGCAGTACCAGCAGCAGCGCCAGCAGGTCGGCGCCACCTCTGGAGCCGAGCACCACCCTTCTGCCGCCACCGCCGCGGCCCTCTCCGCCCCCTCTGGCCCCAGCGATGACGACGACGCCGGACTCGAGGGCATCAACTCCCTCCTCGGCTCCATGTTTGGATTCAACCTCGCCTCTGGCCCCGAGCCCGCCACACCCCAGCCGCCTAAGCGTAAGCCGCAGCAGCAGAAGCCCAGGCAGCAGCAGCGTGCCCCTCAGCAGACCCAGCAGACCCAGCAGACCGCCACTTCGACTTCGACCCAGCAGGGCGACCAACCCCTCTCCCTCCGCCAGCAGATCCAGCAGGGCGAGGCGGCCAAGCGCCAGCAGCAGCCACAGTCTCAGTCCATCCAGGGTCAGCAGCAGCAGCGCAACCAAGGCCAGGGCCAGGAGGTCCAGCCCGCGCTCGCCGTTGAGGGCGAGGATGGCTCGCTCTCCTTCCCTCCGGAGCTGAACGACCTCCTCGCTCAGATGCTCGGTCTCCAGGTCGGCCCCGCCCAGCCCGGAGAGACGCAGAAGACCAACGCAGGCGAAGTCGTCGGCGACGCCGTCGAGGGCCTCAACGAGCTCCTTGGCCAGTATGGTTTGCAGTTCGTTCCTGATGACGAGGCCGACTCTGCCCAGCAGCAGGGCCAGCAGGGCCAGCAGCAGCAGACTCAGCAGGATCAGCAGCAAAAGGGCACGGCCTCTGGCCTCCCCGCCCCGAACCTGAGCTCGAAGGAGGCTCAGCCCCAGTCTACCCAGCAGCAGACTTCGACCCAGTCCCAGACCCAGACCTCGACACAGCAGCAGCAGCAGACCCGCGGCACCCAGCAGACCCAGCAGGGCCACGACCACCTCGACCCGTCCGCCAAGCCCTTCCAGCCCAAGCAACAGAAGCAGAAGAAGGCCGACTCCAAGGCCCCCGTCACCTCGACCCTCGACAACTACACCAGCCTGCCGCCCTTCCTGCGCGACCTCCTGGGCCAGATGGAGTTCGCGATCGGACAGGACGAGCACCCGTGCAGCGGCGTCTGCGGCGGCAACTGCGACGGCCACACCTGCGGCGACGAGTGTCCCTGCGATGACGCAGCCATGGAGGAGGCCTACCGCCATGCCCAAGATGAGGCTGCCGCCGCCCGTCAGCGTGGCGGCACCATCGGCGGACCCGGCGCCGGTGCGGGTGCCGGCTCAGCGTACGGTATCCCCTCTGGCGCGGCTCAGCCCGACTCGCGCGAAGCTGCTCAGAACGAGAAGAAGGCCGCCTCGATTGGAGGTGCGGCCGCGCAGGTCGCGCGCCAGTACGACCAGACGGGGCACACCGACGTGCCCCTCACCGCAGCCGCGAAGCACGTGCACGACACCGACTTCCAAGCCCACGTCCCGACGCAGCAGGAACAGATCCAGCAGGCCGCTAGGTCCGAGGCCAAGGTCGCCCAGATCGCCGACAGTGCCGCTGCAGCCGCCCGCGAATACAACTCGACGGGCAAGACCAACATCCCCCTGACGCAGGGGGCACAGCACCACCGCGCCGAGGAGAGGGCGGAGGCTGAGCGCGTGACGAAGGAGGAGAAGCGCGAGTCCGAGTATGCCGCCACGCACCCGCGCGTGCACAACAACCAGCAGCACCCTGACGCTGGAAGGCAGCACGAGATGGCCCCCGCCGCGTCTGCTGCGGCTGCGGGTATCGCCTCCGCCGACAACCAGCGCGCCGTGGCGCATGAGCGTGCCGCCGCTGAACAGGCTGCTCGTGTGGCCCAGCAACACCAGCAGGGCGCCCAGGGCGACGTGCCCCTCACCGCCGCCGCGCAGCAGCAGCGTAACGACCAGACCGCAGCCCAGCAGGCGGCCCAGGTCGCGCGTGACGAGCGCTCCTCGGGCCACACTAGTGTTCCGCTCTCCGGTGGGGCTCAGATCCAGCAGCAGGACGAGCGTGCGGCCAGCCAGGCCGCCCAGGCCGCTCGTGACCTCCACAGGACGGGCCACACCAGTGTTCCGACCACGCACGCTGCCCAAAGGGCCGCCGAGGAGGAGCGCCTGGCCGCCCTCGAGCGCAAGAAGGCGAAGAAGGACCGCCAGCGGCAGAAGAAGCAGGCCATGCGCCAGCGCGCCGAGCAGGAACGTGCGGCGCACGGTGCCGCTGCCGGCGGGCTCGATGACCTCAACTCGCCCGAAGCTCAGCAGGCCCTCGCCCAGCTCAAGACCATCGACACCAAGTTCCGCCACTTGAACTCTGAATTCAAGTTCCCGCACAAGCTCAACTTTGGCCCCAGCAATGCCGACCAGACCCAGCCTCCTTTGCTCTTTGACAGGAACAACACCCCTTACCATGCTCAGGCGCACTCGCTCCTGCAGCTCCTGCTCGAGTGCGACGGTGTCCAGTCCGAGGGTAACCGCGCCATTCGGCAGCAGAGGAAGGAGATGGTCCGCCGCATTGAGGACGAGCTCCAGATGCTCGAGAATGAGAGGGATAAGCAGTGGAGGACGGTGAAGCAGCGCAGAGAGGAGGGCGAGAGCGACGAGGACAGCGAAGACAGTGACAGCTCGTGGTGGTACGGCGGCGACTCTAACTCGCGCTAAAGCGTAGTAGTATTAAAAAGGAAAAGATCGAACGTAGTCACATAGAAATCGTAGTCACAAGAAGAACAAGGGATATATGAAGTATTCTGTACCGATCCGAGTTGAACAGTGGTGTTGAGCAGCGGTGGAGCACTGACTGAAGAAAGCCAACTCAGCGGCCAGACTTGCCAGACTTGGCACACGCAACACGGGGCATGGCAGCGCTCGACATCCTCAACTTGCGCCCGCCAGCCCCCACCCCCTCCTCATAACTGATATGCTTCTCCTCACTGACCTCCCTCCCCTTTCCACCTCGCGCTTCAATCCCCGCCTCGACGCGGAGCGCCACACTCTCGAACTCGCTGACCTTGCCCACATCGGGACACTCGACCTTGACCTTCTTCCTGATCTCCCTCCGGAGCCCAAACATGAACCACAGCGCCATCAGTTCCCTCTGTCCGGACCTTGTGCCATAGTGCCTCTCCAGGCTATCAAGATGCTCGCGGGCGTACTTCTTCCTGACCTTGCTGAACCTGGCACTGTAGTCCAGGACACTCTCCCCGTCCTGCTGGCGACAATTCAGAAACTCAATGGCGAGGCGGCGAGAAGAGTCCGAAGATGGGATACGGACCCCAGTGTCAAAGTGATAGGCCAGTTGGGAGAGGAATGTGTCGACACTCTTCATGTAGACGAGAGACCGATGGTAGCCGTACCAAGCCCGAGGACGGGAGCGGAGCGACTTGGCGACGTGCTCGATCTTGTCCTCCTCTGCTAGGAAGAAAGAGGGTTAGGACGCAAGGAGGGCGCGGATTTGCTGGATCCAGGGCTGGAGGGGCTGCGTGCCGTCGAAGGAGCGGAGAGTGGGCGGAGTTGACACGGAAGTGTCGAGATGGGGGAGGCGGGTGAAGGCCGTGAAGATTGGTTTGCAGTTAGGAGGCGACATCCCGCTTGCTTTGCCGGGGAGAGAGAGTACTGGGACAGGACTTATGTAGGGCGGCTTAAGGGAGACAATGTCGAGTCGAGCGCAGTACGGGGGTGTAGCTGAAGCGCATGTGCTGCATAGCTTCAGCGTAAGTGTGTGCATCGATGGTTGCTCGCTATTGTCCATGTTGACGAATGTAAGAAAGGCGCTTACGGCCCCCAGTCTCAAGAGACTTTGTTGCCGAGATATCGGTGAATTTGCGCAAGCGCCAGTGGTCTATGACATCTGTCCTGTTCTCGAAGCTTAGTGTCGACAAATAGACATGGAGTATGCCTTGGACAGCTGCATGTGAGGTGAGAGTGACTTGCAGAGACGTGCAGATGCTGACGCGGCCGCGGCGATCGCTGGCAGGCTGCGGACGACAATCACATCGCAGCAAGTGTGTCATCGCCTCCAACCTTCATCGCTGAAGCCAGGACGATTGACATCCATCGGGCATGGAACGCGCAGGGCAGACGGCTATGCACAGAGCCTGCGTGTCGAGAAACTGGCCCCTCCGAAAGCGTTCAGGCAGAGGACGAGAGTGTTCATTTCGTCGGTGCGACTGGAGTCAGCCGTAACACAGAAAGCTCAAGAACAGCATACTAGACCTTGTAGGCCATTGAGGCAAGCAGGCTGCAGGCGCCGACGGCCAGGACGATGAGGCGCACCTCGAAAGGTTGGGATATGGGTCAACAATGCGGGTTGGTATCAGCGCGGACACGACTATTGCTAGCCCTCTCATGAGGCTCTCGAACCATGTGGGGTCGGGAATCTCGGACATCGTGTGAGGCCTCAGTCGAGTGTTGATGGCGGAGAATGAAGTGACGAGAGAAGAGGAAGAGCGGGGTGAGAGGTGCGTTTGCCGGAGTGTTTGACTGCGGGATGCGCCCTCCGCGGTTTGCCTCACCTGGTCACCACGTTAGTCACAAGTGGCCATCTTCAGAGATCTCAGGCCGCTCATATGATCAAGCAAGATACCTACATGCATAATATTTGTCTACATACTCATGTTCAAGTGCTTCGCACGCACTACTGAGCAGCAGGAGTCGGCTCGTGAGCATAGAACCAATTGGCGACCGGGTTGGCAGCCTCAGTCGCGTTCTATCCAGGCATGCGCCGAAGGGAGCCACGACAGCTTCGATAACGCCGGCGACGGGCTCCACGCCAGCGAGGATGTGCTGAACTTCATCTCCGATAGGCTTAAAGGGGGAAGTGAGAAGTCGAAGCAATTCAATGGGGGGTTTGACAACGCCGACTGTGTGCCGCAGAGTCGGCACAACGGGATCGAGCACGTCCACCATCGAGAAGAGTGCTTCCGAGACTGTGACAAGCGTGTGTCGCGATGTTGTAGGCATGCGAGCGCTGAGGTTGGAGGTAATGGGAGCCGAAAGAGTTGCAAGGGAAAAGGACGAAACCGGATAGGACGCCACCATCATAAGGCTAACCATGGCACACCAGCAAGACCTTAGAGATACGACCAGAGGCGACTATTGGCGCGCAGCTAGCTCAGTGATTCTGATTCGGTGTCTTTCCCTCTCCTCGTCCTTGCGCCAACGCGACTAGCCGCAGCTAGCGCAGCGCCTCTCTTTCGTCTACTTGACTTCGTCCGCAAGCATCGGCGCAGCTGCGGGCTCCGCAGGCGCGTCGTCCAGCTTGACACTGTTGATGTCCTCCACGCGCACGGGCTGCTCCTCGACGTAGTTCGAGTCCTTGATGCGCAGGATAACGGGCAAGCTCATCGGCAGGGAGAACAGGATGAGCATCCACGAGACAATGAGCTCCGTCAGATACGGCGTGGCGACAGCCTCCATACCGTACGAAACAGCGGCCCCGGCGGACTGGATGCTCTTGTAGAAGCCGCTGAGACGGGCGAGGCGGAACGAGTCATTCGTCATGGACGACATAATGTAGTATGCCAGGCCCTGGAAGCAGGCGTCGACGATGGTGAGACCGAGCAGAAGCAGGAGTGGGCCGGAGGCACGACCGTTCGACCAGTCCATGTTCAGATGCGGCTCCGTCCGCTTGAACTGCACTTGCCAAGCCACTGCGCCGCTCCACACGCCCAGCTCGAGGATGAGGGTGAGTGTCCACGCCACAAGCGCTCTGGCGCGGCGCGTGCCCGGTGCGCGGTCGAGGATGGTGCCGATCAGAACTGCGCCAGTCATGGCGCCGAGCTGCGTGATGAGCGAAGCAAGAGCTCGCGTGCGCGCGTTGAACATGAACGCAATGATAGAGCCCTGGTACGCGTAGTAGTAGTTTGAGGTGAAGAACATGGGGAACAGGAAGAGCATGCGCCAGTCCTTGAAGAGGGCGAGGAAGTGGCGAATCTCCTGGCGGACAGAGATTGAAGCTTGGATCTCCACCACGGTCTTGTCACCACGCACAACGAGGTTGGGAGGCAGGATGAGCCACGCGATGCCGATGCCACAGCACATGACGACGATGAAGGCAACGAACACGGGCGTTGAGACGGTTGCATGTGTAGAACGAGCTTCGATGCCGAGGGCGATACACGCTCCGACCACTCCTCCCATGGAGAAGATGACCCAGAACAGTGAGAATGACCGGCCCTTGTCTTTCTGCAGGTCAGTTGCACGTCTTGCCGCAGGCAAACTCACCTCCATGGGATAAGCCATCATGATGGCGCCCTGCGCCGACCACAGCATGGCGGCTGTGAAGCCGAGGTATGCTCCTGCCACAATGACGAACGGGCTGGTCTCATTCCGTTCCTTGTACGCAAGGTAAGAACCCACTTGGAGCGCATACCCGGTGGCACCGATGGAAAGCGTCAGGCGAGGTCCGAGAATGTTGTTGATAGACCCAGAAACGAGACCTGCCTGTCAGTTCCAGATACGAAGCTAGTAACTCACCGCTAACAGCGAACATGGCATACAAAACGGCGTTCGCAATGTTGGTGAGGTGAATGTTGTTCAGACCACCCGCTCCAAGATTGGTCATGGACAGGAACATGCCCACCGAGCAAAAGCACACGAGCCCCACGAGAACGACCTGGGTCCATGGCGAATTGTCTAAAGGTCAGCTCTACAAAGCAAAGGTAGCTTACATCGCAGCTTGCCTATTCTGAGATGAGCCAGACGCTCTCCGACCTTGTTCGTCATGGTGAGCGGCGTGGACTCGATGGGAGAGAGATATGAACCGGTTGTTCTGTGGTGGACATATATTTGGGCCATCTCGGCGTAAGCGCCGCTTTTTGCGAGCGGGTGACCGATGGATTAAGGCACCCGAACCGACACGCTCGCGATCTCGCGATTCGACGCTACATATCTGGACATCGTAAGGAAATTGCCCGATGCCGGTACGGCCCCATGGAGCTTCTTTTGTTGAAGATGACGGTGCATGACGATGGAGTTGATGCTGACGGAGAATGTGAACTCATGAGGACGAAGTAGGAGAAGGACAGAGGGAGCATAGCTGGGATCGTTGACGAGGTGTGTTCGTTTGATGAATGTACCTGAAGAGCACGGAAGCAACTGCCCGGCCGTTCTGACGGCGATTGCCGACGAGAAGACCATCTGCAAGGTCGTCTTCACTCCTCACCAGCTCTGTCATCTCTCACCTCATCTGCCGTCATGAAGTCGTCGCTCCTCACTCCTAGCCATCAAACCCAGCAGCTGTGTTCTTCCCTCACTCCCCTGACGCTTCCCCTAGCCTGAGATATCCCTATCCAAGCTCGCGATTCGACATCTCGTAATGCTCTGAAACTCGTACCAGTCTTCCTCGTCAACAAGCCGCGCTCATATCCCACCGTCTGGCACAGCGTTATGTGCACAGTGAGTTGGGC
Organism: Trichosporon coremiiforme; assembly: GCA_039545355.1. NCBI lineage: Eukaryota > Fungi > Basidiomycota > Tremellomycetes > Trichosporonales > Trichosporonaceae > Trichosporon > Trichosporon coremiiforme. Next base: position 18,897 of record BCJJ01000043.1, read on the forward strand.
CGTGTACTACAAAGGTACATGATGCATGGAGAATTGCTACAGGTGCCTACAGGAAGGCTATTGTACATTGCAGTCCTCCGTCGTATGGTCATCGGGTCGGGGAAGGACAGGGACTGTGTGGTGGTTATGATACATTGCTGTGGGCTTTCGGGGTCTCAGTGGATCTAGAGGTGGTACGGAAGCGGAAGAGGAAGCGGAATACTGTGGGGGAGGGCTGGCTGGAAGGATAGGGTGTGAGGGAGCATGATGCCGGACATCCATGTCGGGCATATACCCAGGGGGCGCGCTCCGTAGAGAGGACCGACTGTCAGAAGCATAGCGAGTGGATGAGATGGATGGCGAAGGAACAGGAAGCTGACTTTCAGGAGGGTCATCGATCATAGGAGTAGGCGGAGTCGTGGCTCGGCGTGAGTTTTGCCTGTCCACCCCCGAAGCCACCGAGACTGAATCGCTCGGGGCGATTGAACTCGAGAACGACGATCGATGCCCAGATGGGCGGCGTGGGTCTCTGGGACCACCAGGGCGATTGAGACGCACTGTGCCGTGCCGCTGCAATGGCGATGACCGAAACGGTCCGTCCTCCAGGTCAACCGCTTCAGGATCATCAACGGTGTATCGGCGGTAGCTGTCGATGGAGGTCCGCTGGGTCGGGCTGTTCATCTCGACCTGAGTGGCAGCTCTACTGCTGGACGGTGTGCCATGACTGTGGTCATTTTGCACATTCTCCCCGGTGTTGTGAAGAAGGTGAGCGAGGAGAAGGCAAGCGAGGGTGGCCTTGTCTGAGGCTGTTCGATGGAAGGGTGGTTGTGACTCGCTGGAGCTCGAAGGCGGTACAGGGTGCTCAAACGAAACCTGACGGACGCGGTCATCGTACGGTCGTTGGGTCTCGGTATCGCTTGCTTGGGTTTGGAACGACTGCCGACTGTTTGTCGGATGCAGCTCACTGTCCGGCACAGGCGGGATGAGGGAGTCTTGACGTCTGTGACTCATTCGAGAGCCGTAGGACTCTCGACCGGGCATGGCGCGAGGTGGGATCGCTTCTTGCCAGGGAGGCACTCCAGCGTCGAATGACTGCCGGCTGACCACGGGGCTCAAAGCCGCGTCGGGGTAGCTATTCTGCCGCGTGGAGGTCGTGTCACCGGGTGATTGTCTTTGAGACATGCCTGCTGCCTCCCCCAAGGACTTGCGACAGTAAGCCTCCTCAAAGTTCCGGCGCTCCTCGATGCTCTTCTTCTCCTGCCACCGAAGCTCTTCCAGATGTCGCTCCCACGCTTCCTGCTCCACTCGCCTCAGTTCCCTGCGAAGGTCTTCGTCACGATCGGTGTTTGACAACGCGCGAGGCTTAGGATGGTGGAGATCCTGGCTTCGCAAACGAGCCTTTTCATCCAAAGCCCGGGATTCAGCTTGTCTGATCTCGGCTTCTGCCACATCCAGCGGGGTCCTCCGCTCGAAAGTCTCAGGTAACGATGATACCGACGGCCGCGGGGGTGGGTCGGGAGGACGACGTTGCCGAGCAGAATCGGTGGCCCGTGCAGGTTCTGCAACCCCTGAGTCGATCGATTGCTGTCTCGGCGGTACGTTCCTCACGGCCAGGTTCTCTCGGCTGTTACTAACCCTTGGTTGCAATGACCCCTTCCCGTATCTCGCGGCCCAGTAATCGTCGACCACAGCCTTCACTGACGGGTGCATACCGTATTTCTCATGTCAGCCAAAGTCTCCGCGATCACCTACCCTCTGACCGAGTCGATACCAAGAGAAAGAGGATGCGTGGTAACCGCTTGCCGCGAGATGAGGATCCTCCACCAGTGATAAGAACTGCCCCGCTGGTGACTGGCCGTAGTACTTCAAGATAGCCTAGCGTCAGATTCGTCCACTTCCAGTGACTCACTCGCTCAAGCAACGTCTGCTGCGCACTGCTCAATGTTTCGACAGGCAGGAGAGTGGCGGACAAGGCACCGACAGTGATCGACAGCCGCGTATTCCCGTACACAACCGGCAGCTGCGACTCGTACGTGCTCCGTTCGAACGGATGCTGGGACAGGGCCCCAGCCCAGCCTGAAATGCACGCGCTCGACTAGAATAAGCTATAGCCCCTATTCGAAAACTCACATGTTGAACGGGAAGGGAAACGTACCTGCGGCTGGCGCGGCCAGCACTGACGACAGTCACGTACATTTCGCGGTTCTTATCGGCCGCGGCGTACTGCTCCTTCTTCCAGATCTTCCACCACAGAAACATGCCGGCAATGGAGTGTGCCGAGAATAGAGAGGAGGCATTGAACTTCTCCTCGCTGGACAACAGGATGACTCGTGGATCGAGTCCAGCACCCTCGATGCGGCGCCAGAGCGCACCGCCGACCGTGAACAGCCCCATCTTGGTGTTCTTCACGAGTTCGATACGCTTTCGGCTGCTAGTGGCTGGTCCGACTGGAAAGCAGAAGCGCACGCCCTGTTCAGTGACGAAAGTCGCGACCACGGAAGTGTACGTGAGTAGATCATGTAAGGAGAGTCCGAGGTCAGTCACGTCGGCGACGCATTCAGCACCGAATGCGTCGAAGTCGGCGACATCGATCGGCGTCTGCGATCAGCCGCTGCATCGGCAAGCTCCAAACACACTGCATCCGAGAATACAGGGCTATGGCTGGGAAGGTACTCACGCTAAGATGGTAGAAGTCCTCGTCGAGGGCAATGTAGGCTGGCTTGGGGCGCTCGCGCTCGCAGATTGCACAGTCGCACGAGTCTCCGTGCTTTTTCCTGCGCAGCCCCATCATGAAAGTGTGCGGAGAGGGCGTAATGATCGTCAAGGTGAACTTGGATAACAACAGGTCGAAAAGTGTGACCGGTCGCGGGTAGCTCGAGTCTGCAGCTTATAAAGCGCTTGTGGCAAGCGCTTGGCAGTCCGCTTAACGGGCCGGTGTCAGTAGCTATAGTGCTGGCCTCGGTTTCGGACAGCCGGCGAGTACCGCGTCTCGAGCCAATCATTGGGTGGACCTCTGTGGTCGCGTTGAGAAGCGCGCCATCAGGTGACATGCCGAGGCACGGGCGATGCGTAGCTTTAATTCACCGCCTTTCTCAGCCGCATACCACGAACGTTGCTTGTAACGCTCCACTCGGACCCTCTGCCTTGGTTCGTCCGGTTGACTGCTTGCGAGATGAGAGCCGGGGGACCTGAAAAGGTCATGTGACGGGCTTATCTACTACGATAAGGCGTTTCGGAGCCAATCATAAAGCAACTTCTGCAGACGAAAGTTAGAACCCGTTCCCTGCGACCAGCAGCAGCGGAGGCTCGCGCGCCGCTCGCTCGGCTTCTTCCAGTGATGTCACCAGCTCCATCGAAGCCGATTTCCGCCCCGCAAGATCAACGATCTGCACCGGGCGGTACAACCGGTTTCGTACCTGCAAGTGTCCGTGCTTGGTGGGCGGGCGATTGACCGTTCCCGCACATTAGGCTCTGCTGAATGCAACCTGGTTGCGCGCAGCTCCAAATGCTGACGACGCTAGGAGAATACGCGAGTGCATAGCGGGCGCAGACTTCGTGTCACTGAGTTACACCAGAAGGTACGGTGAAGGCGCCATCCGCAGCCAGAAGCGTGGCGCAGTGCCTAGCTTAGAACGGAGTACTACTGACTGGACTGGCCATGCATAGGCCAACGCATCCGGCTGGATGCATTGTATGAGTGCTACTCGGGAAGTCTAACAGTGGAGAACGGCCGTTTCCGCTTGCGTCGCTTACAGATATGTTGATTCCAATGGCCTACTCGAAAGCACATCGGTCATACCTCCGCCAGCGCTGCCGGTAACAAGGGCGATCCGGCTCATCAACAACCGGAGCACCGAGCGATGTGGCCCTAACTTCGAGCCGAGTTTCGAGCGATAGTGTGCGGAAAAGGCCGACCGGCCGCAGGAGCCGCGTCGTCTTAACATTCCACCTCCCGTTCCAGTAATGGTTTCAGGCTCGGAACTCGGAACGTCGATCCCAGAGATAACAGCAGGTTCCTGCCGGATCTTCAGCCGAGCTCCACTGATAGCAGCATGCTCCAACAGCCGGTTGATCAGGTTACATCATCTGTTCTGGTGATAAGCGGAGGCTGCGGATGGATACCGGGACTGTACTCCCGGAACCACTTCGAGCCGGCGCACCCGGACGGAGACTGGATCAGTGATCTCCGGGATTGCAACGAGTGCCGAGGCGATGTAGTTCGGACAAGAATCCATTGACAATTATGAAGCTTTGCTATAACCCGTACACCTTTCTGCTCGGTAACCGTACAGGCGGCAGCTGCGACCGGAACCTGCAGCTCGCCTAGTACTTCTCAATCTCCTCCTTCCTGCTCGTGACAACCTCGAGGTCGTGCGCCGTGTCCGCGACATGGTCCGCGGCCTCCTTCCCATCGAAGAGTCTCGTGACCTCTTCGAGCGTGTACCCCTTCGTCTCCTGGAGGAAGAAGTACGCGATGATGAGCCAGACGGCGTCGCAAACGACAAAGACGAGGTAGTACTTCCATCCAATGCGCTCGAGACCGACGGGGTTGACATAGGAGTTGAAAGCGATAGCGAGGGTCTGGACGCAGACGTAGAGCGACAGAGCCTTGGCGCGGATCGAGTAGGGAAGGATCTCGACGGTGTACAGGGCGCCGTTTGTGATCCAGCCTGCGTTGTAGAACATGAAGTATAGGTACAGGAAGGGCACGAGGGCGATACCTGTGGCCGGGTTCTTGGTTGCGTCGAATCCGCCAGACAGGCCGGTGATGATGACGAAGCACACGAGGACGCCAGACATGCAAGAGAGCCAGAGGGGACGACGGCCCCAGCGCTCCACGAACTGGGCGGCGAGGGCCGAGTTCAGCGTCGAGAAGATGGCGAGACCGCCGTTGATACCCGAGATCTGGCGCGGGTTACGGATACCAACCAACTCCAGAATCGGAGTCAGGTAGTAGGACACGAGGGCGTTTCCGGCAAACTGACCCGAGATGGCGATGAAGAGCAGGACAAAGATACGCTTGCGGTTACCCGGTGTCCTAACCAGATCGAGGTATGACGAAGAGGACTGCTTGTCCATCTCGATGCCGAGCTTGATCTCCTGCAGCTCGTACTGGACGAGGGGGTCGTCCTGCTGCCCGTTCGCGTGAAGGTCCGCCAGTGTCTTCAGGGCCGCTTCCTCCTTGCCCTTGCTAACCAGGAAGCGCGGGGACTCGGGCATCTGACCCAGGAGGGTGTAGATACAGATCAGAGCCGTGCCTGTGACCTGGAAAAGACTCGGAAGACGCCACGACCATTGCGACTGCCAACTGAGCGTTCCTTCTTCGTCAGCTCGATCTTTTACACTCAACCACCTCCTCACGACCTCAACTACGTCAACAAGACCGCAGAAACCGACATACCATAGCAGAGCCACGCCGATGTGACGGTTCCACCTTGGTACGCGATAAACCACATCGCGGCGGCCCTCGCGCGGAGTCTTGGATGGCAGATCTCCTGCATGAGAGGCGGGCCGATGGTGGATTGGACTCCGAGGGCGGCTCCCATGACGCCACGTCCGGCGATCAGCATTCCGCGACCTGTGGCGAACGTGGTCAGGAGCGCGCCTGCAATAGAGAGCAGGCACGCACCGAAGAGGGTTGCACGGCGTCCGATGCGGTCTCCGAGGAACGAGCCGATGAACGGCGTGCCGATGGCCGGGAGGTAGAAGATGGCGGCGATGATTCCCAGCGCCCCGCCCGTCGGGTGGTTGAAGTACTGCTGCCAGACGGGCATGGCCTGGAAGGCGTTCAGAAGCGTGCCATCGTACCCCCACGTCCATGCGTTGAAGTACAGCATGATGACGGCCGTCATCATCTTGCGGAGACCGGGGTCCTTCCACCATTTCGGGTGGGTGTTGTCTAGCGTCAGCCAATCTGCCACCTCCACCTTGCCCCATTCCGCAGTCGTCACACTACTCACTCTCGATAGCCGCATACGCGGGCTGTGATGGTGGCGACATTGTGACTTTTGTGTCGATCAGACAACGATAACGAGCGGCCTGTCAGGCGCAAAGGGTTGTGTATTTATACAACTGATGCAACACATGGCGCGGCCAGGTCCGATGTTCCACGGCCCCACCGTCCGACGAACCCCAGCGGAGCCTAGCTAAGCCCAGCCCTGGAGCGCCGAAGAGCACCAGAGCACTTGCGGGGCAACATGCGGCCCTACATGGGGCCAGGACACAAAGTTTTGAGGATGCGGAAGGTGCGGCTGAGTTGTTCCTGGCAGACGCGCAGACGCCATGGATCTGCCTGCCGTTGGTGGGCTTGGGATCCGATCAAGCCGACATTCTAATCGCAAATGCTCCGTTCTCTTTCTGGTCTTCTTTGCCAATGCTAGGATACACGAACGGGAAGAATAGAACAGCATTGCATCTGCACCTGTCAGCGAACGGGAATCTTCATTAGCAGGGAGGCTTGGCCGTGACTACCTCTCGTATGAGGGCCATTTACACGACCCGGATGGGGACGGGGAATCCCGGCTGTCAACGGGCCGTCGTTCGGCTGGGCGGCTTTTCCGGCTACAGCTGACTGAAGAGCACGGCGGAAGTGCGCGCGTGACTGGCAATCCACCCTCGTGTCGAAGGGTCACGGCCGATGAACGCGCCGTGGACGGCATATCTCATATACCGGGTTCTGCAGGTCGAGGTGAGCGTTTAAGGGTCACGCGGGGGATTAGCCGACAGCGGCTTCTGCCCAGATGCTGATGTCAGGGTGGAAGAGACGCCCAGGCGCTCTGAGCAACTTGGTGCTCCGACCATTCCCCGGGCCATGCCCCAGACCTCAGGAAGCAGCAGAGGCACGAGTTCCTGCACGCTTGGCTTGGAATGCTGAAGGTACGGGGTATGCTGGTCACATGCTCATACAGTACATTGTCGCCCATGGCGCTTGGGTGCATTCACAAGTGTGACGCTTAAGTCAAAACTACTGGCGAGGCAACTCGATGGTGGAGCACTGATCTTGGGCCACCTCAGCAGCCGAAGATACGAGGCTGTATGCATTCGTGCGATCAATAGCCTTGGTAGAGATGCAGGAGCCCGTGGCCAGAACGGCGGCGAAGACCGGCCCAGCGACAGTCTTCCTTTGATGAGATGAGCATTCTAGCCGCCCACACACACACGGAACCCAACAACAGAGCGTCGCATACCGCTCGGGAACTTACCCGACGCCTGCCAGTGTTCCGCTCCCTGCTTCTCGCACCCTGCCGCCGCCTGCTCGCACGACGTACGGCCTATCTTGAGATCTCTACCATGCTCACGACTCCGAACGAGGGCCGAATCGAGACCAGACGCATCGGAGATGCGCGCCGCAGTCTGTGGGATTGCAACTCTGGGCGTATTCTTCCCGTTCGTGGCTTGCCCGACTTGAAATGCGCCGTGGCCTGTGGGCGTCATTTCACAATCTCGCCAGGCAGGCAGAATCGGCGGATATACCAACGCCGGGCCTGCTATCACGGTGATCTCGTGACCTGGCTTTCATGGGTCGAACGACATGGGTTCCCGATGCGATGACTCTTAAGCCGTGAGGGGCGGGCTGCCCACCACCTTCATCCCCCTCACGTACGACACCGCGACGAGCGATTACGACACGATGGCCGCCAACCTCCCGCTCACGCACCTGTACTTCCAGCAGCAGATGAACCCGAACCGGTTCAAGAAGGAGCACGAGCACTGCGCCTCCTTCACTCCGATTCCGGTCGGTATCGACGCGCGCTGCAAGGCCGACAACGGAGCCGGTCCCATCAGCCCCCTGCTCTACTCCGGCTTCCTGGAGCACCTCGGCCGGTGCATCTACGGCGGTATCGTGGACGACGCGAAGCACCCCTCGCCCGCCGAGCTGCTCGAGGAGCAGGGCAACGGACGCGCAGGGTGGCGCAAGGATGTGCAGAAGGTGCTCGCTGCGGACGGCGAGCTGGCAGTCCCCATGATGCGCTGGCCGGGCGGCAACTACGTCTCGAACTACCACTGGCAGGACGGTATCGGCCCCGTCGACCAGCGGCCGAAGCGCGTCGAGCTCGCCTGGCGTACCGCCGAGGACAACCGGTTCGGAACGGACGAGTTCATGGACATGTGCAGGGCGAACAAGTGGGAGCCGTTCATCTGCCTCAACATGGGCACTGGCACGCTCGAGGAGGCCCTTGCCTGGGTCGAGTATTGTAACTCGACGGGCGACACGTACTGGGCCAACCTCCGCCGGAAGCACACGGGGCGCGATGAGCCGCACAACGTCAAGTACTGGGGTCTTGGTAACGAGAGTGGGTATCTGGGTGCGCCGTGTGCTGTGGCTGACGTACAGTGTGGGGACCATGGCAGGTCGGCAACATCTCGTCGAAGGAGTATGCGGCCAAGGCGAAGCAGTGGGCGCACGCCATCAAGCTCGTCGACCCTTCGGTCATCCTGATCTCGTCCGGCGAGACCGGTTTCTCGCTCTGGGACAAGGAGGTTTTGAGCGTGAGTCCCTGCACACCTTTCCTCACTGACAACTCAGGAGGTCATCCCCTACGTCGACATGCACAGCCTGCACTTCTACTCCTCGCTGTTCCACGAGTACTTCACCGCTCCGGGGCACAACTTCGAGAAGAATGTGTTCTCCCCGGCGGCCGCCGAGGCGGGCATCAAGATTGCCAAGTCGCTCATCGACCTGACGAACGCGGACAACTCCTTCCGCGGTGTCGCGGCCAAGGACGTCAAAATCTGCTACGACGAATGGAACGTGTGGGACCAGACCAAGGCGGACGTCGACATCGGTCTCGAGCAGGTGTACGACTTCACGGATCTGCTCGGCACCGTGGCGTGGCTCAACCTGCTGGTCAGGCAGAGTGCCGACGTTGCTGTGGCCTGCATCGCACAGAGCTGTAACGTCATCTCGCCCATCCTGACCCGCCCCGACGGCGTGCTGAAGCAGTGCACCTTCTACGCCCTCCAGCTCTTCAGCACGCTGATGCGCGACGGCCACCTCCTCCAGACCCCAGACATGCCGGACTACTATGACGGACCTACTTGGCCGTACTTTGTCCAGCAGATTAAGTGCAACCCGCGATACATCGACATCGTCTCCATGGTCAAGGACGACGGCGACAAGCGCTCTGTCCGCGTCTCGGTGCTTAACCGCCACCCGGAGCTCGACTGGGACGCCAACGCCATCAACATCGGAGGCCTCGAGATTGAGAAGGTCACCGTGCACGAGATGTACAATGACGACCTTTCCGCAGCCAACTCGTGGGAGGAGCCCGAGAAGGTCGTCCCCACTGTCAAGGAGTACAGCGCCCAGGAGTGGAAGGACCGCAAGCACACCGTGCGCAAGCACTCGTGGCAGTTCATTGTCGTCGACGGCAAGAAGATCTGAAGTCAGGACATTGCCCTTAGAGCCTGCCCTTAGAAATAGATGTAAATGTGTCAATGCATACAATACCCTCTCTCAGAGTTTCGAGGCGCGGAACTTGGCCGTCGCCAGCTTCTTCTTGAACATGATTCTCTCCTCCTCGGGACGGCACGCGATGCGCTGCCGGATCGGCTTGTCGGTGACGGGGACGCTGATGCCAGCCTTGATCGCACCCCAGACACCAGTGTGCACCAGAGGCGCCTTCTCAAGGGCCATCTCCTTGGCTCGCTTCAGGAGGTTACCCGCGTTCGGCCCGTCGTTGTCCACCATCTCGTCAATGATTCCCGCAGCTAGCGCTTCCTGTGCCGTCCAGCGGTGCGCCATGATGACCTTAGTCCAGTACACCGGCGAGATGCGCGCCTTCAGCACATTGCTGACGTCGGATGGGATCGGCTCGCCGATCAGGAGCTGTGCGTCAGCTCTGTCGGGTAGATAACCGTGACTTCCCAAAGGCGACTCACCTCATTCATCGACATCCAGCCTCGTCCAGTCGTCATCAGGCGGTAGTCGCAGCACAGCGCAAGCAGCATGCCTCCCGCGAAGCAGTGGCCGTTGATTGCAGCAATTGTGATCAGAGGGAAGGTCATAACTCGGGACTGAAGGGGGTAAAGGACATCTGGGTGTTAGCTGGAAGTTCAATCATACCCAAGCTTCTCACGCTGCATGAAGGCCGGGCTCGTGAGCTTGGTCGGGTCGAGACCATTGCTCCAGAACTTCTTGCTGTCACTCGCGAACACGACAGATCCTCCTGGCTTCTTGTCGTCGGGCGCCTTATCCCATGCCCTGCGCCAGGCGGCCTCGATCTCGTCGAGCCGCTGCAGCAGGTCAACGATGACGTCGGGCGGCAGGCGGTTGTCGGGCGGGTTCGACAGGGTCAGGACCCAGTCCGTGGGGCCAAACTTGTCAAGATTCCAGTAGCGCGATCTGGTCGTCATGGTTGCCGATGCGTGCGGAAAGCGCGAGGTGGAGAGAGCTAGTTGGTCTGGCGCACTTGGGGGAGCCGTGATACGGGTTCTAATAGCCGGATGGCCGGCAGCGCGGGCCGACCGGGAATGATCCCGCCCTAGCCTGCCTTATATTGCCGAGCCCATATCACGGGTTGATTCACGTCCTCACATCACTTTAACAGAGGTTCACCCACGATCTTCCGTCCAATCTTCACGTCAATGCGCGCTCTATTCACTCCGTCGTTGCGGAAGTGATCGATGAACGGCATAGATGGTCGAAAAGGAAGAGTATCTCGTGTTCGCATTACTAGACCACGTGGAAATCGCCGGATCCGAGACGAACAATTACCTGACGGAGACGTGACTCACTTTCCGATCGCATCCAACCCGCTATTGACTTTCCAGCTTCGTCATTCTATTGTCTCTTCATCTCTCTTCCTCATCGCAACACCGCTTTTCTGCGAAAATGGTGAGCCTCCAAGTTTCGGCAACGGTACTGACAAGCAGATCGCCGACGACGAGCCCACTGTGCTCCTCAAGACACGGGTCCAGCCTGCGACCAAGGCTCCCTTGACAATTGAGCCGATCCAGATTCTGGGTATCAGCTCGGTCGCGACCCCGAGCACGACCCCGATCCTGTTCTACAATGAGCGTCTCGACGATGCCGCACTGCTGGAGTCGTTTAGGCACTTTCTGGTCGCCTATCCTTTCTTGGCGGGCAAGTTCATCTTAGCCGACGAGCTGGGTGACGATAAGCCGGCGGATGCACCGGCATACACCCTGCGCCACCTCCGGACGTGGATGAAATGGGGTGCTGAATCGGACCCCGGCATGCCCTTCACGGTCGTCCAGCGCAAGGACAGCATGTCGGCGCACCGACCCCGGCCCGTGCAGGAGGGCGTCACTGACCTGACGCCGCTTCACGGTAATGCGCTGACGCTCCCCGTCAAGGGGATACTTGCTGACCGCGACATTCCCGCCGGTACGATCCAAGTCACGCACTTCACGGACGGAACCTCAATTGCGTTGAGCGTGTCGCACATGATCGCGGACGCAGCGACGGTTGGCCAGATGATGCAAGACTGGGCAGAGATCCACCGCTCTCTGGCAGCAGGCAAGCTCGAAATTCCCTCTCGCCGGTTCCATCACCTCGACGTGGATGGACAGGCTGCCGGAGACTTGAACGCCGAGTTCGAAGACCTGGCTCTGGTCGAGATCGAGAGCAAGCAGGACATGTTCCGGTACGACACCTGGGCGTCGGGCGCTCCGGTCCCGGACCACTTGAAAGAGGCGGACGAGCGGCAAGGCTCGCCACGCGGCAAGCCGCTCCCTCCCACGGCGTTTGTCTTCCCCGACTCAGACAAAACGAAATACCATGCGGTGCACTTTTCCGCCGCGGACCTGGAACGCATACACGCACGCGTGCAGGAGCAAGCCGATGGGTTTGTGTCAATCCACGACGCCTTCGCGAGTCACCTGTGGCACCTAATCGCCCGCGCCCGCCAGCAGACCGGAACACTCGCTCTGAACGTAGCCTGCGACGCGAGGCGCCGCTTTGCTCAACCCTTGCCGCAGACCACGCCTGGGACGTACAACACCTGCCTCGGCTTCCTCTTTGAGGCAGGCGTGCTGTTTGGCGTAAAGGGGGAGGCGTCGGCCGCGCAGCGCCTCCGCCAGGCGATCGGGAGCTTTTCCCCCGAGACGATTGCGGCGTTCCTGCACCGCAGGGCATATGACCTCGATCCTCTGCGTGAGCGCATCTGCCCATGCCACCCCGAGAACACGATCATGACGAACTGGGCGCGCGCGGGTCTTGAGGACGTTGACTTCGGCTCGGGTAAGCCGTCGTACACCCACTTCCACGTCATGGCGTTCCCTGGGTATGTGTGCATGATGCGCGAGTGCGGGGAGGGCGAGGGCAAGAAGTGGTACGAGCCTGGAATGCACGCAGACCTCTGGCTGGAGGAGGACGCTATGGAGCGCTTCCTGGCGGATCCCGACCTGAGGAAGTAAGACAGGCTCTTGCTTTTATTGCCAGTGTCCTGAAGATTTCTGTATTCAGTACGTTTCTATGTGTATAATCATTGCGTTGTCATGTTGTCTTGTGCCTCTTCAAGGATTTTGCTCCAATTGCACCATTCCGAAGCATTGTGTGCAACACACCCATCTCCTCCGCTGTTATCACGCGAATGTGAATAGACTTCCAACGCCTGTCTATATTTCTATACGTCGTCATCCTACCGTCTTCCCGCTTTTCACTGCTTTCCCTCCGTGCAGATCAGTACCACAGCATCGTCCGCTTCCCATTTCACCTTCCTTGCCGCCGCCAGCGTCGCTGCTCCACACGGTCCGGCATTGACGCCCAGCGCCTGCAGGTCGCTCGCCCCCTTCAGTGCCTCCTCGTCGTTGACTACAACAGCGTCTCCGGGGCGGATATAGCGTTGCAGATCGGGCCACGCCTGCGGGTTCACCGTTCCACAGTTCAAGCCGGGCATAATCGTGAAGCTGCTCTCGGTGATGCTCACGGATTTTCCCGCCTTGAGCGATTCCGCGAGGCATGGCGCCGCCTCCGGCTCGGCAGAAACAATGCGGGCGCGGTTCGGTCCATCGGGCCCGTAGAACTTGGCGACTGCGTGTGCGAGGGATCCCACTCCGACGGGGACAACGACACCCGTCGCTTTCACTTTGGCAGCGGCCTCGCGGCAGATCGTAGTGTACCCGTCCACGATCCAGGAGGGGACCTCGTCGTACCCCTCCCACGACATGTCTTGAACCATCAAGCCGCCCGCGGCATCGCATGCCTTCAGCGCAGCGGCGATCGCGCCGTCGTAGTCGCGCTCCACTTTCTCCACTTTGCAACCTTCGGAGGCGATCGCGTCGATGCTCCACTGTTCCACCGTGCTCGGGACGAAGATGTACGCGGGCAGGCCGAGAAGCTTCGCGGTGCGTGCGACAGCTCGACCATGGTTACCTGGTCATCAGCTCTGAATAGCAAGGACAAAGCTCACCATCCGTGGCCGTGTAAACGCCGAGCTCTGACTCCGCCTTTACTCGCTCCTTGATTGCCGTGATATCCCAGGGTGCGAGACCGTAGCGCTCGCCAAGCAGACGACAGAGACCCCAGCTGGCGCCCAAAACCTTGAAAGCGGGGAGCCCGTATCGCTCGCTCTCGTCCTTGACGTAGAGCTCTTTGCACCCGAGTTCCTTCGCCAGTGGAGGTAGAGAGACAAGCGGCGTCGGACCGTAATCCGGGAACAGGGCCCTGTGTACCTTTCCGATTGCCTCTGTGTCGACCGTCATCCTGTGGAGCGGGTTGGAGCTGTGTGCTAGTCCGTCAGGCTTGTCCGCCTCGTCGTCAGTAGAGAGGTCGAAAGCTGCGCAGTCCTCTGCGCTATGTATAGTAAATGAAGAGGAATGCGGAGATGAGTAGGAGATGGAATGACGGAGCTCGGAATGGATGGGCGAGTTCGGAGGTCGAGTGAGCTTGAGCTTTCGGACTCAGGCGACTTAGCGGGTGGAGGTCCCGTGCTCGTTACGAGGCAGGCACTGTGCACGTGGCAGATTCGGCCCGATACGAGCCACACCGGCTTGCGTAACGAGCCACATTTCGTTCCGAGACACCGATTCCAGTCACGTGACTGGAGATAACGATCGCCACTGCTTCCGATCAGCGACCCATAGCCGGTGTGCCCACTTCCCACCATCTGCATCCGAAAGTTGTGTCTTCCTCGTGCGTCCGTCTTCCCCGGCACTCTTATTAACACCCTCCTCCCGCGCAGAGGTGCTCAATTCAGGATCTCCACAACACCGAGACAGACAAGCCCGAACTGGCTCCGACACCATGAGCAAGACACAGACGCAAACCCAAGCTCAGGCGGCCAACTCGCCCACCCTGCAGCTGCGCGGCCAGCACGCCGTGCGCGAAGGCGTTACCCCTGGCTTCCCGGTCACGACGGACCTGGAGTCGTCCCCGTTCTGCGCTGTTCAGACGGGTGACACGCGGACTGTGCTGCCCACCTTCGCGACACCAGAGGAGGAGCGCACGTATCGTAAGGAGCACCTTGCGCTCGTGTTCCGCATCCTGCACCGCCAGAAGCTCTCGGAGGGTATTGCGGGACACTGCAGTGTGCGCGACCCTGTGGAGCCCGACACATTCTGGGTGAACCCGCAGGGCAAATCGTTCGCACGCATGCGTGCCAGCGACCTGGTGCGCTGCCGTGTTTCCGATGGAAAGATGATCGAAGGACGGGGACCGACCGATGCCTCGGCGTCAAGCATCCACAGCCAGGCGTATCGCGTTCGCGGACGGGGTGGGGACGCAGGTATCGAGAGCATCGTGCACGTCCATGGGCCGCACAGTAAGGCATTCTCTAGTATGGGCAGGGTTCTCGACATGATCTCCCAGGACGCATGCGCTTATCACGACGATATGGTCCTCGTCCCCTTTGGTGGCGCCGTGTTCGACAATCGTGAGGGAGAGCGTATCGCCAACCTCCTCGGTCACCGCAAGATTGCAATCCTCCAGAATCACGGCGCGCTCGCCGTCGGAAAGCTCAGCATCGACGAGGCTGCCTGGTGGTGAGTACGACCGACCTCCTCCCCACTCTGCCTCCCTCCATTAGCTTGCCTGCGTGTTACTCGCTTTGCCCTGCTGCTGTGGGCTGGAAGGGTGTGCTATTGTGAGCAGGTTGTCTTCACTGGGTTCAAACTACTGTTTCGTCAATTTTCATGTTTCTGGGTATGTGGGTGGAATCAACACCATACGTCCGGGCGAGGTCGGGAACAGCGCCATAATATTTCTGGCACTCCAAGCACTCCTCACAGCTGGCGCGCATGGGGAGAGGTTGAGTGTTCCGATCTCGGATTTTCTCCACCGCCTCTGAGCCGTTCCAGCGGTCGCTCCTCATTCCCCACACTACACCCGCATCAACTTTGATCCGGCTGTGGGGAGTATTACGCCTCTCTGTGTGCTTCTCCGACGTTCTCCCCGACATCTTCCCCCGAAACAATATTCTCGTCATCCCATCACGGCCCAACTCGGCCGCTGAGATGCTTGGCACTCCGAGGTGGCAGTTGCGGACGCCGAGTGATCGAGTTTTCGGGCTTGTTTCGGGCTTGGTCGCGAGGCTCGATTCGCTGTCGCTGTTTCGGGAGAACCTTCAGCCTCTCGTTATGCCTGCGTTAAGCGCATGCTTGATGAATAACGAGTCTGAAGCGAGTTTGAGAGCACGACACCGCACGACAGTGTGAGTGGGAGTCGGCGCCGCGGGCGGAGTCTCATTCATGGGGAAGGGGGCTGGCTACGATTACGCCGTGTCACTCCGCTGGCATGCCGTTGAGTTGGGAAGTGGCTCGATCCGAGCTACCGAGCCACTCTATTTGTCCGTCGCCCGCCAGCGGCTTCAACGCTGTCGCTGCTGGTGCTGCGCCGTGCGTTGAGCTTCGGCGCCGTCTCCGCTACAACTCCCCCGTCCTTTTTCCCCACGTTCCGGCTGTTTCGACTGTTTCAACCGGCTATCGCCTCGCGATGACCGGAAGCGGTCACGAGCTGGGGCCCGCTGATGCAGATCAGCTGTGACAGCGACGCCCTCAAGGGTCTGCGTCTGCAGTTGATTTACGGTTGGAAATTTGTGTCTCCCCGCTGAGCGATGAGTGTTGCTTGGCCTTTGGACTGTGGCGTCCGCATCGGGCCCGCATCAGCCTGGACGCACCGATGGAAAGCAACGTCAACGTGTGGACGCATGGGTTGAAGTCGAAACAAGTTACGGACCCATGGAGCACGGAGGCATGGCCAGGCAGGAAGCCACACCCACACCGTCAGGGGCGGGCGGCCCCAAACCCGCACGGTTGGCCCGACGAAAACAGTCAGGGGATCGAAGCCTGCGCTCCCTCACACCTGTCTGCCTCATCAGGGCCCTGCAAAGGAATTACGTACGAACATTGCGTGAAGCACTTATGGCGCCGGGCTCTGCTTGCAGCATGCACCATACGCCAAAGCGCGGAACTGCACCGCCCCTCGGTGCGGCGGTGCGTGATCGGCGCGTAAAGAGCGCTGAGCGGCCGCATGATGCACCTGACGCGCATGACGCGGCGGGCAACAGGAGGCAAGAGGTGACAACCCCGACCCAGCGACCCAGGGTGATTCCCAAGACCAGCCCCACTAGAGTTCCGAATCCCAGGCAACCTTACCCCACCCCCACCCACTCAGTGGCCACTCACCCACTCCGCGCGGAGTACGAAGGGTGAACGTGTGCATATTGTCCTCGTGAACTGGTTCACCCGGCCAACTGCACCGAGGTCGTTGGCGCGCAGGATCATGGACACTCCGAGCGATCACCTAGCGACATCGCGACATCGCCCAGAGGAGTAATCGGCGTCGGGGCTGCCAATCCGAGGCCGTTCAGCCATAAGCCACTGGCCTCACCCTCCAAACCCAGTCAAGTCATGCGAGCGCCGCGTTCAGGGGCCGTCAATCGTGAATCACTCACATCAGGCGCCATAGCCCCAGGCCTTGAGTCCATCCTGACCCGCTCTTTTCGATCATAACAAGGGGCTGGGCCGCATGTCTGGGATCACGGGGGGACGTTAGTGCAGCTGAAGCGGGGGAGGCTTGGCGCCTCACACATCGGGAGATCATCCAATACGTCCAGGGCAGAATAAGCAATGTGCTAGGGGGTTGTTGGCGTCGGCGCGACTCTGGGCACTCGCATCACGCAGTGAACCACAGCCGGGGAGGTCACTACACCCATCACATCACGCACAAGCAGCGCGGCAGTGTACAATGGCCAGGCACAAGGCACCACTTCATCACTGTTCTCCCCTTCATTCATCCTCCCTGCTTCCAGTAGACCCATTGCTGACGACATTAGGCAGATCAACTTCGAGATGTGCTGCCACGCACAGCTGCTCGCGGACGCGGCGCGCAGGCCCGGTGACCCCGTCGTGCAGGCTGGGCCGGAGGAGATTGCAGCCTCCAAGGCCGAAATGGGCACGCCCGAGATGGGCTGGTTCTCCCTCGCCGCACTCATCGAGGACGAGGAGTGGCACAGTAACGGCGACCATAAGCTGTAAATGTGTTCCCCTCGCCTCTCACGATTAATTCCCCTTGCTTCACGTTCCTCTCTCGGTCCGACTCCGACTC
Source organism: Trichosporon coremiiforme (assembly GCA_039545355.1). Classification (NCBI taxonomy): domain Eukaryota; kingdom Fungi; phylum Basidiomycota; class Tremellomycetes; order Trichosporonales; family Trichosporonaceae; genus Trichosporon; species Trichosporon coremiiforme. The sequence goes on from BCJJ01000043.1 coordinate 36,385, forward strand.
GCTCCGTGATCGCTTGACTGAACCGGAGCCATGCATCCAAGCACCCAAGCGATTAGATGACGGTCCCGTCCCTTTGATTCCCCCATTCCACCCTCCTCCCCTCCCACTCCCCAATATTGTCCAATTACATCTCGAAGCCCAGGCCTACAGCCCTAAGGCAAGCAAGGCCATTTCACCTGAGGTTTTCAAAGGCTGAAGAACGTCGAAACAACGCCACCCCCTGATCGTGTAGTCACCGGTAGTGAGCCGCAGTAATAATGACAGTAAGCGCGATGCCACAAGCGACAAGCGAAGATGTGCAGTTGAGCCGGTGTTGCCGGAGATGTTGGGGGGTATGTGTCTCGGCGTCGGAGTGCGAGCGGTGAGCGGAGCGAGCCGCCATCAACCGCTAACACTGCATGCCGTACCGCGAGTAACGGCGCGAGTACCGCCGGTACGGCAATGAGTATTTGCAGTGGGAATGTGGATGGTATTCTGCCGCCTCTGCCGCCCCTACCGCCGTCTACCGACGTCTGCCGCGCCCGCAACACTTTCCGACGGCGGGGATGTGATTACACGGTAGAAGTGGCTTCGTAGGCAACTTTGGTAGGAACGGAAACGTCGGTAGAAACATACCCCGCGTAGTCGTAGCCGTGGCCGTTGCTACAAGCGTGAGCCGGAGGCTGCCCCGAGTGGCCTGAAGCGCGCGAGGTGAGGTTGCGCCAAGTGGCCGGGTGGGGTGGCTAGTGAATGGGTCGAGTGGGTAAGATTCAGGCGACCTTCAAGCGACCTTCAGGCGACCTTCAGGCGGCTTTCAGGCGACCTGAGGACCTCACCTGACAGAGTCGTGCCTGGACAGTCCGACCTGAGGCACACCTGAGGACCTGGCGTCCTGAACGTGAGTCCGTGAACCTCGACTGCGCCGAGCCCTGGGCGACCTAGCACACCTCACCAGGAGCACCAGGAGCACCAGGTGCACCAGGTGCACCCGGAGCAACTGCATGGGATAAGCTCAGGCAGAAGTAACATAGTTCAGGCAGTGGTGTGCCCGGCCCGCTTGCAGTGTTCAGCCAGCGCGCTGTTGATTAGTCGAAGATGGCGTACGGCACAGTGCACGAGGCGAGAGGCCGGATGGGGGCCGGATGCGGATGCGGTTACGTTTGCCCACTGGATGTGCCGATGTGCCCCGGGTGTGCCCATTTTGGCACGCTGCCACTCTTGGCATCGACGGATGACGCGTGAGCCCGTGAGCCCGTGAGCCCCGTGATCCCGTGAGCCGGCGAGCCGGCGAGCGACCGCGGCCAACAGCCAACGTGATTCCAGCAGGGGCGTGCGGGCGGCGTCGTGGCGCAAGCCCGCACACTCACCCAGCTGCTCGAGTCAAGCCCAACCAACCGTGCATCTGATCTGGGTGTGGCTCTTGGGGCGGACTCGTCGGGGCGCTCGTCTCGTCGCAGGGGTACTGCCGTCTGCTGGGCGATTGGGGCAGGTGTCCCCCCCCCTCCCCCCATCAAGAAACGAGCAATGCGCTTGCGGGGCGGACTCCGCATCGCTCTCGCTCCGTAACCAATGCAACCAGTGGTTTTCCGAAGGAAATCAAAATCACGGCTGAACCCATGCACATGTGCACACCGATGGCGGATACGGCGGGAAGAGTGTATGTATGGGATCCTCGGTACATGGGGTACATTGCGGCACACTCGGTGTAGCCATACACCGAGAGATGCATACGAGAGCATATGTCCGATCGTATACGTGAAGGTGGACGTCCCCGCCAATCGAGTCGGGATAACATGGCCAGGCCCTATGTATACGCGCTTAGCTGGTCGGCTGCTTCTGCCTTGGCACTCAGCAGCGGGAGGGCCAGGAGGGGAGGAAAAGTTTCGTGCCTGAGTCAAGCAAGTAGTTGGACCTGATTCAGACATCGGTTCAACGGTGAACCCGGTGATGCCGGGGAGACTCCGGGACCTCCGGAACTCCGACAGGATGTTGTTGCCATGTCGTATAATCTGGTTATACTGGGGCAAGGGACGACAGAAGGAAGGCGCTGGTCGCCGTTGCCGTCTGCCGGTCGGAAAGGGCGAAGCGCGAAGGGAGGGACGTCACCTCCGTTCCGCAGCATGCGCCCTCGCACCAGGATGCCCAGGATGCCTGGCATGCCTAGGATGCCTAGGAAACGAAGGAACGAAGGAAACGTAGGAAACGCAAAAAGCGGCGACCTGATGCCCGTGATCCGAGAGCTAATACTTTCTGGTCACGGTTTTGGAATGAATCACGGATGCATCGAAGGATTAGGCAGGACCAGGCTGGAACTGCGTAATGCTATAGTGGCCTAGTGGGAGGGTTGAGGATGGCACTTGGGAGCGGCATATGGTGGTGCATCTGTGATTGGGATGACGGCAGAGGGCGGGCTAGTTAGATCGGGGGAACCGGGGCATGCACGGAGGAGATGGCGGTGAGGGGATGGAGTGGATCTAATCAGTTGCTTATGCACAATGGGATGATCCACGATAATTGAAGCAAGGGTCAGGGCCGAGGAGAGCCAGGAGGGCCAGGAGAGCCCAGGGAGACAAGAGGGACCACAGCCGCCTGCTGCCTGGTAAACTAGGTAATTCGGTCGGGTGATGCTGAGATCATGACCGGTAGCTGGGTGTAACCTGGACTGGGAGGGAGGGGTCGAGGGGCGGAAGCTTTCCTGAAGACTTGAGAGGGGCCGTGCCTGAATCGAGAACACTCGCAGTCAACGGCTCGCTCGCTCGCTCGCTCGCATTTCGGACATCGCGGTCTTCCCCTTGTCTCGAACCCCCGCTCCCTCTCCGTCTCCCTCCAACCCTCTGCTCTCACTCCCCGGCCTCTGCATGTTCTTCTGCCCTCAAGCCTCGATAGCCGTCCCATCTACCTTTCCCCCTCTGGTCCCTGGCCATCACGGACCTGACGCCTTACGTCCTCCCTCGCGACCCTGGACTCGCACAACCGCAACCGCAACAACACCCCTTCCCCACCCCCACATTCCATTTGCCTTAGGACGCCTGCAGTGCCGTGCCGCGACAGTGCTTGCTCATCCTTCACCCAGACAGCACCCAGCACCCAGCCTGCACCCAGCCAGCTCAACTATTTTCCGAAACCTCCTCGTCCTTCATCATCTCTCATCAACAACCAGATCGCATGTCCACACTCCCAGCCCCCATCCGACCTCTCCGTCCACCCCTATTTCACTCAAACCACATCTCTTCCATCTACCGCCGTCCCCCGCGCCCCCCTTCTCTGTCTTCCTCTACCCCTCCATAACCCATCCCCCCTCAACCACTCATGGCAGAAGACGAGTACCAGCTCCAGCGATCAAGGAACGGCTGCCTCACCTGCCGCGCCCGTCGCGTCAAGTGCGACGAGCTCAGGCCAATATGTTCGCGATGCGCAGCTGGTAACAGACAAGTGAGTAGCAACGACACTTGGAACAACGACGACGAACAACACCACCACCTTCCCCCCGCCGCCGTCGCCTTCCCTCCACTGCCGCACAATAACAAGCCGCAGCAATCCCGGCCGAGATCGGACCTTCCCTGTCGTCGACCTTTGCCCGTACCCACCGAGCTTAGCTGACATCATTCAGTGCGGGTACGGCCCCGAGAAGCCTCCGAATCCACGAAAGCGACGACGAAAACCGGTTATCACCCCCGTCTCGCAGCAAAGCATGAATGTGGCTGGACCCAGCCATGCCGGCCACCCCACCCCAACCATGGTCGCCGGCATGGAAATGGTGTCCCCTGCGACTTCGGCGAGTGGTCCGTCCACCGTCGGCGTCGGTAGTCGTCTCCCCTTTGACCCGAACGAGGGCGGACAGATTGATTGGATCAGCACGCAGACGCAGAAGCGCCTCATGGTCGACCCGTAAGCACACACAACCCACACACCCACTCCGGCGCACCCCAACTGGCTGGCCCGTTGGTTGGCTGGTTCGTCGGAGCGGAGGAAGCATTTGGCTGACGGTATATCCAGGGCGTTCCTGCAAACCTACTTTCCGCGGACGTGAGCATCACTCAATTTCAGCTGACCCTTGCCTCACCCGGCTGCTTCGGGTGCATGCACCCTTTTGAATCGCGTGCTGCAACTCGGCGCGGCAGGGCGCCGCTCCATCCTCTGGGACCGTTCCAGAGATGGCTCGCGCGTGCTCCACGCCCGACAAGCACACAATTACATTGCAAGATGGCAATGCTGACGACTCCATGCAGTGACGAAATGCTTACGTTCCGACACTACATTGAGCATTCGGACGACCTGATCGCGTTCAACGAGAAGAGCTCCACCTTCAACCCCTGGGTCACCATCCACGCACCACTTGTGTTCCAGAACTTGCCAGGGTGCGTAGCATTTTTCTGCATAACCTCTTAAGCGCCGGAGAGTTGCCCGGCACACGTGAACGGGCCTTGCTCGCTTACCCGGCTCGCTTGCAATTGTGCACGCCATCACTTCACCGCGCGGCACACCCGAACCTGGTTTCATTACTAACAGACACAGGGTTTCGCGCACGACTGACGCACTCCGCACGGCCGTGCTTGCCGTTGGCGCCGTGCGCCTGCGCTTTGTCGATGACCCGACGGACCAGAAGGCTGCATCCAAAGTGGCCCGCCAGGCGCACCTCAAAATCATGTCGCTTCTCGAACCGATCCTGAACAATCCCAACGACCACCTGGAAGAGATTGAGACTACGCTCGCCGCTCTGCTGTCTGTGCTCGTGGCGTGCACCCTTGCGGCGGACAACATCTGGGAGGAAATCATGAAAATTTCCGTGAAATACATCAATAATCTCGGCGGCGCGGCCAAGCTCATCACGAACCTGAAGCCGCAGCAAAACACGCTGTCAGTCACGCGGTTTGCTCTCGAGCAGCTCGCGGTGCGCGACATTGTGGCGTGCATGACGCTCGGCCGCCGGCCGTCGATCATCCGCCAGGCGTTTGAGCCGTGGTTCTTCGAGATCGAGCGGTGGTCTGGCCGCGACGTCGAGTGGGAAAGCGTGGAGCGCATGTTTGGTAAGTACTCTGTCGCCAGTCAAGTGTGGCAATCGGGTGGTCTCGGACTGTCCACCGGAACTAGGCTAACATCAGGTGTTTCGCGCTCAATGGTGGATGTGATTGCTCGGGCGTGTTCCCTGATTGGAATTTCCAGAGAGGCAATGGTCGCGCCCATGCCCGAGAACACACCCCGCGGCTTGCAGGACGCGGCGAACGGACTCCTTACCGAGCTCCAAGTATGGGACCACGGGTTCTCGTACTCGCCCTATCATACTCGCACGCAGTACGGCAATCACTGCTACCGTCACGCCATGCGGATCGCCCTGATGCGCGACGTCATGGGTCTCGACCGCATGGATGAGCGGGTTGTCTCGTCTGCGAGCGCCATCGTTGAGCTTGCGCGCGAGCTCAATTTCGCTCGCGGCCCGACCATGAATTGGTGAGCTTAATAAACGTTGATGTAGCTAACAACAGGCTGCTGTGGCCGCTTTTGCAGGCAGGATTCCACCTGGGCGACACCGACCTGCGTGAACCGGTCATGGATCTGCTCGAGAACTCGGGGCAGCACAAGTGCTTCGACACGCTCGCAGGCATAGCTCTTCTGAAGGATTACTGGGCGGAGCAGGACCGGGGTGTCGCCGTGTCTCACTGGCAGGTGTCGGACGGGCGCCATCATCGGTCGCTATTTGCCGCATGACGCCAGGCGCCCCCCGACCAGCCGGAGGGGGGCAACAGCGAGTATGCTGCGACCCCGACGACCGCAGGGTCTCAAATCTACGCGGGCGGCGACATGGGAGCGCCTGGCCCGCCGCCGCAAACGGCACCGGCGTACGCAAGCCCTTATGCCCATACCCACACGCCCCAACCCCCGTACGGCGAGCCACCGAGTGCCGTGCCGCGAATGGCGCAGATACCCCAGAACCTGGGCTCGTTTCCGAGCGGGTTCCACGGGTTTGCGCCGCCGTCGAGTGCGCTGTGGGTGTAACGTGCGGGAGCCAAGCGATCGCACCCAGCAACTGTATGCGAGGGCTATGCGGTGCCACCTCCGGTGCGGCAAGCTTTCCCGCAACAGGCAAAGCGAAGCGCGGCCGAAAGCTGTCGGGCTAGCCCCAGCTAGCCCCTCTGATAGTCTGAACAGTCTACATCTAATTAATTCATCTTACGACCCCGATATTCTGTAACGAATGGAAATGTATGTACCATGAAAGTCATCCGGAGCTAGCGCAAGCGCAGCTGCGAGCGAAGCGAGCGACAAGGGATATCCCTAGCCTGTGCGGCGCATACCGCAACTGCGCCCCCGAAGGCGAGACCGCCCGCCAACCCGTCCGTTTGGAGTCAGAGCATTGGGATAGTGATCTAGCGAAGCGGAGGCGGAGATGCACTCGTTGGGCGTGTCAGTGTGTGTGTCGATCCCCCACCTGATCACCAGAGGCAGCTGAGTGTTGCATTGACTACGTCCTCACTGCTGCATGTGGCAGGCGTACAGATGACGGCATAAAGCCGACACCAGAGCTGTGGCCCGAAACGAAGACGAAAGCAGGTGAGACAACGCAGGCGAATGGAGACCGACCCTGTGTGAATTCGAAAATTGGCTCGGCCCCTTGCCTTCCTGGCCCTCTGCCTCCTGGCCTGTTGGGGGCCTGGTGCGGTCTGAAGGCTGTCGGCCTGCCACCGTGCGCCCCCCTCTGGCGTTCTACCGCATCATCTGTTCCCCGCAGTTGAGCCGGGACAGAGGAACACAGAGGGGCGCAGAGGGGGGCGCAAAGGGGCGGTGGACAGTGCGCGCCACCCGTGCGCCCGACGTACCCCGTGTCCCCCGTGTGTGTGTCTGAGTCTGGCATTGGCGGCACGGCAACCCTGGCGGTTCTGGCAATTCTGGTCTTCGGACAAAGCAAGTCTGGCGCTCTGGCAGGATGAACATGTGTTCTGCCCAAGTCTGCCCAAGTCTGCCCAAGGGTAGAGCGGGGAACGCCACGCAAGGCACCGTAGGCGAGAGTTTGTCCCCCCAGGGAAGGCAGAAGGGCCGTAGGTGGGGTATTAGATTTACCGCGGAGAAAGCGCCAAGAGAATCCTGCATCCTGCCTCCCTGCTGCGGCTGCGCTTCTACCGGATGAGGCGTAGGAGGGGGAGCCGGTCAGAAGTGGAGATGGGGGGAAGGGGGGGGGGGGGGGCGTGTGGACGCCCTGCTTCGCCCCCGCCTCCTCGACGGCTCCCCAACACACGCTCGATATCCTGGCGACATCCAGTGAGAACGGCAGCCCCTGTAATCGGGGAAGACACGGAGGAGGACCACTGCGCCATCAAGTGAGACTCTGCCGGTGCTGCCGACTGTACCGTGGGCTGTGGCTGTGGGGGCGACACGGCCGACGGACGGACAGTTGCGCAGCACCGCCACTAAACACGAGGGATAAGAGGAACACGAGTTGGGGGCCGGGAAGAGGCAGCGAAGCAGCGAGGCGGCGAGGCGGCTAGGGAGAGAGATAGAGGCAGAGAAGCAGGGCAGGGGCGGAGATCACGCGGCAGAAGTGACGGCCCAGATGATCGCAGACGAGGCAAGGGGCCAAGGGGGTTCCAACCCTCGAATGGACGTAAGGTTTCTACACAAAAGAGAAACAAATAAAGTGGAGCGGCACCTCGCCTGAGCGTCCGCTCCGTCCGCTCCGTCCGCTCCTGATATTCGGCAGGGAAAAACGACATTCGGAAACGAAAACAGAGTTTATCACAGTTCACAGAGTTTACAAGCGGTTCCAGGTTCGCCAATGATTCGCCACATCGCGCAACGCGGGATGACGAGTGACATCTCTTGGGATTAGGCGAAGAACAACCAGGAGATCGAGCATGAGGGAAGGGAGACGGTGTGGCGGACACCAGGACCAGGCAGAGAGTGCACGTTCCCCAACAAAGTTGGGGTGGCGTCGTACGAAGTGAAGGGTGAAGAGACAAGGGATGAGGGATGAGGGACGAAGGCGGCCATTCCGGAATCAACGCGGACGAACGGACAGAACACGGACACACGAACATACGGACACTTCCTTCATCGCCCCATGCAGCAAGCACCCAAGCGAGGAGAGCAGGCGAGCAGGCTATGTGGCGTGGCGGACACATGCGGCGTCGCACGTTCTCCGAGCTTTCGAAAGGACGTTAGGGATCCGTAAATGAAATTCACGTGACCGCCTCACTCGAGCTCTTTGTCTCCAACCCGCTGTCAGCGTTGCCCAGTCACTCATGAAATGGCCACTCACATCTAGCGCCCAGCGTACTGACGACCCACTCGTACTGATATGCAGATGATGACGACGAGCACAGAGATAAGATGAAGGGCGGCAGAGGCGATTTCCTCGAGGCGGAGAAGTCGATATCCAGGCGCGGATATAGGGATAGTCCGACACTGCGCCACCGGGACGCGGCAACCTGTCTTGGGGAATGGACAGCGTGCGTGGTATGTCGGAGACAGCTGAGACAGCCGTCGCATTTCTGCTAGAGAATATGTGCCACTGCGATGACGAGTTGTTGGGCGGAGCGGAGTGGATGGCTTGTCGCGGATTTGTCGGTGGAACCGCAGTGGAGCTTGCCGTTCGACCATCCTTGTCACCGCCCCGGATGCTCACAGAATGCCGACTTAACCCACAAAGGCCCCGCAAGCCACTCACTCACTGCAGACTTCGCTAGTCGAGCTCGCTCAAAGCCGTGTCAAGCACAATCATTTGAACATCGGGTTTGAGGTGGAAAAGGGCGAAAACCCTGCATTTATCGGTGCAGTGGGGCGCCATTGGTATCGTCGTGAGAAGTGGGTGGGCGAGCCCGACAGGTATTCTTTTCCAGCTGCATTAATAAGTCTCGAAACCGATGTCCTCGCATTGTCACGTTGGACATCACGGCATGATTGCTCGGCGATTGCTCGGCGCCGATGACAGTGACATGGTCGGTGAAACAGTGGGACGGTGGGCCCAGTGACGGTGGGGCTCGTATCGGTGCTCGTCGTCACAGTCACTGTTCCACGACATTCCACTCCTCCCATTCACGTCTTCCTTCCTCTCCGTCTTCCATTAAATCGGGATGGAAGGTCTCTGGTCACGTCGGGCAAAGCGAAGGGAGTTGACGGGGGTGGGATTCGAAGATTAGATTCTCTTATGTGCGTTTTTGTCAGAATTCGGACGACGGCGTCAGGTTAGGGCTGACTTCAGAGACGTGCAGAAGTGTTCGGCTTGCTTCAGCAAATATTGAACAGCGGTGCATCGGCCCCGTGAGGTTGATTCGGGAAGGAAGGTCTTCGTTCGGAGGTGCGTCAGGAATCAGTCGCTTTATTGCTCTTCGCAACTCACCCACTCACTTCTACAGTTGCTTCATCAAGACTGACCCAGCGCACGACTTACACCCTCTGTGCGCTCAGTACTTCAACTGCACTCACAAGCACGTTCGGGAGAAACTGCGGTCATCCCGTCTCCGCCCCAGATTTCATCGCCGTCCCCGTTGGCGAGAGCGGGTTTGCCGTCTCTGAACGACGCTATTGATATCATTGCGTCACACGCACAGGCTCCAGCAGATGCTACCAGCGCATGCGTACGCAGGTCTCTATACACACCCCGCCGAGCTAGACTCGATCAGGGTTTGCCACCGTAGGAAGGCGTAGCTCGAGGTCGATAAAACTCGACTGCCTGCTGTCCATGCTAGAGTCCACCAACACCTCATGCATAACTGCAGAGGGCCAGAGCGGCATGTGAATAAGACACAGAGGCCGCCTCATGCATCCAGCGTCTGCAGTGCCCGAACAGCGTTGCTTCACAGATGGTGGCCTGGGGTGATGATCGACTGTAGCTGACTGGGGTGTGTAGCTGAGGACGCCTGTGCACGGCGGTCGGCGCTCGGAAATCCCGAAGCGCTGTTGCAATTAACGGACTGGGCCCGATTCCAACTGCGCACTGGAACGGTTCATTGGAATGGTAGTCTGGACTAGTGGCGCTGATTATCTCGGATCAAGGTAAGACTGTGCTGGTAAGTGATAGTGATGCTTAGTGCACAGCACAGAATGTCTCAAGTGTGATGGCCGTCGCGCCATCTGTTTCGTGACATCTCTGTCCGAGTTAGCACTGATTAGTCTCTGTTAATCAGCTAAGCACTAGTCGTTCAGACAGGAGACACCAACCACTGATGGCTCAAAGATCTGCTGCAGGAACTCACTTAACACTCAAGACCCGCTTAAGCGGTCAACAATCGGGGTACGAGTCGCAAAAGCTCGGTGAGGCAGTCTAGGTCGTTTCCTTCGCAGTGAGCTCGTTCGCGTTCAACTGTGTGCATACTACTCTCGAACGTGGGATCATTGCTGGCTATCACCACTAGCTTCACTCACTTCGCCGCCATTGTCCGAGTGCGTTGAGCGGCCGCCGGCGATGCGTGCCACGTGAATGCGAAGCAGAGCGCCGCGCATAAATGCCCCACGCTAACCTCAGCGCCGCTTTCCCCGGAGGCGCCTACCACCAAACAACACCAAACCCGGCCGAGACACCCGCAGCCTAGTCTAATTCTTTCGGCGCCATCGCGGGCCCCGAAAAAACCCGCTTCAGCGATGGCGTCGTCATATGGCGTGAACGTGTTGATGAGTGGCGGTTCTTCCAGATGTTCGATGACAGCCGCGGCTAGCACCGAAGGAACTTCCAGATTTCGCGATGGCGAGCTCTGCAGCGTCACTGCAGCCTCACAGGGGTGTCGGCAGCCTCGGTGTTGGAGGGACGGGAACGCCGGAGTGTGATCCACGTTCCTCACGTTCCGCGGTACGCTGCTGCGCTGTCGCTCCGACGGCGCCGATGTGACCGGACATTCCGCTAAGCGGACTTATCGTCGAGAATCACTGGTCCGTCGCAACATTGAAGGCAAGAGAGGTCGTAATCAGGAATGATGTAGATCAATGGTGTTGAGGATCTCCAGGGGTGACAGCAAGAAGTTAGGCTTCGTGCGGAATGTGCTGCGCCCAGCGGAGGATCCCGGCTAAGTCCCAATCAACTCAGCTACCAGAGCTACCTTGCACAAGCACTGCCTGACACGTACCATTTTCCTATGCCTATGTTTTGACACTAACACGACTCTTACACGCTGATTTCGTGATCTCCGCTCTCGCTGCCTCGGTGAATCATTTCCACGACTCTGCATCTTCACGCCGTCATTGCCTGTTCACCCGCACCCCAATTCCGCCTCAGGACCGAGCTCGCTCACTCCTCGCGACCGCAGTGGGCTTACTGCATCGCCACAAAATTGCCTGTCACAGCCCTCGTCCCTGTCGCCCAGGCAACGACGTGCATCTTCCACCCGGTCGTCGTTAACGTGACAGAGAGCAGATCCATACGAAAGACAAGGTGCGGATCTGGAACTGCGGAAGCCAGGGCGGACGGGGCCTGCTGCACCTGCGGACCTGCTACACCTGCTGGATGTGCCAGGGCAGCGGTGAATGCCGGACCTTAGATGGGGTCGCACGAGCTTCGGCCCTGATCGGCGACGACTCCGCCTTTTCTGCATCGACAAAGGCTCGCGGCCGCCTCCTCTTTGCTGCATTGTTGTCGGAATTTCAAGATGCATATCGCAGATCAGCCACTGCATGCTTGTGGCTCGCGAACAGCCGCGTTCCTAAAGGAGTCCAGGGCGGGGCGCTAACAGCCGACCGCCACAGCCGGACTACATACCGTGTCTCACCTGCGCCGGCGGAGGGCAGCGGCGGGCGCCGTGCCGAACGTCTACTCCGACGGAGTGGAGTAAATTGTTTGCCAAGTCTTATCAATCCTTCTCACAAGCAGAGATTACAACACCAGCGCGGAAGTCACGGATCACGTATGGGGCGGCACAATGATCGCCCGAGGCATGTTCGCAGCGTACCTTGCACACCTTACCAGCTCCTGCGACAACCGTCACACTTGAGCCCAGAACAATAGCCCTGCATTCCAGGCTCAAAGGCTCAAGCTTGGTGCCCTTGGTATGCGGAGCGTTCCCATTTTTACCGAGAGTAGCGCCTCACATCTCATTCCCCGACGGTGGGGCACGATTATCGGAAGCTTCGCCTGGATCGCGCGCGTCGCGTACATCGGAAACGCATCGGAGAATGCACCGTATCGTTGGAAGTTCTGGATTCCACGCGCGGGACCTGATGACGTACACTACTGATCGGGCGTCGGGCCGCGGTAAGACCGTGGATCTACCGACCTCCGAAACTGTATACGCCGAGGCAGATCCGATTCTGCCGGCGCTTACCATACAACACGTCCAGGGGAACCACAGATTTCGGGCGTCGTATAATCTTAAACGACGCGACGATTAACCGTTCAAGCGAATCCCCGTCCCGCCCCTTCTCTGCCCCTCGCACCCTTCCATTCCTCTCAAACCCGAAAGAATGCATGCGTATGTCGTGCATGCCCCGTGCACGGCACGCAGAGGTCAACCGAAGCGATCGACGCCCCTGGAAACCTAGCCAGCCTGGCAGAGAACGGGACACACAGGCACACTGGGCCGCGCCCTCCAGGGTCGTTGATAACGTGCCGCCGGCACCTGCATTCCTCACCTGATACCCTGCTACCTGATACCTGAGCGGTCAGGCGTGCCCGCTCTGAGCACACTGCGCCATGGCGTCTTTCTGCCGTATTGAGGTGCGCCGTAAGATAAAGGCACAGATGAGGACGCCGCGGTACCCTCGGCAGAAAAGGGATGAGCTTAATTGGCCCTGGAGTGATCGGCAGGATCGGCAGGATCTGGATCGTCAGGATCGCCCTCTGGGTCTGCTCACGAGACTGCACAATGGGACCTGTTGTCTCACTCTGGCACGATGTCTCACGCTTATACTGTCTCAGCCGCAGTCTCGGTTCTGCTTTTCTGTCAAGTGCAATTTACGAGGTACGGGCAACCTTCGTGTGCTTCCGGAAATCCGAATCTAGAGATAAGCAGGTCTACCTGGAAGCCGCTTGGCAGGTCCAGTATCTAGCTGGCCAGTGGGACTGAAGGAATTTTTGCATTGAATGGCGATGACGAGAAAGTGAGTGAGAGTGCCTCAACAACGAGACAGAAGTGGGTGACATGGGCACTTGCGTAGCTCAGCACAAGAGCCGCTCCTATCGGTAGTCAGTATGTCGGGAGCGGTGAGCCGATGAACAACGGAGAACGCCAGTCGGTCAGCTCCACGTTCTCGTTCGGAATACAGCTCCAAATCACCTCATAATTTCATTGACGCCTGCACCTACTCTACTAATGTGTCTATCTACAAGCGGGACTCCTGATCGAGGCGGTGGTACTCGGAGAAGTCCCTGCTCTCGTCCCTTCTTCCCTGCTTCCCGTTCCAGCTCCAGATCTCCTTCAAATTCTCATCCAGCTTGCCCTCCATGGCGTTCTTGATGAGTCGTCCCATGATGGGAAGGAACTTGAACGCGTGTCCGCAGCAACCCGCAGCCACGAACAATCCCTTGAGCTCCGGATGCCAGTCAAGGAGGAAGTCACCAGTCGGCCGGTCAGAGTACCAGCACAGTCTACTTGCTTTCCACTCCTTCTTCCCCAACTCCGGATATACTCTTTCCAGACCACGTTTCAGCTGCAGACGCGCAGTGTGGGGAATCTGTTGGAACTCGTAACCTCTGCTGAGCTGAGTTCGGGGGAGGGACGGATACCCAGGCTGCGGGTTCAGGAATCCCTTCTGGTGGATCGCAAACTTCATGACCCATCCGGCGGGGGTGAGGGCGGGCGGGAAGACGTAGAACCCGTTGTCGATCAGGCGAGTTACAGGTGCATCGCGATAGCGTGCGGCCTCATCCTCGGAGAGTTCAATGACGCCGACGACCTGCCCAGTCGGAAGGCATGTGGAGGAGAGTTCGGGAAGGAGCGTCGGTGTCCAGCTCCCCATAGTTGAGATGACAACGTCGGCGCGCACCGGACCACGATCCGTCTCCACGCCCACGACACGCTTGCCCTCCTTGATCAGAGAGGAGGCCGTTCCACCGACGAAGTTGACGCCGAGGGCCCGAGCTCGGGCAACGGCAGCCTCTGTTGCGCCTCGCGCGTTGGCCCAGCCACCGGCGTGGTTGATGTCTATTGTCAGTATCTACTAACTGCATGACAGCTCTCCCATTTCTGGGACACTCACAGACGTCCTGTCCCGCAAAGTCTCCAAGCTCGATATCCGGATAGAAGCCCTCGACTTCCTGACGTCCGTTCAACACCTTCGCACCCAGGCCGGGAGTCTGCATTCCCGGGGCTGCGTTTGCGGCAAGCGCCCGGGCGATGTATCCGCTCTTGGCCTGGGGCGTATCGCTGGACACCGAGACAACGACTCCACACTCGTGGTAGTACTCCTTCCAGTCTTGGCGCCAGAGGTCCATTGCGTCGTGTGCCAGACGGGCGTACAGAGGGTCCGAGTACTCCTGCCGGACGATCTGGGGCGTCAGCGCATGTCTCCTCCCGGGGAGAAGTACAGTGGTTGGTACACACCTTGTTGAAATCGTAGCTGGCGGCATCAGTTGCAGGGGGCGTTGCGCTCCGGTCCAGCACTGTGATTAACTGTGCTTGGCCCTTGTACGTCGTCTTCGCCAGTTCAAGGGCTGTTGTGGAGCCGAATTCACCGCCGCCGACGATCTGCTGTTAGCTCCACCGCTCCGCTCCGGCAAGCGGACTGCACTCGACACCCACCAGCACGGTCTGGGGAGGCTTGATGCTCGGCATGGTGATGCTGTTACTCTTCAGGTGAGCGGATGTCGTCAGTCATCAGTGCTGCACGCATTTTATAGCGGTTCTGGACATGTGTCATGAAGGTGGGAATCAACGAGGTGGAGGGCATCCGATGATTACCGAGCCCTCCGTCGGAGTTTGCCGATCTTCCAGGACGTCATGTCCGCAGTTGGTCCGGATGCCTGACTTCTCCGGGCTTATCTATGGGGCCGCGTCGGATCGGCTCACGCATGCTGTCGAACATTGCCGCAGTCACAGTGCACATAGAGTCCTAATACATCCGAAACGACGTCTATCTACACTTCAAGGCCATCCGGGAACGCCAGCGTATCGCCCAACAGCGTCGCATACAATCCATCTGCGCTCCAGAGATTTTGGAACAACACGTCTTGCTCCAAGTCCGCCGCTGGCATCTGGAAAAGCGGGTTAAAGTCCCAGCTGAGAGCCCCCGCATCATCCTTCGGGTCGAGCGTGATCAGCGGGCTAGGCGCGTTCGTGAAGAGCGACAAATCCGAGAACGCAAAGTTGTTCATTGAGTTTCGGCGAGCGCGCTCCCCACTCGGTCCTGGACCGTCCAATTCCTGCTGTTCCGCCTGTCGCGCCTGGATGCGCTGCAGCTGCTCCTGGATTTGAGCAGGCGTTAACTGCGGCTGAGGCAGGTGCGGGGGAATGAAGCCTTGCGCGTCCGGCTGGTTCTCGGATCGCATAGAAGGTGGCTGGAGCAGCTTGGAGGCGGCACCCCTCGCACGCCAGTGCTTCTGAATGCGCCCGAGAAGCTCGGCAAAGCCGTGAAGGAAGTGCTCCTCGTCAATGGCAGCACCACGCAGAGCGTTGACAACCCGCTCCAATAGTCCCGTGATGCTCTGCTCTCCGTGCTCAACCATTCCAGTGGCAAGAGCCTGTCGTTAGCTATCATTGCCCACGCTGAAGCTCACCTTGTAGAGGAATGTGGTGGCGAACAGGATATACTGGAAGATTCGACTTGGGCAATGCCTCAGCTTGCCCTTGTCCTCGAATACAGTGAGCGTGATCTCGATCATGCTCCTTGCGGCGGACAGCGCCTCCATGATCCACGGACCCTCCACCATGTTCAGTAGACTGGGAGACGAGTAGTGAATGTCGTTGGCCATTCGCCGACGCTTCAGCTTGCTTTGCAGAGCTCGAAGAGCCAGCGAGTAGGCGTACAGGACGACGTAGTCCAGCTCGATGCGAAGCAGAGCAGCCTCTATGCTTCCGTTTGCTGAGGATTAGCTGGCAAAACACATGCCCACAGCGGCAACTCACTCAATTTATCCTGGGCCACCCTCTTTGAGTAGCGGATCTCGAGCCTCAATGAGCGCACGAAGCTCTCCCATGCTCCGGTTCTCAGAAGAGACCTAGTAATTTCCTTGTTTGGGTCTGATAAGTCAGTTACACGCGCGAACCGTCGTCAGTCTCACAGAGGTGATCTTGAATGGTGCCCATGAGCTGTGCAATTGCACCGAGCATGAAAGCATCTGAGGCATGCACATCGCCCTCGCGATCATTGACCATAGTGGAGATCGTCTCCCACCAGCGCGAAGTCATCTGCTCCTGGAAGACAGCGTTGCGACCCAATCGGACGGCGATGCTGTTTCGGTCAATTTCAATCGACAAGCGGACAACTCACTGTCGGTCGGCATTGTAGCAATACACCCATGTCTTGAGTGTTCGTGACTGGAGCCAGGGTGTTGTCTCCTCCTGCTTGAGCTTGACTACTTCATGGATTCCCAGCTCCTGCGCCAGGCGCACCGCGAGGCCAATGTTCGCCCAACTGTAGGAGTCGTACCGCAGAGAGGGTTGCAGAAGCCGCGACTGCTCTGATCCTTCCGTGTGCTCCCTTGTGCCCGGCATCGATACGATCGGCCACTCACTCAGCAGCAGCAGAGCCTCGACTGAGCTGACGTTCCTCACCGACGGGTCACCATCGAGGACACTCAGCAGTCCCAGTCGGACCCACTGCGCAAGCTGGGTGTGAATCGCTGGTCCGCGCCCTTCAGGAAGGACTCTCGAGTACCGCGCAGCAATGACGATGATCGTTCCCAGCAGCAGCGACTCGCTTCGGACGAGGGAAGGAAGGTAGCTCGGCTCGAAGACGTTCGGATGGAGAAGCGGATACAGCGGCGCCATCTCAAGCTCGAAGCTTCAATGTCAGCTGCGGGAACATCCGCCCAGTTTGGACTCACAAGCTGCACAGCGCCCTCGCTTCCTGAATGCTGAGGAAGCCTTTCTCGATCGGTTGCCACTGACTCCACACGCTCGCATTGTTATTGCTGCCTCCTATGTTGATGCTCTTGTTGACGCGCGGACCAAGCTTGTATTGCAGGGAAGACGCCGATGCTAGAAGCTTGAGCGCATCGCTGGGATGGTGGAGGGATGACT
Organism: Trichosporon coremiiforme; assembly: GCA_039545355.1. Taxonomy (NCBI): domain Eukaryota; kingdom Fungi; phylum Basidiomycota; class Tremellomycetes; order Trichosporonales; family Trichosporonaceae; genus Trichosporon; species Trichosporon coremiiforme. The sequence continues at coordinate 53,460 of BCJJ01000043.1, forward strand.
TGATGAGGGTGTCTTCCTCCTCTGATCCATCGCTCGAGTCGCGCTCCCTGTCACTACCGCTTTGACTGTGCTCTCGCCTGCGCTTGCCATCTCGACCTTTGCTGGAACTTGGGCCCGCCCTATCACCTCCATGAGGGGTGGCTGTCGACGAGGTCTCGGAGCGACGCGGAGCGGGCGGCCTGACCTTGGTAGGGGCAGACTTGATGCAGTCGCGCTGTTCGCGGAGGCACCGCTCGCATGGTCCGGACCACGGGGCGTTCGGGTCGCCGAAGGAGCACTTGAGTTTACGCTGGATGAGGTTGAAAACAACGGGCCCCGTGCAGGTTGAAACCGCCGAGATGCGATTGTGTCAGTCACCGATTCAGTGGACGGTCCGGGAAAGGCGTTCCGAAGCTTACCGATCGGCAGGGAAGACAAGCCCTGTACGTGCGTTTCGGCTTCTTGGAGATGTTATCGTCCTCAGCCATGGTTGCTGTCAATCCCAAAGTCGGGGATGCGGGTTACGATGCCGATTGTCGTAGTCGGTGTTGATGTGTCTTGGTGGGAGGTGATGAGGAAGACGACGAGGTGCGACAGCGATTGAACGCGTTTCACAACAATCACATCCGTCACGTGACCTCTAGATCCCGCACTTCTCCGAGATTCACCCAAATCTCAAGGTGGGCAGTGGGCTTGATAGACCTTTCCACTGCTGCCTCGGACGCGCAGACACCACCTCTACTGTGACCAACCCATACCGTATCTAATGATTCTGCTGTCCGGCAGAAGAAGGGGAGCCCTCGAAGCGTGCCGGCCGTGTCCCGTAGCTCATGTCGGCTTTTGTGAGCACCGCCCATCTGTCGCTCGCGGCACAATCATCGTCCACTGCGCGCAGCCGGAGCGGGAAGTTCGAGATCTGCATCTCACCTCACGTTGTCCCGCTGTTCTCAGCTGTCGAGGTGACAGGAATCGTCCACAGAACAGATGACGCCCCACGCTAGGGCGAATCGCTATCTAATCAACGAGCGCCGATCCTCCACGTTCGTTTACGTAACGAGCCAGATTTCGACCCGCATTCTTCCGACTCCTGAACTTTCTCATGTTCCGACCAATCTCCACCCTCCCACGCAACATCAAGCTCAAAAGAACGCAATGAGACACAAAAAGACGACGTTGACATGATTCGAACATGCGCTCCCGAAGGAAGTTGATTTCCGGAATCCCTCTCCGAAGAGAGACCATTCTAGTCAACCGCGTTAACCACTCCGCCACAACGCCTGGGTTGTGTTGTTGCTTTCAAACATTAGCCGTAGATAATAGACCCTCCCCGCCTCGTGGCATCCCAGAGTCTCCCTGTGGACCTTGAGCTGACGTTTCGACGGGCAGATGACCGGGATGGACAGACTTCAAAAGCGAACAATAACAAGCAAACATGCGCTCTCAAGGACGCCGTGCTGTGCTGCGGTGCAGCTTTCACAAGCCTGTCCCGAACAGCCTTAAGCCTTTGGGGACCTCTCCTAGCTGGTTTATTGTGGGAGCTCTGTTGTGCTAACGTGATAATGAGATTGTCCATCGACACCTTCGGCGCTCCAGTGCTCTCGACCGCTGGCACTTCACGGATGTTCGAACAAGGGGCTTCCCAGACCCACAACAGCGAAGCTGCTAGTCTGCATCGTCTGTGCCATACACCGCCCTGTGATCGCTTTCGAAACAGCTATGCAGGACCGGCGGACAAAGGTAGCTGACGGCATCGCCCTCGCCAACTCCGCTCTACCGTCCTCATTGTATCATCATCTCCACTGACCACGTTGCTCACTATAAAGCTTATGGACTCCGACGTTTGATGGATACCTATCAAGCTCTCAGCAGCTCACTACCAGACTCACATCGACATGTCCGACACTCCAGATGGCGCCAGCCGCCAGCGCGGTCAATCGGCGCCGGCAGGTTTGTTCCTTGCGTCTCCCAACCAAGCACCACCTGCAGCACCAAGCGGCTCCGGTACTGCCGGTCCCGCGGCCAACTCTGCTACTCCTGGCAGTACAGCCGCCGGTGGTGCTCCGCGAGCGGCAACGCAAGGTGGGACGGGCCCCGCCAACGGCACTGGCACCACTGGCACTATCCCCGCCCGTTCTCGCGATAACCGGAGCCCGATGACGCCGTCGGAGAACACACAGCGGATCAACCAGGAAATGCGACAGCGTTACGCGCAACTGCCGCACGCGCTAAACGGCTTCGTGAGGGCCATCAACGCGGCCGGCGATTGGGACGGTGTTCGCGCAGTGTTCGCCTTCTCTTTCCCGCGCAGCTACTCGGAGGACGTGAACCAGATGAATGGCAACCGCCACGTTCAACCCTCACGTGCCCAACAGGCCACAAGACACCCCGACTTCTGCTCTCGCGACGTTCTCATCGGTATCGGTAGGGATGTTAGGATTACCACAGATGAGCGCTGGCTCTCACTCACCACCGGTGACGCGTCTGTGCATCCCGATCGTTACACCGAGAATCCCTTCATATCCGTACGTGGCAACAACAGCAATCGGGGCAGCGGCGCCGGTCGTGGCGGCCAGGATCGCGAGGACGACGAGGACGACTGGAACGACGTGTTCGAAGACGACGAAGATGAAGACGACGACGACGACGACGATGGCAGTCACGGACACATTGCCGGCGGTGGCGGCCCCAGGGGCCACGGGGGACCTGGACCCGGCGGCGTTGGTGGCAGCAGTGGATCCGGCGGCGGCAGTGGTGGTGGAAGTAACGGAGGTGTTAACGGCCATGCAAACGGTGGCGGCTCTCCCGACGGCGGCGGCCATCCTGACAGGGGTGGCTACCCCGACGGGGGTGGCTATGCCAACGGTGCCGGCTATGCCAACGGTAGCGGCCAACATCTCGCTGGAAACTGGGCAAACACCGATGGCTATTCACATTACAGCGCGCTTGACGGTCACGATGGCTTCGTCGAAACCGATGATGACACGAACGGCAGGGGCGAAGACGAACCCGACCGCCAACATGGCCAACAGACTCTCGGAGGCAGTAACGGCCAACGCAATCCGTGGGATGGGTGGGCCAGAACAGGAGGAGGAATAAGTGGGGATGGCAGCCAAGATCCGCCTCACGGTAGCCCATCCTCTTCGTCGTCCAGCTCCTCCGGCGGCGCTCCTCACCCTTTCGATCGCTCTGGGGTCATCAATCCCTCTCACATGGCTAGCTCTCGCCTTGCGTCTCCAGTGTCAAGGATTGTGCTCTTGGCATCTTCGCCCGATATTGAGACGAAGGAGGAGAAGAGGAATAGTCTTCCCGCCCCTCCCGACCTCCAGGAAGACATGGATGTCGATACCCCCGAAGCCCGCGCCGACCGCAAGGGCAAGCGCAAGGCGGTGGCATCCCCTCCGGAGGAGAGCCCGTCGCAGCGCCGACGACCCTCGCCGCCTCTCTCTCCGAAGACTGTTGCCAGTCGAATTGCGTCGAGGCGTCGTACCAGTTTCGCCCCATCCCCCGCTTCTGCGGCTGCAGGCTCGTCCTCAAGCACTCCCGCCCGTCACAATACGCCAATGAGCCCTGCTGCCCGTCCCGTCCCTTACTCCGAGATTAAGAACGCCATCGACCGTTCTCTTCGCGATGTCGAAGCCTCCGTCGACGAGAACGTTGGTGCTGCCGATGAGACCTTTGCTGGCCGAACCATGATCGCAGCCGACAGCCAAGCTGGTGCTGCGCCCTCTCCTGACGACGCACCTGTGGCCTCTGCTCAGAGTGTTGCGTTGCCGCGTGCGTTTCGCCCCAATCGGCAGCCCTTGCAGTCGAGTCCCCTCGCCCGCCACCGGGTTGTAACGGCTAGCCACACCGAGTCCCCTGCCCCTCTTCCTGCCACGCAGGGCTACTCCTCGGACGACGCTGAGATGTCTTACGCGGAGGGCACGTCGCGCATGCACCCTGACTACACCGCAATTTATGCCGAAGGCGTCGATGTGGAACGCATGGTGGAGGGCAGCTTTGTCACATCGGCTCCCACCCCTCAGATCAGCCCTCAGCGCGCACCGGAGACCCCCGCCGACGCGAAGGACGCTGCAGCCGACGAGCAGCGCGATGGAGCGCCCGAGGAGATGGAGGGCGTCGAATTCTTCTCCGCCGTTGACGACATCTCCGACTTCCACGCCTCGCGGGCCAGCGGCAGCGATGCAGACTACTCCAACGACAGCAATGATGAGCTCAGTCGTCGCTCCCTGCGACGCTCTAGGGGTGGTGGGTATGGCAGCGACGGTTTGTACTATGACCCAGAGGAGAACAGTTCTGCCTCCCCGGAGGTCAACGACAGTTCCGCTGTCCTTGAGCCCGACTCTCAGTCCGACGAGTCCGGCTCCGAATACTTCGACCGCGATCTGCCTCAGCCCGACAACTGGTCGATGAGCACGCCTCGCCCTGACCGCTCCGGACTCTCCGCTATCCAGGAGGAGTCAATCTACAGCCCTGTCGTCTCGTCCGGAACCGGCACCCCGGTAGCCGTTGGGCTGGGTATCACGCCCATGCCCTTGTCGCCCTCATTTCCCTCGCTTAATGCTGGCACTGGAGCTTCGGGCTCGACCGCTCAGCTCCCTCAGCTAACTGCTTCTACCGGGGCATCCGCTACCTCGTCTCAGGCGACTGCTCGTCCGCTGATCCTGTCCCTGTATCCCCCTCCCCGGCCCACCATCCCCGCTTCCACGCCCATCCCGAGCGTTCAGCTCCGCTCGCCCTCCGTCGAGTTCGTCGCACACGAGTCCCCTTCTTGTGGCCCGGGGCCTGATGACACCATCCTCACGGTCAGCTCAACCGACACGGACCGTGTCAGCCCCGAAAAGCCAGCCCGCACAGGCGCGGAGGAGCGCGAGAATGTCGCCGAGCTGCGGGCTACCGGTGAGCTCTCCCCCGACTGTCTGAGGGCGTTGCAGGAGGGGACCGCCGTTCTGCAGACCATTGCCGCTGGAGCCTGGAGTGTCCCCGCGCCTACTCAGGACGCAGCCAGGGCGGCCGCCGCCAGCGACATGCAGCCCAGGCTGGCGCTGCCCACGGATGAGTCCGCCCCTCGCGAGCCGAGTTCTGGCAAAACCCCTAAGGCGAAGCGCTCTGGTAAGTCTCGATCCTCCTCGCGTGAGCCGAGTGCCGACCCGGACGGGTATCGTCCCACCCGCAGGAGTGGAAGGTCTACCAAGCCCGTTAAGTACAACGAGTAAAGCTAAGATGAAGAGGGCCAGATGATGTAAATAGCATAGCTCTTCTTAAAGATGTGATCGTTTCCTAACCAGATGACCACACTGCCACACCCGCTGTTTAACCTGCCCTTCGCCGTCGCCCTCTTCCTTGGTCCACAGTAGCCCGCAAGACAACGACCACTCGCATTGGACTGACATCCCCGAGCACATCTACGCGCTCCCTTCCGACCACTCCTCGAACTCTTCCAACTTGTGGGCGACATGTAATGTTGAGTACTTCTGCATCGTATCACTGTGTGCGTATCTCTGTGTGATACTTCAGCAGTACTCAGTGTCCCGACAGGCAGTCGGGGTCGGCACGATGCGCAATGCACACACAGTCGACGGTCGGTGCAGAATCACCACGGGGCACCACCTGGAGCTCCAAGCAGCGAGCACCATGCATCGCGTGCCTTGCACCGAGCACCGAGCGACCAGCACTGTCCACCTCGCATCGAGCGCGATGCGTGAGCACCAGCGATGGTGCGTCCCCACAGCTTCGCCCACACCTTGGCGCCTGGGTACATAAGCCCGCTCGCGCCATGTTCTCCCCGTCTCAACGCTCAGCACCACACGACACCATGGACGCCACCCTCCTCGCCGCGCTCGATAAGCTGACGGAGACGCTCCAGACTCTGCAGGCAGGCGGCGATGGCGCCTTCGCGCTGCAGCTGTACCCGCCTGCTACGTCTGAGGGCGGCTCTCTCCCCACCCTCACAAGCAAGGCTCCCTCCCCGCCGGCCCCTGCAGAAGGGAACTACGCCGCCCCACTGCAGCTGTACTACACCCTCAGCGAGCGGGGTCCCGTGCTCTCGTGTGCGATCGCCTTCGGTCCCGGGACCCAAGCGATATGTACCCCGACGAACAACGGGGTCGAGGCGAAAGCGACCTGTGGCCCTCCTCCGCCGAGCCGACTCGCTGGTCCGGGAAGGGCATGGGATGGCGTAGTGAGGGCGGCTGGGAGACGCACACGGCGGGCGTTCTACAAGCCCCAGCCTGAGTCATGGTCCGAGAGCGAGAGCTACGTCGACAGTGAGGACAGTGCGCCCAAACTTGAGGCTCAGTCCTGTGTCGATGCCAAGCGCACGAGCCTGCCCTCTCCGCCTTCGTCGTCATCGGAGGGGACCAAGATCGCCACTGCGACGCAAGTGCCGGCGCCGAACATGCCCAAGAAAGTGGATAGTGAGGCGAAGCCGCCTCAGCCGTCGGCGTCGGTTGCGTCCTCGAAGGGTGTTATGTACGATCCGCAGTGGTGGGTCAAGGACCGAGGCACGCCTACCGCTCCTCCTGGAGCCGCCCCCATCTCACCAACCGCCCGACCTGTGGCCCTGCCTGTCAACTCGCCCACCGGACCGCCATCGACCGGCACGGTGTCGGGATCTCGCCCGACTGATCCGTATAACCCCCACTGGTGGGTCAAGGACCAGATGATGAGCACCGATACCGCGACTGTTGCGCCTCGCCTCAAAGGGGCCATCCCCCAGCCTGATCCGGTGACTCCGTTCCATTCAGCCTTCCAATCCCGACCGGAGCACAGTCGACATCGGGCTCGGAGTCGGGATCTCGCCCTACCAGCCCTTACAACCCTCACTGGTGGGTGAAGGAGAAGAGGAAGCGGTGCGATTCGAACTTCGCGACCACTCCTCACGCCTTCGAAGCCGAGCCGGTCACTCATCTCAAGATCGCCCCCCACTCCGAGCCTTCCTTTCGAGCCCAAGCCGCTGCTCACCCCGCCGCCGAGCCCGAGTTCCAGTCTCGCCCGGGCTCTCCCACCGGTTCCGAAGACTCCCATGGCCTCTATGACCCACACTGGTGGGTCAAGAAGCGACCCATCGCTCCCAGAGCTCCCTCCCCCACTGGCTCCCGACCTACTTCACCCTACGACCCCCACTGGTGGGTCAAGGACAAGAACCTGGTTCCGGTCTCCCCGCCTTCCCAGCCTGTCACCTCCACCATCCCCGCCCCGCCTGTCACCCCAACGGAGTCCGTCCCCATGTCTGCCGTCGAGTCCGAGCCTCTCGTCCGAGCCAAGCCGGTCCAGGCTGAATCTCTCGATGCCGAAGCTGCCCCGTCTGTTCCTCTCCGCCCCGTCTCTTCCAACTCTAAGAGCGAGGGGAGGGTGAAAGTCCGAATGCGCCGCGGTCTGCCCTTCTTCGAGGACTCCCGTCACCACACCGCCCTCGTCGACCTCGAGTATCCCACCGACCATCCCTTGCCTGCTCATCCGGAGGGATGTGCCATCTGCGACAGGAGGGCAGTAAGGAGTGTCCTCTTCCCTCACGCACCGCCGGGGTGTGCCGAGGTCGCTCCAAAGGCTGGCCCGAAGGTCATCACTAAAGTTCCTAAGGTAGCTGCTCCGATGACCAACTCCTCGGCAGCCCCGGTGGTGAAGACGGACGCTGCAGGTACGGCGAAGGCAACAGTAAAGATCCTCGAGGCTCAGAGGGCACTGAAGGTCTTCGACTCGACTGGTGGCAAGCTCACGCCGGCTGCATTCATCCGTGCGCCCCTCCCCCGCACGGCGAAGAAACGGATGGAGTCCCCAGCCCCAATTGCCTCGGACAGATGAGTTCGGTGTTCGTAGTGATGCATATCTGTGATTAACTTATGCATTTCTCGGTCAGTTGTAGTTGTTGGTCGAGGGAAGGAACCGATTCTGGCATGTGCGTGCCCCGGTTACTCACTCGCTGCCAACCGAGCAACCCGCGTACGGCGCCCAGCCCTGCCGGCCATGCCTCAGGCAGAGGCGAGCCACCTGCACTAAGCATCTCCCATGAAAGCATCGCCGAAAGTTTACTCACCTAACTAAACACTTTAGCGTAATGAAGTGGTGTCAAGGTGCAGCACGCCCGGCCCTCCCCGCCGAGAGCGGGTGCCGGGTATGACGTGCGAGCGCTTCCGGGCCGGGATTGGTGGGCCATCTTGGCGCCGCAGGTACATATCGCGCCGCTCCAACTTTCCTTCTGCTCACCCACACCTTCCCCGAAACCCCGACAGACAACATGAGCGAGATCCCCCAGCGCTTCACGGGCCAGGCGGCTATGGCGAAGCAGAACGAGGAGAAATTTGACCTCAAAGAGTGGGCGTACGCTCCCCGCGCGTTCACCGAGGAGGACGTCGTGATCAAGGTCGAGTGCTGCGGTATCTGTGGTGTGAGTCTTCCGTCCCTCCTTCCCTCCTTCCTCCAGCTTTAATGTTTGTGCGGAAGCTGACTCCAGTCCGACCTGCACACCATCACGTGCGGCTGGTCGCCCCGCGTCGCCTTCCCCGCCATTGTCGGGCACGAAATCGTCGGCAAGGTCGTTAAAGCTGGTGCCAAGTCGGGCCACAAGCTCGGCGACCGGGTCGGCTTCGGCGCGCAGTGCAACTCGTGCCGCAAGTGCCCGAACTGTGCCCGGGGATTGGAGAACTACTGTCTCTTTGGCAACGTGGGCACCTACCAGGGCAAGACGGGGGACAAGACGCAGCCGGTGACGCAGGGCGGATACGCCGACTTCTACCAGGGCCCAGGGCACTTTGCGATCCGGATTCCGGACGCTCTGGAGCCCGAGGTCGCCGCGCCCATGCTCTGCGCCGGCGTTACCGTTTACTCCCCGCTGAAGAACTACGGCGCCGGTCCGGGGAAGAGGGTCGGTATCGTCGGTATTGGAGGATTGGGACACCTCGCGCTCCAATTCTCCAAGGCTCTGGGCGCTGAGACGTGGGCCATCTCGCACAGCGAGCGGAAGAAGGATGATGCACTCAAGCTAGGTGCCGTGGGCTTCATTGCGACCAAGGACGAGAAGAGCGTCCTGAAGAAGCACCTTGCATCCTTCGACCTCCTCCTCGTCACGAGCAACCAGGACGACATGCCGCTGCGCAAGCTGTACCTTCCCCTGCTCAAGCCCTATGGAAACTGCATCATGGTCGGCCTGCCCAACTCTGGTCTCCCGGCGCCAGGAGGCAGCCTGTTCGGCAAGAGCGTCTCCGCCTCTGGCATTGGCTCCCCGCAAGAGCTCAAGGAGATGTTCGAGCTCGCGGTCCAGAAGGGCGTCAAGACCTGGATCGAGAAGCGGCCAATGCACCAGGCGACCCAGGCCGTGCAGGACATGCACGAGGGGAAGGCGCGGTATCGCTACGTCCTTGTCAATGATGACCGCTCGAAGCTGTAGTAGCAGAACAACTAATTTTGAAGCAGACCGAGGGGATGTCCGACACTAAACCGTGGGTGGAGTGCGGGGTTCAGGAGTTCCTGAAACGCGTTCCAGTGGACAAACCTGCGTTGCTCATTTCGGTGCGCCAATGATGCTTCTTGCCCATTCACTGGGTCTGGGCCTGATCGGGCTACGTAGAATTAATCCGCAGGCTTTGCATAATATAGACAAAGCTGGGGTCTTCATGCATGAATGGGGATTGTGCAATGTCCGATACTGCAGGGACGCGGAATTTGTTCTTGGAAGCAAGCAAGGACGTGTCATGTGAGCTGCAGTGTGGGCCAAGCCGCCCCCGCCCCCGTCCCTCTGCCCTCGATTCCTCGTCCCTTGGTCCCTTCGTCTCTTTCGTCCCTGGCGCTTCCGCCAGCGTCCATCGCGCTCGCCACCACGCATCCTCCTCTCATCCTAAACATACACCACCACCGCGCCTTTATCTCTCACCCCCCTCCATTCCTTGCCCAGCTACAGCCCACCGTAGGCATCACCGCAGCCAATCACCGTTCCTCACCGCCAAGCGGCAGGCGACAGACAGGCGGCTTAACTGAATCCCCACCCACTCGACCAAAACCCACACGACCACCCCGCACCCTCCTTTACTCAGCATGGGCACCGACCCGCTCACCCCGTCCTCCGACGACAGCAAGAAGCGCGAGGCGATCGCCGTCGCCTTAGCGCTCGATGACATTCCGCCCTCGTATGAATTCGCGACTACCGTTTCCACGTCCAGTGAGGCTGGCGAGAGCTCGGCCGCAGGGCCTTCGAGCGCTGCCGCCGGTCCTAGCAGACTCTGGCCCGAGAGCATGGATGACCTGTTCACTGGTCCGCCGAACGCAGAGCCGACCATCACCAAGGAGCGTATCGCTTCCGGACCCAAGATCGAGGTGCTTGACCGCGGCTTCAAGCGCGTTACCATCGACCCGAAGCTGAAGGACCGTGAGTTGCGCCCCGTGTCACCCTGCTCGCGCACTTCGGTGCGCCTCGTTCCCCCACCTTGTCTCCTTATCTCAGTTTTCTTTAGAAGAGTGCCGACTGACTTCCAGCCCGCGCGCTCTACGACTTCATCCGCCGCGAGACGCTGAAGCCGCCGTCTCTGACGGTGCGCTGCTTCGCCTTCCGCAACCGGACGGCCGACCACTCGCAAACGGTCATGCAGAACGGGCAGCCCCGCGTCGTTCAGGCCGGGCAGCAGTACCGCGTGACGGACTTTGACTTCCACATCGACCTGACGCCAATTTACAGTCACCCGGAAAACAACGCCAACATCTTTTTGTACGCGAAGCCATCATCCGAGCCCGCGCATCGCGGAACCTTCTCTCTGACCGTCGGCGGACCGGCCGAGCCCGAGGGCGAGAACAAGCCGCGCGCGGCGTCGCAGGGTGCCGTTTCCGTTTGGAAGAGCTGGAACGAGTTCTGCAAGAACCGGGCGCGCGCACCGTGGGGATCGCTCAAGGACGATGAGGAGTTCTGGGCCACGCGGGGCGAGAATTCAGGCCAGCTCACGCTGAGCACGCGGCGTGAGGACGAGGAGGCGCTTCTTGAGGGTGACGGCGGCTCGGATGCTGACCTGAGGGCGTGGTGCGAGGCGTTCTGTGCCGACCCGGGACTGCTGAAGAGTTTCACGCTGCGCAAGACGATCTGGGGCTGGGACTTTGTCTCGCTCCGTCATGCCATTGAGCGCTCGATCCTCTCCACGGGCTATCAGCCTAGCGCCGATACGCCGATCAGCATCCAGTTCCAGGTCAAGGACGACGTGCTCGTCGTCCAGGACGCGAACTGGCTCACGTCCCTGATCCAGAACCGGGCCATCTTCTTCCTCCTCGTCATCACTCTGATCTACCCGCTGATCTGGCTCTGGCAGCGCTTCTCGGCTCGCGGCGGCGCGCCTTACGACATCGCGCGCTCGACGTACGCCATGAAGTTCTATCCGCCCCTGCCGTCAACGTACCCCGCCGAGACGGTGCAGCAGGCCCAGGAACGCCTGCCCGGTCTCTTCAAACTCCACCCCGAGGTGCCGAGGAATCCGTTTCTCCACAAGGGTCCGAGGGGCGTGCACTACCTCCTCGGCCAGCGCGAGGGTGGCTTCTACCGCGAGTGGGACGAGCGGGTCCGCATGGCGGTGCGCATGTTCTTCCATGGCGAGCTCACGAGCACGCTCGTGCGCGAGATGGAGCCGCCAGAGCTCGACGGGTACTAAGTTGCGAAAGGCTCTTCCTCGTCCACACTGCTCTCCTCGGTTCCCACCGCCGAGCCTTGTCCGTCGGCGACGGTGCCTGTCCTTATCGGTCCCAGCGACCACCACACATAGAATATTCAGTTGTCCCTATATTTTTCGGTTGTACACCCCTCTTGTCGATTCCGTTGCGTAGGCCAAGAAAAAGGTAGTCGCATACATGCACACCCTATAGAGGAGCTCATCCTGATTTACGAGCTGTCGCTGCGTGCTGCGGTGCGTGCTGCGGCTAGGACCGATGACTGACTGACTGGAGCTGCGGGCGGCGACTTGCCTGGTGGAGGAACGCTCGAAGTGGAGGGTGGAGGCCCACGGCGCGCGCAGTCGTTGTCCGTGCCATCCTTCACATTCAGCTAGGTAATCGGTCCGATTTTGTTTTCGTCCCCTCCATCTCTCCTTGTTCTTTCCAGTGTCGACCTCCTCTCGCCTGCCCTTCTTCCTCCCTCTTCCTTCCTCTCCCCCCTTCCTTTCGTCTCTCTTTCCTTCTCTTGCGCCACCCTTCTCACCAACCACCACGGCCGCCCCAACCAGCTCCCCGTCACGATGAACGGGCCGGCCACCTCGTCGACCACCGCGGCGAACGGCCGGCCAATCCGCCCCCTAGTCGTCAAGGCGGGGTACGACGGGGCGACACGGCGTGTACAGTTCCCGAGCGCCGCGACTGCACGTCTTGAGAGCCTGCACAGCAGAGTGAGTCCCAGCGCTTCTTGATCAGCGGGGAAGGGCCCCATCCAGACAAACCTGGGCTCCGCAGTCGATAGTGGAGGTCGCTCGCACGATGCAAGAGATGGCCGCAGACAGCGCGGATCGTCGAGCTTGGGCCAGCCTTTCCTGGTCACCGCTCACTGCCCGCCCTCTCTAGTGTCACATCAGCTGCGCAATATCGAGGCAGGCTGCGCTACCTGGCCAGGCCACTGGCCGTGATCTGGATGCCGTCTCTCGGGAGCCAAATCAGCTGATAGCAGATCGAAGAATGCTTCTCACTATCTGCATGGCCGTTCTACCTCTCGTACGTCGACGATGACGGGGAGGAGTACTCTGTCCGAACGGAGGACGACCTGACGGATGCGATCGCGTACTTCGTCAGCGGCGACGACGACCACTCCTCACTCTACTCTCGCTCAGGCATCAACATCCCGCCGTCAAAGATCACGCTCCGCCTCGACGTAGTGGTTGAGTACGACGGCCCCTCGCTCAGCGACACAAGCAGTATCGCCTCATTCCCGACAAGTGATGGAAGCTCCTTCATGAGCCGCCGCTCCGGTCTCACCTCCGACTCCCGCCTCAGCGATCCCTACTCCTCGCACTCCGGCTCGCACGGCTACCGCGCCGATCCCAACCGGCTCAGCGACTACTCGCGTTCCGACAACACCGAGCGGTACGACCCACGATACTACGCTGCGTCGCGGCGCTCATCGGCAACTTCGGGCACTCAGCGCCGGCCCGTCGTGGACCGGGAGCTCGCTTCCGTTACCGACAGCTTTGAGAGCGCCGTGCTTGACGACGGCGCCTCGGGCTTGACGGCGAGCACGACGCCGAACTTTACGCAGAGCGAGCTCGGCTCGCGCTGGCTGCGGGAGCAGAGCCAGATCGCCTCCCGCATGCCGCGGCTGCGGCTGCGCCGCCGCCAATTCGAGGACGGCGATCCGGATCCTGACGCAAGCGACGAGGAGATCGGCGATATCTCGCTCGTTAGAGACGCAAGGGGACGTGAGTATCAACTGTGCTCTCGGAAAGTCGAGCTGACAACAGGATACTACTACTCGTACCAGGACCAGGCGAGCATTGCCGACAGCGCGAGCCTGCTCAGTGTCCCTCCGCCAGTGCCGCCGAAACCAGAGGGAGACGCCGGACCGCCAACCCTTGCGCCCGACTGCTCAGCATGCGGACTGCGCCTCGAGTACATGCGGTATGTGTGCGTCACCTGCGGCGAGGGCGACATGTGGTCGCAGTCCGCGCCCGACAACCGCCTGCGGCTGGCTGCGCGCGTGCCCCCGCCCTCCATACCGTCGGACAGCGACGGGAGCGACTCTACAGCGTGGGGACCAGCCCCCGTTCCGGGTGCGCCCGGAGACTCTAGCGCTTGTTTATTGCAGCCCCGCAGCCGGACCGCGTCGATGAGCACGACTTCAAGCTCGCTTAGTATAGCGGTCACGAATGGCTCCGCGTCCTCCCCAACAGCCGCCAGCCCGCGCCTACCCGACGGCGCGGACGAGATCGGCTTCGACGAGCGGCAATACACTCGCAGAGGGTATGAGTTGTGCCCGGGCTGCATCGAGACGCATGGTATCGTACATGCCAAGGCGGCAGTGAAGGGGAAGAGCAGGGACCGGCACGGGCGGCGCGTTAGGGGCTTCAGGCATACGTTCCGGGAGAAGATCTGGGGTAACGGCAAGTGGGTCGACGTCGAGTACGCCGAGGACAGCGAGTGCACCATCTGCCGCACGCCGCTGATGCACAACCGCTTCAAATGTGAGTACAGCTGTGAGACGTGGGTAATCTGACGAAAGGCGTCTCGTGCTCCAAGTTCGACCTCTGCCGCTCGTGCTATCAGAAGGTCGAGGAGATTCACCCCGTGCATGCCTTCTTGTCACTACCGGATAAGCATGTTGTTCCCGCACCGCCCCGCGTCGCAGAGACGCGGCCCCCGAGACACAACGGCGCCTTCTGCCACAAGTGAGTTTTGTAGGTCCCTTGTCTCAACTGACATCAGCTGCTTACAGGATATTGTCGGGCCGCGGTTCCACTGCGCAGTGTGTCCGTCATGGTGAGCTATAAGGCCCGCTTCTGCCAAGCTTACTTCAGGGACCTGTGTATTCAGTGCGAGGGTATCGGCGCTGCTGGCGACGGCTCGCACACGCCAGACCACATCATGATCAAGGTGAGCTACGAGGGAGTCTCCGAGCTGAGATCAGATTCCTGTCCCATTAGCTAGCGCGGAGGTCGAGGCTGCCTCCCGCCGCGCGCGCGACCGCTGGTTCTTGCAGGACAGTGCCTCTGTGGCGCAAGCTCAACCGCCCGGCTCCGAGCGTTCCAGTTCACCAGACAACGAGACAGTGTACGCGCCAACGCACCGGAGTCCGGCGTTGTCGCAGTCGCAAACAAGCGGGAGGGGCACACCCGGTTCCGGCGCCGGATCAGGCAGCGGCAGTGGAAGCAGCAACGCGACGCACGCAACGCATACTCGCCGCGTGAAGAGGGATGATTTGGACCACTCGGCCCGGTGCAACAACTGCAACGAGTGGATCATGGGTCGACGGTATCAGTGCGCCAACTGTCCCAGTTTGCCGACGGCGTACAACCTCTGCTCGGTTTGCGAGTTACGCAGCTACCGCATCCATGACCCGCGGCATGTGTTCTTCAAGTTTGACAGGCCGGTACATGTGCCGCTGGCGAGTCCCCGGCCCCTGCTTCCGTTGCTCGTGAGTATTACACGCTGGTTCACCAGTCAAAGTGATCTCCCATGACCACAGCCAGCTAGAAGATCTCCGAACAAGAGCTGACGCCCAGTACAAGAACAAGGTGGGCCAAGTGCCCGCGACCGCGCCGCCTACGCACGATCCGACGGCGTACCTGAAGTACGTCCTGCACCGGGAGACGCTGTGCGACATCCACAGCGACCAGATCCGCGGCGTGTGGCTGCGGTGTGCGCACTGCGCAGCCGGGTTCGACATGTGCGCCGACGCAGAGCAGGTCGCGGACCACGACGTGACGCACGTCTTTGTCGTGTTCAAAGCGAGGGTGGACATGACGCGGTTCCGCCAACTCGCTGATCTGGCCGCAACGCATTCCAAACCCCTCCTTAACCAGCAGGTGTACCTGAGCTGAACAGCTATCAATAACATATAAAGTTGCATATGCTATGTCTATATTTTACCCATGCATGTTGTATCCTCTACCCTAACTTCTCGTTCTTCCCTATGCCCAGCGCGCGCATGAACAGCTCGAGCTTGAAATAGCATGGCCATCAGAGTCGCCATTAGGAATGAGGCAATGAAGATAATTAGAACGGTGAAAGTGGACCTCCACCGACGGAAGCATTTCGGCGGACGCCTAAGCCCATCCTGAATTCTGGCTGTTCGAGCGATCAGGCCCAGCTAAGCCCGGCCAGGTCAACAACATCATCCACCAGCACTCATGTCGGCATCAGCGTCCCCGGCTTCGGCGCTGGTTCCCGGAACGCCGGGAGAGTCGCAATGGGTACGTCCACCTAACTCCATCTCTCTGCAGTCACGAGCTCGCTTCCTCGAGCTTGCTAGCGCAGATCCAAGCTAACGTCGCAGAGAGAGTACAAGTCGGCCGACGGGCGCGTGTACTGGTCCCACGCACTCACAAAGCAGTCGGTGTGGGAGAAGCCGGACGACCTTAAAGTATGTTCGAGTCCAGTCTCTTGAACTGACACCGCAGACCCCCTTCGAGCGGGCCATGAACAAAACGGCATGGAAGCAGTTCACGTCCAAGGGCAAGCCCTACTATGTTAACTCACTCACCAAGGAGACCCTTGTATGTTCTACCGAAGCTAGCTGTTGGCCGGACTCAGCTGACATAACAGTGGGACCTTCCCCCCGAACTTGTCGAGCTTAAGAACAAGATCGACGCGCAGGAACGCCGGAAGGCGCGCGGCGAGACTTCGTGAGTTGCCTTTCCTCCCTTCACCTTCCCTTCCCTTCCAGCCTCCCCCCCTTTCATAGCTGAGTGTTCCGACAAATGAGCTGATATCAGTCCCGCCCCTAGTGCCCGCTCGCGCAGTCCGTCCCCTGGTGGTTCCTCGCCAGGCGGCGCACTGCAGCGTTACCGATCCCGCACTCCCGAGGAGGAGGAGGAAGACAACGAGCCGCTCGTGATTCCGCACGGTGGATTCAAGAACCATGCCGATGCCGAGGCCGGATTCATGCGGCTGCTGAAACGGATCGGCGTCGATGAGTCGTGGACCTGGGAGCAGACGCTGCGCCGCATCGTCGTCGAGCCCATGAACAAGGCGCTCGAGACGTTGGCGGAGAAGAAGGCGGCCTTCGAGAAGGTGAGTTATCACTTCTCACAGCTGGAGTGCACTGCACTGAAGCTCACACACAGTTCCTCGACAACCAGGCCAAGGAGCGTGCCGCGGCAAAGGAGGCTCGTATGGCCGAGGTGCGCCCGCATCTGCGCAAGGCGTTCAAGGCGGCGCACATCAAGAGCTACCACACGGTCAAGACGGGCGAGCAGGCATTCGCGTCGAACAAGCACTGGCGGCGTGCTCTGCCCGATGAGCGCCGCATCCTCCTGGACGAGTACACTTCTGAGCTGCGACAAGCCGAGGCGGCCGAGGCGCGCGAGCTGAAGGAGTACGCGACGTCGAAGCTGACCGACCTCATCAGCGGCCTCGACATCAGCGTGACGACAAAGTGGCGAGCGGCGCACGACGTCATCGTCCGTTCTTCCGCGTTCAAGGAAGACTCCAAGCTGGGCAAGATGGACACGATCGACATCCTGAATGTGTTCGACACGTACATGCAGCAATTGGAGCGGGAACACAAGGAGGAGTCGGCGCGCCTGGCGAAGGAGCACAAGCGCCGTGCGCGCAAGGCGAGGGACGGGTACAAGGAGCTCCTGCGCGAGCTGCGGGAGCAGGGCAAGCTGCACCGCGCGGCGAAGTGGAAGGACGTCTTCCCGACCATCCGGAAGGATGAGCGGTATGAGGCCCTCCTGGGGATGCCGGGGAGCAATGTGCTCGAGCTGTGGATGGACGCAGTCGACGATCTCCAGGTCGAGGCCGAGGAGCGCGCGGGTCGTATCGAGGGCGACCTGCCCAAGAACAAGGTCACACTCGAGACGACGAGGGAGGAGTTTGAGCAGATTGTCAAGGAGGCCGGGGTCGAGGCGCCCGAGGAGAACATCAAGGAGACGTTTGACGTGGTGAGTTCAGTCGCGGGGCGGGGCAAGGTTATTGGCCTGAACGAGATAGCTGACATACAGATCCACGAACGTCTCGCGCGCGTTAAGGCAGACGAGGAGCGCCGCGCAGAGCGTAAGCGCCGACACCGGATCGAGGACCTGCGCGATGCGCTCAGGCGAATCCGGAGCATCACGGCGGAGACCACTTTCGAGGAGGTACGTATGCCCATTCCCACCCTTCCTTCTACAACAGCTGCGTTGGCGAGTGGAGCTAACCACAGGCGACGAAGGACATGGCCTCGATCCCCGAGTGGAAGCTGCTCGAGGACGCAGACCGCCGCTCCGCCTTTGACAAGCATATCCGCCGACTGAAGGAGAAGGCGTCGGAGCGCGACCGCGACCGCCGCGGAGATCGAATGGACGTGGACCGGACCGAGCGTGACTGGCGCCGAGACCGGGACGAGCGGTACGCGCGTGAGCGGGAGCGTGATTCCCGCCGCGACCGGGGGCTCGACTACAGAGATCCCCGCGATCGGGACCGTGAGCGTGAGCGTGAACGCGAGCGGGAGAGGGAGAGGGAACGCGACCGCGACCGCGACCGCGACCGGAAGCGGGAAGAGAGGGATCCGAAACGCAGAAGGGTCTCGACGGTGGATGATGAGCGGGAGGAGGGCGAGATCTAGTAGCCATCAGTGTGCAGCAGGTAGAAGTGTAGATGATGACGCGGATGCATCTTTTCGCGTGATGATACAGAAAGAAATGAGAAATCTATTGACGACTAACTACCCAAATGTCTACTGTGGTTCTAAGCGCTGCTCGCTTAGGAGCGCTCCTTCCTCTTCTTCTTGTCCTTCTTGTCGGCAGAAGAGCGGATCTTGCCCGACTTCTTGGCGATGACGCGCTCGAGCGCACGCCTGGTCTCCGACTTCTCCGGGAAAGACTCGGGGTCAAAGTACTGGGGCGCGTACTCGAGGAGCCACTCGGGGCGGACCTCGGTGACGGTACGGATAAAGTTGGCGGTGGTGAGGACGAACTCGTTGTAAAGCACCCACTCGGGGGTGTGGTCGAGGCCACAGGAGAGGTGGAGGCGGACGACCTGGTTGTCCTTGATGGTGGAGTAGGAGCCGCGCTCGCCCTCCTTGTGCGCGACCTGCATGAAAAAGCCGCACGTGAGCGCCTGCCGGATGTTGTTCCAGTAGTTCTTGTCCTCGAACGCAGTCGAGACGAGCTCGAGGTCAAACTTCTCCATGTTGCGCTTCAGCTGCGTGCGCACGTTGTCGGCCTGTACCAGCGAGCGCGCGTTGAGGTAGTTGTTCCAGCACCAGTTCTTGTCGCCGCCGTTCGCCTTGTAGGCGTGGTACACGTTCAGGAGCGTCAGGTGGTCGCCGTCCGGGTGCGTGAACTGCGCCTTGGCCATGTCGGCCTCCTTCCTCTGGTTGGCGGGGCGGAGGAAGACGTTGGGCACAGAGAGCATGGCCGCGAGAGAGAGCATCTCGTTGCTGCACCCGAACTCCGGCGAGACGATCAGCATCTTGGCCAGCTGCGGGTCGAGCGGGATGTCGGCCATAATCTCACCGAGGGGCGTGAGGTTGCCCTCGTCGTCGAGCGCGGAGAGGTAGTGCAGCAGCTCGAGCGCACGCATGATCGTCTCCGGAGCGGGGGCGTCCATGTAGTCAAAGTGCACCAGGTCCTTGATGCCAAGCTTGAGCAGCTCGAGCACCGTGTTGGCCAGGTTGGAGCGGAGGATCTCAGGGTGCGTCGCGTCCTCGAGCTCCTTGACGAAATCCTTCTCGGTGTAGAGGCGGAAGCACTTGCCCGGGCGCGTACGACCGGCACGACCCGCGCGCTGGTTCGCGCTCGCCTTCGAGATCGGCGTGACCAGCAGCGACTCGACACGGATACGCGGGTTGTACACCTTCTGCTTGCAGAAGCCGGGGTCGACGACGTAGACGATACCGTCGATCGTGAGCGAGGTCTCGGCAATGTTGGTCGAGACGACGACCTTGCGGCCGGGCAGACCGTCGCGGCTCGGCGGCGGGGCGGGGTCGAAAATACGCTGCTGCTGGTGCGGCGGGAGAGAGGCGTACAGCGGCACAACAAGTAAGGGGCCGGCCATACCCTTGTTTGCGAGCTCTTCCCCCTCCGCTCGGATCTTTCGACACGCGTCTTCGATTTCCTCTTCACCAGTCAAGAACAAGAGCACGTCTCCCTCGTCCTCGGCCTGGTGGATGAAGAGCACAGTGCGGATGGCAGCCTCGACGTAGTCCTGCTCGGGCTCCTGGGTGAAGAACGTCTCGACGGGGAAAGTACGTCCGGAGACCTTGACGATCGGGGCCTTGCCACCTGGCTGGTTGTCACCGAAGTAGTTGGCGAACTTGTCGACATCAAGCGTGGCGGACATGACGATGATCTTAAGATCCGGGCGCTGCTTAGCAATGTCCTTCAGGAGACCCATCAGGATATCGGTAGCCAGAGTACGCTCGTGCGCCTCGTCAAGAATGATCGTGCTGTATCGCTCGAGCAGCGGGTCGTTCATCGCCTCACGCAGAAGCATACCGTCCGTCATGTACTTGAGGAAGGTCGTTCCGGGCTCCGTCATGTCCTCGAAACGGATGCTGTAACCGACCTGCTTGCCGAGCTGCACTGTCCTGTCAGCTTCAATAACGACCCTGAAGCTTACCGTCCATCTCGTCGGCGACACGCTTGGCGACACTCATGGCGGCGACACGACGCGGCTGCGTGCACGCCACCATCTTGCCGCGGAGGTGCGGCATGTCGGCGTAGCACACGAACTGGGGGATCTGCGTCGTCTTTCCCGATCCCGTCTGGCCCTCCATCACCGTGATCTGGTTCTCGCTGAACACCTTGAGGAACTCGTCCATCTTGTCGTACACCGGCAGGTTCTTGCGCACCTCGAGGATCTTGCGGTAGCCGGCGCTGAACGGCGAAAGACCCTTGAACGGGTTCACATCCGCGTCCATGATCGCCTTGGCCTGGTCAGCCGTCACCTTGCGCGGCACGAGGCCGGAAAGCGGGTTCTTGACGCCATTGCTCGAGGAGGATCCATTCTTGTCGTTCATGTGGGCGCTGCGGAGTCAGCTGACTTTCCACTCCCTACGCAGCTGGCACCAGTTCGTCGACTGCAGCCTGCACCCAAACATGCCGGTGGCTGTGCTGCCCTGCGCCTCACACTCACAGGTAGGGGTTCTCAGCAGGAGTGCTCGCTCCGCTAGAGGGTTTTGATCGCTTGGCAGGGGGCTCCGACATGTCGATTAGTGGTGAGGTGGTATGTTGACAGCTTGTAGCTGTGTGATCGGCCCGTCCTTGTGTGTTTTGAGCGGCAAATCTGACCATGGTCAGAACTTTCTGCTCGGACGCCTAAAGAGTGGAGGCCACGTGCGTGGAACCCGTCCCTCGCGCCTATTAATGCGCGAGCCTATTTGTTAACCCATCGGCCTCATCCTGCTTGACCCTGGAAAGTGGCAGGGTACGATTCACACCGAGGTCGAATGCAGTGAATCGGAATGCATATGATCTTCTGACTCGTTTACAGGTGTGGGTCTGTGGACATAAGGATGCGTGATTGGTCTAGTGGAAGTGAGATAGCTACAGGATGTTGCGGAGATGATATGCTAGTTATGATGTGTTTAGGGAAGGCCGTGCATGCCGTACTCGGCGAGCGAACTGAGCAGGCCCCCTACGGAACGGAGGACGTCGGTGCCCTTCTCGTTCTTCTCGACGGCGACACGCATGCTGCCCGTCATAATGCTTCCTCGGGGAATGCTGGAGCAGTCACCGAGGTTGAAAGTGGCGACGTGCACCCACTCGGGGCCTTCGTACTGCGTGATGCCCTGCTTCTTGGAGACCGAGGTACTGCCATTGGCGGCGTGGAGGGCCATATTAGCAGCGTAGGTGCGTTGCACCTCGTCCTCGAAGTTCGTCTGAGCAGTGGCGCCGACAGTGACGTGCTTCAGCGCCCAGCTGTCCCACTCGCGCGTGGGGGCCATGTATGTGAGCGAGTTCATCTCGTCGGCGTGCGAGTTGGTCGCCGCGTCGCGGAACAGAGGGCCGGGTTCGAGAGAACCGAATCCAGTTTGGCGGGGAGAAATCTCGGCCAGCCAGCAGTTTCCAGAGTCGAATGAGGAAGCGTCTGGCACGACGGGGACGCACACGCCAGACTCAAGCCGGTCGTAGTGGCAGTTTCCGGCGCGGCAGCAAGGAGAAGTCCACTCGATCTCGCTGGCGCAGGAGGTGTCGGCGAAAGCGCAGCCGTTGATCTTCTCAAGCTTCTTGCCCACCGACCGAGAGTGGCCGGCGAAGGCGGTGCCAGCAAGGGCAAGCGTGAGGATGGGAACAACGGTCATTCTGTCATCAGCTGGTAGTTCACAGATGCTGAGCTGTAACGCACTTGAAACTGTGTTTGCAGAACACAGGATAAGAGAAGAATGCAATTGAGAGCAAGAGAATGCGGTCGATGTGACGAGGAAGGGTGTTTTGGAGATAGGATGGGGAGATGGGACCGAGGCGACGGATGCCTGTCACATGACGTTCTCAGGAACTAGGGCGATCGTAACAGATCCTGCCTGTCCTTCTGTATTCAAACGGGCTTTCTGTCTGGACCTCCTATTGCTTCTGATACCAAAACTCAGTTTGCTTGACCACCCCTTGCTGAAGAACCAATGTGCCGCCTCCGAAGCCGACGCTATCGGAGATGGCTGGCGAAGAGCTGCTCGCCGCTCATTCATTTTCGGTGGCGAGAACCTGACTGCACCCTGGCTGTTGTGCCTGACGTCATGCGCTGCGCCTGGTCGGCACCCTTCCGTGTATCGTGACTGTTCGACAATCCATCGTGCTTCACCATCCACGCAACGTCAATCTCCATAACTCTGACGCAAACTGATAAGGTTTACGGTAGACACTCTGACCAGTGTATGACCCACGATGTACACCACGAGTATTTATCCGCCGACAGCATGAGGAAGACTAGTTCCTCCGGTTGCTCCATCTCATTACCGCACCCAGCGCCTTCTGACGACGAATTGACAACACTTCAACTCATCTGCTCAACAGTTCGGATCCATTAGAACTGAAGGCTAACACCATCGGTTCGACGGTGCCGACCAACTGGCCGCCTCCCTTTCGTCCCACTCTCGAACCCTTTCCATCGCCTTCTCCAGCTCGCGCGGTGGCGAAGGGAGACCATGTCGTTGAAGATACGAGAGGACGTGGAACGCAAATTCGCTGAGGCGACCTCCGTCCATCAAATCGGTCTGGTTGGACGGGTCGGCCCGTCGATCCTCGAACAGATGT
The DNA here is from genome assembly GCA_039545355.1 of Trichosporon coremiiforme. Classification (NCBI taxonomy): domain Eukaryota; kingdom Fungi; phylum Basidiomycota; class Tremellomycetes; order Trichosporonales; family Trichosporonaceae; genus Trichosporon; species Trichosporon coremiiforme. The sequence continues at coordinate 76,280 of BCJJ01000043.1, forward strand.
CCCTCCCACGGCGACCAGTACGGCGGCGACAGGCGCGCTTCAGCGTGGATGAAGAGGTATCGATGCGTGTGCAGGATTGCGCCTTTGGTTAGTGCTAGTCTCCCGAAAACCTCACGTTGCAGGCCCCTCAGTCCTCGAATGTACTCCCGGATCATCGCTGCCATCTTCTCCACATCGATCGCTCCCGGCTTCGCCCGGTTGAAAGACTGCAAACCTTCGAATATCCGGAACGCCTGACTGAACGCTCCGCAGATCCTCTGCACAGCCCACCGCATATCGGCGCTCGTTAGCCTTCCTCCACTGTACGAGATGCGCTCGACGATCCCGTCCAGCGGCACTAGGAAGACTTCTGGCTCCTCAAGTCCGAATCCCGTCCAGCGTCGGGGTCCCAGGTGCGCCTTCGTCAGGCATCCCCAGGTGAAGTGCGACTCGCCACCGTGCTCGTCGATGGTGCCTCCGCAGTCGTCCATGAAGCTCGAGTCCTCGTATATCCCGAGATACACCAGATCGTGCGGCAGCATTGGGGGGCCATATTCGAGGGGGTAGGCGGCAAGGTGCAGGGCGAAGTCGTCGTTCCCTGCCCCCGGTGCTGGAGGCGGGATCCACCCACACAGCATGGCAGCGATGTCGTCCTGTGTTCCGTTCCAACTCCTTAACGGCGTCAAGGAGTACGCCACCTCGTCACGGGCACGGTTCGCCGCAAACGCCTCCACCACCTCTGTCGTTAGCTCGACAGGCATAATTACGCACCGCTGAGCAGCTTCGCATTCTCTCGTCGAGCTTCCAGCTGGGGCAGCGCGTCTTCGGCAATATGCGCATTGAGTGGCGACATCAACTGGTGTTCATACTCCTTCTCGCTCCATCCAGTCGTCAGGAACATCTTCCTATGGTACTTCCACAGGTTATCGACGGCCTGTCTGAGCTCGTGCCGCTTCAGAAACTTTGGTACTGCAATGCCCCTGTCGAACTGCAGATACCGCAGCTCAGTGATGAAAGCTGGACTTCGGTGGGTGCGGTGCGGAGTGCTGCTAAGACGATGCCGCCGATTTTCGGCCCACACCAACTTCCCTGCCGATGTCACACTCGAACACTCCTCGACTTCGACAGTACGAAAGGACATGCGGTGGTCGCTTTGGGCATGAAAGCGCTCCAGCTCGAGCGAGAACTCGCCATAAGGGAACTGCGTGTTGGGTCGACGCTCGGGCGCGGGCGATTGAAAGGTGGACGAGAGAGAACGCCAGTGCGAGTGGGAGGGAGAGCGGGAGAGGGGAGCGTCGGGTTCGTGACTTGAGCTCGTCTACATTGCGGGATGGTGAGTGGAGCGCTTGGAGAGGTGGAGTCGGAGATGCTGACCTGAAGGTGTGGGACGAGCCGCGTAGCCCGTGGGTGTAGATGAACTGGGTGCGTGTACGGGCGCACCGTTGTCTTCGCACCCACGGGCTCGAGCGGTTCGGCACTATGTTGACGATGACCGATACCGGTTCGTCGACGATCTGATGCGATCGACACCATTTCACAACTCGCAGCGCTTCGGCGTCAAAAGTGTTCGACAATTCCTATCATACCGAGAACTGTCACGTCTTCGTGTCCACTGAGCACAGCGCGCTGACGACACTGGAGAGTGCCAGGACGACACACTCTCAATCGAGGTGGGGGCACAGTGTACCTATTGATCACCGACGACCCCAGACTCTGACTTGGCGGGGAACCTGGTACCACCCGTAGGAATGTGCACAAACCCAGCATTAACATCCCTCTAGAACATGACCACATGATGCATCCTTACCAGCTGGAGGACCCTCCGCAGTCCCCTCCGCCACCGCCGCTGAAGCCACCACTGCCTCCGTCAAACCCGCTGCTTCCTCCGCCTCCCCCACCGCCGCTCCAGCAGCTCCCTCCGCCGCGCTCGGAGCTCGAGTGCAAGCACTCGGGATAGATGACGCCAAGACTACTAGCAGAAGGAACAGAGTGGGTCGGTGCCAACAGGCTCGTGTCCGTTGGACCAGAACCGGGCGTGGCTGTGAGATTCGTGGCCTTTGAGCGACAGACGAAACACTGGCGAGCATGTGCTTGTGCCCTGTCCCAGACACTCGCTTTCTGCACAGCCTCCCGCAGTTCCGCATTGCCATACTCGGGCAACCCCTTCGCGTTCACGTGAACAACGAGATAGAAGACATATTCGCTCAGGCGGCCGCCGACGAGGACATCCGTCTGCTCGCTAGGATTGCCGAGCGGGTCGTCATAGACGCTCTCGCCTGTCCAAGGAGCCCAGGGCCGGGGGACCTTGCCATTCAGAGCTGAGAACTCGCCCAGATGCCGACCGGCGAAGATGAGGGTGCCTAGAGTCAGTTTCAACCCAGCGACAAACTCACGATACAGCCCCCTGACTTTGCGGATGTGGAAAAGCAGCTTGGCCGCCAAGAAGACAACGTCGAGCTCACCGGGGTGCGCCGCTGAGTACTTCACAAGTGTATCGTGGACTTTCGGCAGGTCGTAGTTCACCGTGAGGCGGAGCGTGTCTGTCGCACACACGATCTCGGGGAGGGTGAGCACTCCGTGATGGTATCGGACATCGAGGAGATCGCGGCCCCACTCCTTCTCGGCGTAGTCAATGCCTAATCGCCGCGCAACGGATGACAGTGGTGCCCACCGTTCCACCATAGTGCGGTACCGACAGTGGCCGGCATCCTCAGTAACCCACTCGTACACTGTGCGGTTCGAAGGCAGAGGGAAGTGGCCCAGCTTCCGATCCACAAACTCAACGTAGGCTGTGGTGTGGATGAGGTCATCGGGCAGAAGGGGCAGACCCCGGTGCTGGACCCAGTGCAGCAGTCGGGGCACGAAGTCGGACCACTGGTATCCTTCCTTGTCGTCCGTGTTTGGAAGCGGCGCCGGTGTGCGGCCCACCCAGAAGTCAGCGAGTGAGCCGGCCCATGGTTCCCACTGCGGAGGGAGACAATACTCCTTCTCCGTGTAGGAGATTTCGTTCGCAAACCTCTCTACCAAAGCTGCTGTCAGAGTAGCCTTGGCGTAAACTCACCGACAGCCTTGCATGCCGCCTCGGCGCGCTGCTTGACCTGCTCGGATGCCTCTTTGGCTAGCGGCAGGACGTGAAGAGAGCTAGGATCTCGTGCTATGACGACTGGCAGCTGGCACGCATACTCCGTCATGCGATCCGCATATGAGCAGAGGGAATGATATGCCTGTCGAAACTCTTGTCGAGAGACACTCCCGGCTATGCCCTTCCTGCTTTCCTCGAACCCGCTTTCATCACTGGCAGCACTGGCAGGACTGTCCGGGTCGCTGTCGTTCCCGGACTTCTCCTGTCGCCCTTCCTTATCTGACACCCGACTCTCTGGGGAGTATCCGAACCGGAGCTCAGTCAAGTAGGCTATGCTTCTTGTCTCCTTCCGGTTCATCATCCGCCGCAGAGCTCCGAACTTGTACTCAGCCCAACGTATCGTCGCATGCGGCTTCGAGACTTCGCAGAGCTGGGCGTCACCGCCACGCTCAGCCGCGACACGGCGCTCAACATCGAGCTGGAACACACCATTCGGGAATCCCTGCGCAAACTGAAGTTGCGGCGCTGTTATGGCAGGAAGCTCAGGCTGCCCATCCACGAAGCGGTCTGTCATGCCTGATGCTGTTGTGAGTTGCTAAGGACGATATGAGGGGATTGTGGGTTGTAGGATAACGAGCAAACACCGAAGACTGATGAGGTGACTCGGACCGCCAAGAGCGCCGCGGAATGTGACCGGCACAACAGACGCCGCACCGCCTCCGCTGTCGGACCGGCTCCGACGCCGCTTGGACCACGCCGCCAAGCCATCTTTCCATGAATGCATCGATGCCCAAATTGCTCTTCCTCAAGTTCACGCCGCCTCGTCTTGCACCATCTCGTCCGCTATGCGCACCGCCTCCGGCAACTCCAGCAGTCCATTCTCGTTCACGTGTTCGATGAGCTGGGAGACATAGCCGCTGAGACGGCCGCCGTCCATGATGTCTGTCTGGTCGGCCGGATCTGCACGGCAGTCTTCAAGAACACTCGGCCCTTTCCACGGAGCACAGGGCGGAGGTGTCTCTCCGTCATGAGCCTGGATGGCGAGATAGCGTGTCGTGAACAGAAGCACACCTGACGTAAGCATCGGCTAGCTCTCGAGAGACTCACGCAACAGCCCACGCAGCTTTCGCATATAGGCGCCGAGCTGAAGTAGCACGCTACTGCTTTCAGGTTCAGTTACGCCGGAACAAGCTTCGTGTAGTCGAGTGAACAGGGATGCCTGGTCTTTGAGGGCGCTCTGGACTTTACGGGTCGCCAAATCAAGGCCGCTTACTGAAATCGTACCGTTGCCGTTCCGAGTCTCGACGCATGTCCCGTTGAGCACCATGTCGTAGAACTCGTCATAGGCGGGGTGCACCAGCTCATTGGGCAGCAGTGGCATGCCTCTGTGCGATATCCAGTGCGCCAGCCGGGGAACGATATCGGGCAGCGCGTCTTCGCCCCATCTCTTGCGGAGATCCCAAATGCCCCAGGGCAGTTCGGCGCCACCGACGAACAGGGCTGATACGTCTCCCTCCCATATCTGGGGAGGAGGTGGGAGAGAGGTATTACTACCCCTGCAACTTTGTTCGCTACTGTGTACGCTGTCGAAGTACAATTCCATCAGGGCTTCAGTCAGTCACATCCCCGCTGGAGTGGTGGAGACGAACTCACCAACCAGGCAACCGGCGTATGTCGCTCTCATGTGGACCTGCTCGGCTGCTTCAGGCGTTATCCATGGAGCCGCAGATGCGTCCCGCAGAACTTCCGCATACGCAATCAGATGCTCGTGGTACGCCACCAATGCTTCGCGGGCTTGGTGGAACGTGGCCCTCTTCACAGTAATCCAACGCTCACCCTGTGCAGCGCAACTCTCTTTCTCAGCGAGCTCACCGCACAACGTTTCTGCGAGCGAGGTGCACCTTCTGCCGGCGTCCTCATCAAGCCCCGGCTCCACAACATGCTCCTTGCATCTGTCAGGGAGACGAATGTTGAGTGGGTCGTTGATGTCTAGAAAGCGCAGGTACGTCACGCAGGCTTCTGCGGGCCGCCCAGTCCGGCAGGGGCAAAGGCGCAGAATGCAGCATTTAAAGAAGAGCTCGAAACCGTGCCCAACGCGTACGACTGGGTTGAACTTCCAATCCGTCCAGCGCATCTCGGCATGCGGGGCTGAGAGCACGTGCTCAACCGCCCGCCCGCAACGTCGCCGGGCCCTCCGCTTCTCCTCGGCCAAGGAGTAGGGCTTGTACGGGAAGCCCAGAGGTCGAAAACCCCAGTGGAGCTTGTGCTCGTATAGCTCCAGTCCATTCCAGGGCGGTCTCAGGTGGTTCGTGAGCTCCGGGTTCGGTTTGATAATGGGGCCCACGGTGATAGCTGCGGTCATGGTGGCGGAGTGGGCGCTGTCCAGGAGCAATCATCGGTGCCGTGAGTGTCGACTCTTAAGATACCAGCATCAGTGGACCACCAACGCGGCCATCAAGTCACATGAGCTCGGATTCAGACAGTGCGCTGTACACGGCGTACCTACTAATAACCGAAACTCAGACGGGTCGATAAAATGCCAGGCACTTCATCCGGCTATCGATCACTATGGGCGACCCCAAACAGCAAGTGCTCACATCGTCATCCCAAGTTGCGTAATACAATGCATGGCATTTACAACTCCACGTCGTCGTCCTCCACCTCCTGCTCCACGCGCGGGTACCACGCAGCCTGTGCCGCCTCAGCTAGCACAAGAGCCCCCTGCGCAACAGCAGCGAGATACAAACCATCATGGTACGCCTTTCCGGCGACGAAGGGTGCCGCCATTCCACCCAGTGCAGCCACCTTGCAAGCGCATGTCAGAGCATAGTTGCCCGCAAAGGTCTTGGAGCTGTAGTTCATGACGAGCTGGACGATCTGCCCAGTTGTCACGGTCGCCTGCGCGATGGGCAGGAGCGACATGCGGCTGAACACGTCCTCTCCTAGGTACGGGTACTCGAACTGCTTGCGTGAGAACCAGTCTTGCGACGCACGCAGGACTCTCAAGGGCCATCCATACACCACGTATGAGGCAGCGGTGAGGATAATCCAGAGCACGGTTTGATGCAAGAGGCTAATATCGAGGCGAGCGGACCTGCGCTCGCGCGCCGTGCGGGGAATGTCCACCACAATCCACGTATCACCCTGCTTTTCGAACGATGTCGGTAGGATGGCGCGTAACTGCAGAGCCTCGGGAAGGAGCAGGATGCCCCAAATTGCGATATAGAAGAGCCACCTTGGAAGCGTCTCCAGGTAGTAGTCGTATGTGAAGGCGATATCGCGCAAGGCTTCGCCGATAACGAGCAGAGAGGTGCCCCACAGGCTAATGCCAGTTGTGGTGGTGCGCGTTGCCCAGTACAGCAGCGTGAGAAGTCTCGCCATCACCCAGCCAGTCCACGATAGGCCCGACAGCATATGACTCCCACCGAGACGGGCACCTCTCCATCCCCGCAGACCGAGAATGGCGTGCATCTCCTCATACTCGTCATGCCTTTGTTGGTCACCAGCTGCACTCATTCCCACATCTGCGCTGGCAATGCTCGAGTGGTCAAGGATGCCCATCTGCCTGTGGCCCACTATGACGAGGCGGAAATGCAGGTTGTGAGGACCGAAGTCCTTCTCCTGCGAGCGATTGGGGACTTCCACATAGCTCATGGAGCTGACCCCTGTGTAGCTCAAGTAAGGCGCGTATCGCAGGCCGGCGTAAGGTTCCCGCGACTTGTCGGCGTCCAGTTCGTACGCAGCGCGCCAATATCCTGTACTCTCGAGCCGTTCCGGAGCGCACAGCAGGCGGTGCTTAACCCACTTCTGAGCGCGGGTTGTGCACTGTTCTGTAAGGGCCTGAACGCAATTCCTCCGTGACTCACAGATCCGTGCATAAGTAGCGCATGCCTGTCCTCAAACACGTCTCTCTTCAGCCAGTTTGTTTGGCGCAACAGCGTTGCCTGCACGCCCGCCGCCACGTACGCGTGTTTGTTGTAGTTCGTCTTCACAAGTGGAACGCGAACTGACAAACTGTTGAGGAATGCCTGCCGGACCGCAGTCGCATTCTTGACGCCGCTTTTCAAAGTGACGGATTCAGCCACTTCCGCGAAGAGTCTTCCGTCAGCCTTGCAGCTCGAATCAGTTTGACTCACTTGCGACCGACATAGGGCAGGTCCTCCATCCCGTCCTTGTACCACTCAACGTTGCCGAGGGGCCCAACATTGGGGAGCAATGTGACAGACGCATACACTAGCATTGGCACAGGACCGACCCCCATTGGAGGTTCACGTTGTTTCGCTAAGAGTCCACGGGAATCAGTTACTGGTCTCTCACAAGTCCCTCACAGAGTCTCCATAGGAATGTCAAAGGTGACATCAGTCTCGCTCGTCTTGTCGGCCAGCGTAAGGCCACGAGCGACTATTCCGCTCCAGAGGTCCTCGGTCTTTGGGACGTAAAGATAATCGCACGGAGGCTTGCCACCCAACCTCGGATCGAGCAACGACGGGTCCTCGGGGCGGCCCTCAGCCTTCTTGTGGCCGTCTTGAAGCAAGTTCCATTCAACGCGCTCCGTGTCTGTACACTCAGGGCGCTCGGTCACGTTGACTGGTTTCACCGCGAAGACACTCAATCCCACATTGAAGGGGACGCCCTCGTGAATTAAAGAGCGGACACCGTTCGTTTTCCGATAGTAGCTCTGCTCGTATTGCAGCCAGTGCGGGTCCGAGACAACTCTGATCCAATCGAACGCGACATAAAACAAGACCCCGAGGGCGACGACCAGTCCAACGAACGACAGCCCGGCGAAGACGAGCAGAAACGGAATCCGAACTCGCGGTAATCGCAGTGGTTGGCGGCGCAAAGGTCGACTAGGCGCATCCATTGTCGGCGGACTCGTCTGGGAGGAGCAACATCAACTGCGAGATCGTCGTCTCCGATGTCATTCAGTATATGGCAGCACGGGGGGGTTTGCACCGCTTGCTGGAGCGATTGTTTGAAGTAAGTCACGGGTTTGCTGTAGGTTCTGCTTTGTGTTCCTGGAGGCTGTGACCCATCCCGACGACGGCGGCTACTGTCAAGTCGGGCACGTCCGGCCAGCCTTGCGTCATGCGCCTGCTGAAACGGGATAACATGGTGCCCGATCACGTGAACTGACCAAGGTTGATGGGCTTCGAGAGTCACACTGCGCGCGTGTCACCTGATTCATGTAAGAGGAGGTTTGAAGGAGTGAAGCTCACAATGCCACAGACCGTTGTACGCCCTGACGACGGCTGCCGGAAGTTGATGACAGCCCGCTGATAAGATCCCGCTCGGACCAATCCGATCCGGCTATGAGCTTCCGTTTTGCCGCAGTCCAAGAGGTGTCACTCCCCTCAACCTCGGAGTGCGGTTCCGCAATGCATGCATCTCCCCACGCACCGATAAGCCCGCCCGGCGCTGCAACGTGCGGTTGTCAAGAACGACAACAACTGAAAGCGGAGTGCAGCGTGACACCTGGCCAGGACCAAACATCTCCAGCCAGGCACGGGCCAATCAGCACCACTTTAGGCAGAGAGGACCGCTGACGTACTTGGTATCCGAGCCGGCCGGCCGAGACGCCACGCAATCTCATCGGCATCGGTGATGATGAGTGAACGGACGGCCGCAACAGACCAGCACCACTCCGGTCTGCACCCGGCTGTCATGTCTTTCTGTTGAGAGATGGAGCTATACATAAACGCGTCGAGCTGCCTTAGGACGGGAGCAAAACTATGCCCAAGCCACTGTCTCAACACCCTCCAAGCATATAACCCAGGCATATAACGGGCCCAGTCGATCTTCACTAAGCTCACTCACATCACACTCCGCTCATTATGGATCGGCTCCGAACACGACCACAGCTGCCGCTGTCCTTTCTTCGCCTCCGACATGACTCTGCAGCCCCCTTCTTCGCTGGGCTGTGTTTCCTCGGTGTGCTCTTCGTCCTCGGCACTGTTGGGAAGTTTGCGGTCGAACTAGTGCGCGGCACTCGGGATCCGCATCGCCATCTCTTCGGGAAGAGCGGAGTCGAACCGCTCTTTGACGAGAACCTCGTGTTCGACGTCGGCATCAGTGTGTTTGCTGAGAAGCCTATCGATGAGGAGAAGTGGCCCGAGTGCAGCGCCCTCAGCGAGGCGGAATGGTTTCGGGACCTGTTTGAGGAGAGTGGCGAGCCTGAATCGGAGGAAGAGACCTGGCTTCGGCAAGTTGCTGCGGCGTATTCACAGAGATTGCGAGGAGCTGCAGGGCCTGTAGGGCCTTTGATGTGGCCTTCATCGTGCCAGATATTGCACGTTCCGGAGACAGAGGAGCTATGGAGCGGCATCGTCGCGAACAACCTCACTATTCGGAATAGCAGTCTCACGGCGGAGGTCGATCTCGATATCCCGGTCGAATTCTTGTGAGCTGCTCCACCATTAACAAAGCTGACAGCAGGCAACCTCTGGGCGTGGGGCTCTCAGACGAAGTATGGAGAAAGACACTGGGGTGGAGGTTTGCGAGGACGGACACGCGGCAGCCCAATGTTTACGCTGTCATCACACTGATTCCGCGCTTGGATGACCTCCGCTGGACGTTGTGGTACAGGGACCACATGAACGACCTGCCAGTCCTGGGAACGCGGTAGGCACCCAAACATATGTGTTCTCAGCTGACATCAGGGTGCTGGAGGAAGCACAAACAAGGATCGGAGTCCTTCCGGAGAAGGACAGAAGGATGGATTTCAGCAAGGAAACCCATGTCGAAAGCTCTGCCAATGCGCGTAAGGTGTTCCTTGAGAGTTTGTCCATCCGCGTACCACTGCTGGAAACGGCGCACACGTACTACTCAGAGACAATGCCCAATGAGTACCACATAGCGAACGGGATCAAGGCCGTTCTCCTAAGAAGAACCTCGCATATGGACTACACAGGTTTCACGGAGTGGGGCGGGCGCGTGATCCGTGAAGGTGTGAGTGGATCGTTGGTCGGAGGAGGCTGACGAGCTAGTGCGCAAGTCCCGAGTTGCCTGACCGCCACCGGCTCCTGTGCAAGAAGCAAAGCTACGCCGAGATGGGCCACTGGTACGCCGGATATGCGTTCGGCAAGCCCATGTTCAAGGATGGCAGTGATGAGGAGTACGAATGGGCCGATTGGGAGAAGCGTCGATACCCGCCGTTCTTCACCGCGCCCAAGGTCGGCCCGCTGGATTACACCGCTGTCACCCTGGGACATGAGCCCAGCCTGCATCATTCCGTCCAGTTCAGTCTCACTGTCATCGACGAAATGCGGCTGGGCTTGCTCCTGAATATGAAGGAACCTTCTCGGCCAGGTTCTAGAAGCAGTGATACACAGCATACACACGATCGCATGAAGGTCTCGCACGCCATGCTGGGGATTGGGCCGCGCCTAGGCGTTGGGCTCGGTATAGTGCTTTCGACATTGGCGAAGGGAGCACGATACGCTGCCACGGCCCTCACTGTGTTGTACTGGGCGACGCGACGAACGACAACCGGAATCAGCCAGAGTGGCCTGTCGTTCGTCGTCGCGGGCAGTATCCTGCGCCATATCGCAGGAACATGGGACTATTACAAGTACACTCTGAAGTCGGGCGTCTTCTGGTTCGTCATTTGGCCCATTCTCTTCCTCCCCGCCCTGTTGCAGCTCCGCCTCTTGTTGCCATTTGTGGTCGAAACGGAGAAGGAGAACGGTCCCGGCGAGCCAACTGCCCTGCGCATAGTGCAGATCCCACTGACAGCTAGGGAGCGACGGAGCGCCCGGCTGAGTCCAACCTGGCAGCAGGTTGCTTATTGCGCGGCTGTCTTGGCGTGCGCGGCATACGCGGTGTACTTCCTTCCTATCCGTTTGATCGGTGCCTCCCACACCGATGTCTGGCATGACAACTACGACGCTATGTTCCCTGGTACCCGGGCGTGGAAGAAGCAGGATTACGGCTACTACTTCCTGTTCCGAAAAAGCAAGTTGCTTCCACTGGCCCTCGCGATCGTCTCTGCCGGCCAAATCGCTCAACTCGTCATGAACTACCGCTCTGACAAGTTTGCAGGCAACTACGCGCTCAGCTGCTACCTCAGGGCTTTCTCTCTCATTGGGTTGATCTCACCATACCTCACGGGGAGTTCATACTTTGAGGGGCTGTACTTGAGTGCAGTCGCACAAGCTGGCCTTGTGTTCGCTGAGGCGTGGCAAGCCTGGAGATACCCACGCGTTGAACAAGAGGTAGAGGGCGAGCAGATGGAATTGTAGGCAGTTGTATGCATGACGCAGGCGGTATCACGAGCAACGACGACACGCATGAATGCTGAATCGGCTGTGTGCACTAGAGATCGCGTCCTGAATAGTCCATATTGAAAACTCATCACTAAGTCGGCCGGCACAGCTGAATTCGCGGACGTTGGTAAGCAGATCACTGTCAGCTAGTCAGCTTGAGACTGTCCGTAATGGTGGCCCCAACCTCCGCACGCGTGAGGAGAGGCGGTGGCTGACTATAGCCGTTGATAAGATTTGGCTCGGGCCGCCCGGCATCCGGTACGGCTTATCAATGGACCGAATAATCTAACTGATTGCTGCACATGACGTGGACACCGGCACAACGCTGCGTCAACGACTGCTGCTCGCTTTCATTTTGGCTCCGGAAGACCGACCGGGTCGCGGATCGAAGCGACGGGTGATCGAGCTCGATGCTCTCAACTGGAGAGGACCGGGAAAGTCGTTAAGGCACAAATGAGAATACCGCTTTCGGTAACAAGGGGGAGTCTTACGTGCATCCGTACTACACTTGTTTGCTGACGTGCCGGACACGTTGCACTGCATCACTAACAACGACAGCGGACTTGGACTCCAGTCACCACTTCACCGCACCGGTGCCAACAAGTCACCACCACGGGCAGTTTAATTACATTTCAGCTGCACATAAGACCCTGTGAAGCTGATGTGGTCTGCTGCCCTGTCCGATTCCCACTTGGCCATCACCCTCCACAAAGCCCGATGACTACAACAAGGACTCCACGGAGCCGGCAGCCTCTCCTACAAGCTCCGCGCATTGCTGTGTTACCGATCTTTGCTACCTTGTCTTTCATCGCAATGCTCGCGCTGCTTGGATGGGTAGGGAAGCTGAACTTCGAGGGGGCACGAAGCAAGAATGATCCGCATCGTAATGCCCTCGTCAACTACGGCGTGCGCCCACTGTTCGACGAGGAGCTCGTCTATGACGTGGGTGTCAGTGTTTTCGCCAAGACGCCGATCAACGAAACCAAGTGGCCCGAGTGCAGCGCGGAGGCGGAAAGGAAATGGCACGACAAGTGGCTGGACGACACAACCCCCAAGATGTGCCCGGGCCAGGAAGAGGTGAATGTGACTGCCGAGGACCAAGAGCTATACGACCTGGCCTACGGTTCGCGCTACTTGTATTTCAAACCATCCGAGTGCTTCCTTCGCCACGTCCCTGAAACCAAGGAGCTTTGGAGCGGGGTGGTGGCACGCAACCTTACCCTGGAGAACGGGAGCGTCAATGCTGCAGTAGACCTCGAGATCCCCACTGAGCTTTTGTGAGTTGCGCGACGACGTACGGAGATCTAACGCCAGGAACCTGCTCGGCGAGGAACCCAAGTTGCACCACTGGGAAAGCGGCACGATCACCCGCCGGCCAGACGTCTACGCGGTCGTGACTCTCATTCCCCATGTTGACGACCTGCGTTGGGCGCATTGGTACAAAGGGGAGTTGGACGACCTGCCGCTGGTCGGATTGAGGTGAGTATGGTGGAATTTCGGCGGCTAACCCTAGTCTGTTGGAGGAAGTTGAAGACTCGGTTGGGGTCATGACTCCCGAACACGGGCCAGTGCGGGGCACCTCAGAACTCCGCGAGCGCAAGACATTCTTGGAGAGCTTGTCATTCCGTGTACCTCTGCTGCAAGATGATTGCTCCCCCAAGGCTACTTACTGCCTGAGGACATCGGTGAAAGCGGCGTTGTTGAGGAGGACAGCGCAACTGAATCGGGAAACGTTTTCGGCGCGGCATGAGGCTCTGATGCGTCAAGGCGTGAGTTATCTGGAGTGCCAGGCTGACGAGCAGTGCCTTAGGAAGGGTTTGAAGCGCCACAGGTTTCTCTGCATGCCGTGGACATATCAACAAATGGGCCACTGGTACGCTTCCTACGCCTTCGGTGAGAAACGTCACTTCAAAGATCCGGAGTGGTATAGCCGACGCTACCCGCCACACTTGTTGGTGACCAGTCCTGGACCTCTAGAATACACTCCTGCAACTTTCGGCAACCAAACGTCCTGGAACCACACGCTTCAGATCCGCCTATCAGCCATCGACGACGTACGTATGGGCATGCTCCGAACTATGAGGTCTCCCCCTAGAGAAGCGTACTATCCTACCAGGAATGTGCTACAAGAGCAGGACCGAGTCGATCTCATGAATGCTCTCGTCGGCCTTGGGCCCCGTGTGGGGGTCGCTTTCGGCCTTCTCCTACGCGCAATAGCTCATGCAGCTCGCTATACGGCCACCGCACTGACAGTGCTCTACTGGTTCACACGCCAGACAAATGCCGGCATAAGCAGAAGCGGCCTTTGCTTCGTCCTGCTCGGCTCCTTACTTCGGATCTTTGCAGGCACCTGGGATTACTACAAACACGCTCTCCCGTGGCGGTACAGGCATCTTATCTGGCCGATTATTCTCCTGCCAGTAGTGCCCCAGCTGCGACTGCTGTTTCCCGTTGTTTTCGAGAAGGAAATCGGCGGCGGGCGCCCGACAGCGTTGAGCATCGAACTCGTCCCGCCAACGTCCCGGGAGCGAAGGAGCGCCAAACTGAGCCCGAACTGGCGGCAGCTCGCGGTGCTAACCGCCATTTTGGCATGTTTAGCGTATGCCTTGCTTGTGCATCCTGTGCTTCTCCTCCCTGGAACTCACATCGAGGAGTGGCACGAGACCTACAATGAGGTGTACCCTGGCAGTCTGGTGTGGAACGACATGTACGATGCGCTTTGCACCGACAGCCTGGAGCCCAAGCTGTGGGGTTTGCCTCTCGCCCAGGCCCTTATCTCGAGTGGACAGCTGGCGCAGCTCGTCTTAAACTACCGCTGCGGCACCTTTGCAGGTAGCTACACAGTCACCTGTTATCTCAAGGTGATGTCCCTCATTGCACTGATCTCCCCATATCTCGTCGGAAGCGCTTACTTTGACGGCTTGTACCTCAGCGCTGTGGCACAGGCGGCACTGGTCATTGTAGAAGCTTGGCAGGCTTGGAGGTACCCGCGTGTAGAGCAGGAGGTGGTGGAAACGGACAAGAAAAATCTGTAGCCACAAATGCGAGCACTGCACGTTTACAGGACGTTCATGGGGGCGAGACGGCCTATAGGATTGCTGGTCGGACTACATTTCCATCTCCTCACCTTCAATCTCCTGTTCAACACGTGGATACACGAGGGCCTGGGCCGCCTCAGTAAGTACGAGCGTGGCCTGCGCAGTAGCGGCGAGGTACAACCCGTCGCTATAAGCTGTCCTTGCAATGAAAGGCGTGACAATGGAGAGGAGCGCGATTGCCTTGAAAAAGCAAGTCAGGGCGTAGTTGCCGGCGAAGGTTTTCGAGCGATAGTTCATGACGAGTTGTGCAATCTGGCCAGCAGACAGCATTGCCTGAGCCATAGGCAGAAGCATAAACTTCCGCCAAATAGGGCCGTCCTTAGGGCTGCGGAACACGTACTTGTCGTAGTTTACGAAATCACCGACGTCCAGCCATTTCTCAACGTGGCTTCGAGAGTACCGGTCAAGCACTCTACTACCAGGATACTGGACCCGGTAGGTATCGCGATAGTGGTCTTCGTTATGAGAAGCTTTGATCAGACGGACGGGATGATTGTAGACCGCGTACGCCGCAATCACTAGAACTACGGCCAGCCCGACCAACTGCACTGGCTTGATATCGAGGCGGCTACTCCGCCGCTCGCGCGCCTTCGCTGGTATCTTCTGCAGACGCCAGGCGGAAGGGCGCCAGGACCGGGTCCGGTTGTCCGTCCACTTGAAAGTGTAGGGTATGATCAGGCGCATCTGCAATACTTCTGGGAACAGCAGAACCAGCCAAATGGTCGCCCAAAACTGTTTGCGTTTTAGCTCCAGATAGTAATAGTCCCAACTGCCGACAACGTTGCGGAGCATCTCTCCAGCGATGGTCAGAGTGGTGCCCACGATGCTGATGCCCGCTGTAGTCCTACGTGTTGCCCAGTACAGTACCATGAAGGCACTGGCAGCAAGGCGAGACCACTGTGCGACCCAGGGAAGCAGGTGACCCAATGCGGTCCGCCAGAAGGGTGCTAGCCCGACGAGGGCGTGATACTTTTGAATCGTGTCGTGTGTCTCTTGAAGGGTTGCAGTCTCCTGACCTGGAGCATGCCAACGTTTGCTATTCTCGAGCACCTGGAGACGGAACTGGTCTATGATACTGAGTTTCACCTCGAACGAGTGTCGTTGATGCGTCTCGTTACCGACTGTGAGCTGGCGATAGTCCAGTGGACCTGTCTTTGCGACAGTCAGGTAAGGGGGATATCGGCGCTTCTTCCATTCTCGCGAGTTGTAAATTCCTCGTTCGCGGTCGCTGGAGTTGTCTCCAGGTGCCTCCCCTGGTTTTCCGATCTGGTAAGCCGAGTGCCAGTGCCCCACTTCTGGATAGAGCCACTGCGGGCACAGGAACCGGTGCCTTTTGCCCCAGGGTGACATACCGCACTGGGACGTTAATTAACATGTGTTTCCTGGGAACCCACCCCTTTAGCTATCATTCGCTCTGCCCGGTCCTTTATAGTTGAGATAGTGATAGCTTCTGTCCTTTTCAGCAGGACTATCGGGATTATCGTGGCCATGAACGTGCTGCGCTGGGTAAAGCCGTGATCCACCCAAAGCAGCGGGGCTCTGACTGACATTGTGTGCAGGTAAGCCTTGAGTACGTCTTCAGGGCTGATCGTCCGGGATACTTCAGGGTTGCCTCCTTCTTTGTGAGGCTCTATAGTCACAGCGGTCACGGCGTGCTCCATCACACTATCGTCAGAATGATTCTGGAGGAAAGAGCAGGAAACTCACCCCTCGCCGATGAGCGGTAGGTCTTCGAGGCCGTCCTTGTACCAGAAAACTCCGTGCAGTTCCTCAACATGTGGGATCAGCGTGACCACAGCGTAAAGGTCCGGATCTCCCGTCGTGAGAAAGTCAATATGGAAGTTGAATGGATCCCGCTGCCGCTCCTCCTCAGTACGGGTGGTCCTCAAAGGTTTCCTTCAGTCAGATGCAGCCACGAACCCATACTCACAGGAACTCGATCGGAATATCGAGGTCAACGGAAGCATGAACGTGCTTTTTTCTAAGGGTAAGGTTGCGCGCAATGACCCCGCTCCAAAGCTCCTCCGTCGCGGGCACGTAGCGCAACATGCACTCTGTGGGATTCCGAGACCAATGAATCGCTTTTGCGTCCTTTGCGAGCTGGGCTAGTTCACGCTCCTCTCTGGTCATGTTTGCTAGTCCTCCCAATTGCCGGTAGTGTTTCGACAGCCAATCGGCCTCAGCTTTCTCCGAGCACTCGGCTCGCGCTGTCACGTTGATCGGTTTGTGGGCAAAGACGCTCACACCGACGTCGAACAGCCGGTCCTCGCCCAGGAGCGGAGCCACGCCCCTGCCCCCAAACTCGTAGCGATACGGATCCTTCTTCCCGTGGATAACCTCGGCTGAGAGCCTTGCGACAATGAAGAGAAGGATGAGTACCGCCGTGAAGGACACAGCGGTGAAGACGGGAAGGACTGGGATGCGTCGTAGTGTGAGAGCCGGCCGGCGGCGGGGGCGAGGTGGATCCATTGCGCCTTCCATGTGTGATGCGATGGGTGATGGTCAAGAGAAGACATGGTCGTGGACGGAGAATTTGCATCGCGTCAGGTGCTCACCAGTATAGACAAAGAGTCGCAAGTTACTCTATCCGTAAAGGCGATGCATCGTATAGACGTAATCGGCTGATGCCGTTGATCTGGCTCAGAGTCCGGTCCAGGCCCCGATGGGATTTAATCAGGGCGCGGATTCAGGGCTTGATAAGAGAGTAAGCCCTGTCGCCTGCTATCAATTCGCCGGTATCATTGTTCCTTTCACCCCAGAGTGATGCTAGCCCTTGAGTGTACTGCATGCGCAGTTGATGGAGAGCATGGTGAAGCTCAAGCAACATAAACTCAAGCTGAAGGCATACATTTGGCATGGTGAGAGCTTTGCACGCCTCCCCCGAGTCCCCGGTCGCGGTCAGGTACTGCCCGCGCCAGCACAGCTTCTGGTTTTTGGACAAACCTTAACGGTAAATCAGTTGTGTCAAGTTTGAGGGATGCGAGCCGATTACGGACCACCACACTGAGTCGCTAACGCGACCCAGGCAGTGAAGAGAGAAATAGCAATCGTCACATATAGACTTCAAACTTATCAAGCGTGGGGGATCCCGAGCTGCGGCCAGGCATGGCCGGCATCAGCATTGCCGGACACAGCCAAACATATTGCTATCATACTGCGATTGGAAGAGCCCGCCGCTGCTGGTGACATACACTATGCAGAGTTGGGCACCGTACGATGATTGAATTGGGCGGTTGGTTGTCTACCCTTTTCTCTCCTCGCCCTCGATCTCCTGCTCAACGCGCGGATAAACCAGAGCCTGAGCCGCCTCAGCGAGCACGAGCGCCACCTGAGCAGCAGCGCTTAAGTATACCCCATCGTAGTGAGTGTTTCCGGCAATGAAAGGTGTCACAACCCTGAGGAGCGCAATAGCCTTGAACGCACAAGCGAGAGGGTAATTACCAGCGAACGTCCTGGAGCGGAAGTTCATGATGAGTTGAGCAACCTGGCCGGTCGAAAGCAGGGCCTGCGCGAGAGGGAGCAGCATAAACTTGCGCCAGATGTGACCCAGCTCGGGTGTCCGAGACGTGTAATACGCCAGGTCTTGCTCACCCTGGCGGAACAGGATGTAGGCAGTGTACTCTGAGTACCGGTCGAACATCCGACTTCCTGGGTACTGAGCAGGGTTGGTGTCGTAGCCAATCCCGTCGCTGTGTGACGCTCTAATGAGCAGCGTCGGCTGGTTGTATACTGCATACGCCGCACAGCTCACCACCGTAGCGAGCACCACGAGCTGAGTCTTTGTGAGGCTCAGAGCGGCACTGCGCTGCTCGCGAGCAGTCGGTGGCATCTTGTCGAGATACCACGACGAAGGACGCCACGTGCTGCTATTCTCCCTGCGCTTGACTTGATATGGCAGGATGAGGCGGAGCTGGAGCACCTCAGGGAACAGAAGGATGAACCAGATGAAGACGCGGAACCTGTGACGTGGCAAGTTGTACCAATAGTATGTCCAGGACGTGACGACGTTCCGGATAACCTCACCGGCAACAATCAAGCTTGTGCCACCGACAGAGATGCCAGCTGTGGTCTGCCGGGTCAACCAGTAAAGCACAGTCAGTGCACTGGCTAGAAGCCGGGCATAGTGTGCAAGGTACGGTATGACCAAGGCGAAAGCTATTCTCCAAGCTGGTGCCAGCCCGACCCAGGCGTGATCGTGCTGTGCGCCGTCGTGCTGAATCTGCACATACTTCGTGTTGCCCTCGCCGGGATCGGCGGGTCTGGGATACCATCCTTCACGGTGACGTGCTCTCTCGAGATATGCCAGACGTACGTGATCGACTACGCTGAGCTGTACTTCAAACGAGTGCCGCTGATGTGTTTCGTTACCGACCGTGACGACGTTGTAGTCCAATGGGCCGGGTCTCGCCGTGGTCAGGTAGGGCGGATAGCGGCGTTTCAGCATCTCGGCCTCATAAATGTGCTCTGACGTAAGAGCCCCTACTCCCGGAAGGAAGCCTGGTCGCCCCAGCTCGTAGGATGCAAAGCTGTGACCCATCTCGGCGTAGTTCCACTGCTTGCACAGCAGCCTGTGCCGCGTCTTCCACGGAGGCGCACTGCACTGGGGGTCAGCACGATAAGATTGCCCAGACTCACACCCCGCAAAAGCATCCTGTCTAGCCGATCCGCGTTCGTGGCAGTCCCCAGGCTTCCCTTATTCTTCAATAGAAGGGCCAAAACTTTGGTCGTCATGAAGCGGTCGTCTGCCCTCTTCCTGGAAGCCCTGAGCTGGTGATACAGAAGCGGCGCGCGCACAGACATCGTGCTGAGATACTCCCGTCGCAGCTTTGTGTCGGTGTAGTTTCGGGTCAAGTCATGGTCGTCCTTGTGAGGCTCGATATTCACTACTTTCTCCGCCTGTTCCAGCACGCTGCTTTCAGCTGTGCGCTACACATGAGAACTTACGCTGAGCCGACTAGGGGCAGATCGGCCAAACCATGCTTGTACCAAGTAACGGAGCGCAGGGCCTTCTCCCCTTTCAAATGTGGGATGAGTGTCACGACCGCATAGAGGTTGGGCCCGTTATTCGCCCTCCAGGTATCGATCATGAAGCCCATGTCGTGCTCCCCGAGAGCCTCCTTGGACGGAAGGGAGCGAAGGGGCTTTCTGATGTTAGCACGTTTGCACAGTGTGCCACTCACAGAAACTGGGCCGGAATATCGACGTCGAAGAATGCGCGCAGATGCTTGTCGCTGTGAGTCATGTTGTGCGCAACAGTCCCACTCCACAACTCCTCCGTCTCCGGTACATAGAGCAGATTGCACGCCGAGGCGGACCGTTCCGGATGCACCATGTTGACTTGCTTCGCAGGTGTATCAGCTCGCGCTCGGCTTCCGAGCCGTCTGGGGACACCCGGCGCAACTGTGGACCACTGTAATTGGCTATCCATCTCGCGTCCGCCAAAGGCGCACACTCCGGCCGGGCAGTCACGTTGATGGGCTTGAAAGCGAAGACGCTAACGCCCACATCGAACATTCCATAATCGCCTAGAAGCGGTTCTACGCCCAGCCCGGCGTACTCGTGGTGGTAGGGGTCGTTTTTGCTCTGCAAGAGCTCGAGATGCAGTCTGCTAACCATGGTCAGCAGAACGATCACGGCGGCGAAGGACAGCGCGGCGAACACTGGGAGGACGCCGGGCCGTGGCAGGCATAGCATGCCCAGAGGAGAGTGGCGCTGGCGACCGGGCGTATCCATCTTTCTGCCCCGTATTTGATGGTGAGATGGCGAATTGAGAGACAACGCATATGCGGAACGGGACCACGTCTTGATGTTACAGACGCCGAGATGAAGTCCCTGAGCCTTGGTTCCGCTGTTCGACAAGGCGGTGCCGACGTGTCTCATCGCGCTGGCATCAACGCAACTCAGGATGTCTTCATTGCTGACGCGATTATGCACGTCGATCGCTCCCTCCCGGGTGCCTCTCGAAGTTTGCAACCCAACGTGTCCTGTCTTGTGTTGACGAAACTCGCTAACTAATGGAGTCTTAGTATTTGACACTGTTAATGAAAACCGACGGCCAGGGTCTGTGCAATCAATTCGCCGGGGCATTGGCCGTGCCTTGGATTGGTCGCGCACCGCAAGTGTCCAGACCCAACAT
This sequence comes from Trichosporon coremiiforme, assembly GCA_039545355.1. Classification (NCBI taxonomy): domain Eukaryota; kingdom Fungi; phylum Basidiomycota; class Tremellomycetes; order Trichosporonales; family Trichosporonaceae; genus Trichosporon; species Trichosporon coremiiforme. The sequence continues at coordinate 96,839 of BCJJ01000043.1, forward strand.
CAGCTTTGCGGGAGCTCGTAAGAGCCCCTCAAAGGGCTACAACTGCAAATGAGGTTGCAACAATGCTACACGGCTACCTCATGGACATCAAGGCTATGTAGGATGGCAGCCCTGAACACGATGGGTGACAGATACAGCCCGCATCACCTCTTCCGGCTCGAAGCAAAACCTCACTGCAACCACTTCGGAGGCAACGATCAGAAACTTGAACTGAACCCGCTGTCGCCGCCACCACTGCTGCCTCCGCCTCCGTCCCATCCGCCTCCGCCTCCGCCCGAGCTGCTGTCACCCCTCTCGGTCGCCGAGTGGCTGCAGCTAGGGTACACGTCGACGCTCCACGTCATATCGTGGTGCGCAGAGTGCGTCGCAGTGTGTCCTACACCAGAGCTTGTTCCACCCCAGCTCGAGTCGCTGCCCGAGCCGACGGTGTGCTTCTGGTGCTTGCAGTGCCGACATCGCTTCGCTCGGGCCTGCGCTGCGCTCCAAGCTACAGCTTTGTTTGCCGCACGGACAAGGGCGTCAGGCTGCCTCGGCCATCCTTTGTCGATGGCATACTGGGCGAGGTGGAAGCCGTAGTCGCTCAGCCGACCGTCGGTGATCATGTCCGAGAAGCATCTGGGGTCGGCGAGCGGGTCGGTCAGCACGTCGTCGCCTTTTCCCATCCATGGCTCCCAGGACAGAAGCGAGGGCAGGTGGTCCTTGTGGATGTGAATGTAGCGGAGCGTGTAGTACAGAGCGCGGAGGTAGCCGCGGGCGCGCGCATCGTGGGCTTCGGCTTGCTGGGTCAGGTGTTCCATGTCGAGGACCCCGGGATGAGCGTCGGCGTACGCACGTATCTCGGCGCAGCGATATAGGTCGTTCACACGGCGCTCGAAAAACGTGAACAGGTTTTGCACGCGCGTTAACTCGAGAGTTATCCCTCCGGCTTCTTCAGCACCTCGCGCTTGCTCGTTCCTCCCATCATTCCCATCTTCATCGGCCCCTTCCGCACCCAGAGGACTCAGCCCTTCTCCAAAGCGTACTGTCACCACGTTACACCGAAAGTGGAAGGCGTGTGGGCCATAACGCAGCCCCGGGCCCCATCCGCATTGCTTTACCTCTGCGTGGCCAAGATCGAGCATCTTCTCCTGGCGTGGGTCCCAGCACATGGACCGGATATCCTCCATCCATTCTGAAGCGACGATACCCTCCCAGAACTCGCAGTAATAGGGCCAGACGATGAGCGGTGCAGGAAGCGGCGGCAGACCCTCGTGAACAATGTGGTGGACAAGGCGAAGGGCGTAATCGCTCAGTGGCTGCGGCCTCAGGTCCAGGTCGGCCTTCTCCTTTTCACTTGAGACCTTGCTTGGGCCGACTGACGCTGTTCGGGCGGCGCTCCGGGTAGCTTTGGTTTGCTCGATCAGGTCGTCAAGCCGGGCGGCAAACTTTTCGTCCGTCTGGCTGATGTCGGGGAACACTCGGCCCTCCCACGGCGTCCAAGTTGGCGGCTCCGGCTTATCCCTTGTGACCTTCCATTGCTCCTCCCAGTCCGTGATCGATTCCAAAAAGGCGCATACAGCGGCTATCGTCAGCTTGGCTCAGGCAGAAGCTCACCCGTCACCTTCTCAACCATTTTCTGGATCTCGATGACCCTCTGCCGCACTTCGGCGGTACGACTTGTGCCCCTCACTTCGGCCCTGGTGTGGAGCAAGTACGCGTAGTTGTCGAGCCAAGTATGATAATCTTTCAGCGAGTTCACCGCAATATGCACCTCATACCGCGACACCTGGACGATGCTGTCTCTTGCACTGGCGTCCGGACACCGCATCCATGTGACGTTGGCCGCGCTGCGACCGTCCGCAGCGTGTGAGAGGCCGATGAACTTGCCGGCGCGTCGAGGGCGGACGTACTCCACCCACGCCCACGATACTTGCGGTCTGACGTCCTCCGATAGGGATCCTTCGCGTTCGTAGGTGCGCTTCCGACCGTTGATCACCGCCGTGTGCCATGAGAGAGCGCCAGCGTGCCGCAGTGGTGAGTCGGGCGCGCGCCGCAGGAACAGGCAGTTGGGCACCAGGGTGTCCATTGCCGTCTTCTCCATGTAATTCAACTTTCGTCGGCGTCTGTTTGGTTCGTCGGCCATGGTGGATTGAGTGGAGGGAAGATGATTTGGAGGTGGGTCACGCTTGTTGTGTTGCCGCTCGGATCCGAAGCACCACCCAGTCGATCACTGACTGCGGACCCGGGAACGTCAGATGAGCACAGGATGATTCCTTCCAGCGTTGAATCAGAGCACTTGAATGCACTTGGAAACGTCAGCTGCGACGCTGGATGCGAGCTTCCAACCTCTCCGTTGCAGTCGGTGTCGGGACTGTTATCGGAATATCGTTGATAAGACCGCCGTCCATGACAATAATGGAGATTTACGATTAGGTAGATCAAAGCAAATCGACAGTAATGTGGCGGGCGATATTGACAGCGTTGCGGTTGGACTCGAACGAAGCCTTCAGACAACGTCACCAAGGACGATGAGAAGGTATAGAGTCATTGCCAGTAGTGGGTGTTGCAGAGAGCTTCTCCTTGCGGCCTGGCGTTCGTATGACGAGTGACCAATGGGTCCGTCAGTGTCCGCGCTCACCTAGGATGAGGGTCACCCCGGTGTGCGGGTGCCCTCGATCCCTGTCGCCATCGGCAACTTGAGGCTGCTAGGCATCCAATGGCAGAGCATCCTGAGTCAACCGGCAAGACTAGTGCGTCGCTCTACGGCGTTCACAGAAGATATGGCCGACATACAGTTGGGGGCTCACAGCTCCTTCCTCCAGGAGCTCCAGGCGTCGGAACGGTCACAGAACGCTTGCAGAAGGGCCCCGGAGGCTCCTAACTGACGTCCGACAGGGTCGGAGCCGTCTGTTGGGCGTCCCTCGGTGGAAAAACGTTGAGAAGCCTCCCGAGAGAAAACTTTGACTTCCAGACTTCTAAAAGACGGCGCCGACTGGGATTTGAACCCAGGACCACCTGTAATACGCAGGAGATGAATCCCACCCAAAACAGATATGATAGCGACTACACCACCGGCGCCCGGCGTTCTGAAGTTGGAAGTCGAGTTGTGGTTTCGTGGAGAAATGTTTCGGAGGAGCAGGTGGAGGTCGGTGGAGGTGTCTCACTTTATTGCCATGTACCTGATCCGCGCTGCGCCCCTTTTTGCGCGACTACCGCGGCTGGTAACTAGCGTGCGCGCGCTGCGTCGCTGGTGGCGCATGTTCGCGAGACTATGCATGCATGAGCGTGCGAGCGCTTTAGCAATTGAGCTGTTGAAGGTGACCTGGAAAGTGTACATCGCTTCTCGGGATCTCCGCAACCTCCTCCGCCTGCGATCGGCACTCTCCTTTCGTGGGGCCCCGACGGAGAGTTGCCTTCGCACAGCGATTAGAGTGGCAAGCTGAGTCTCGCGTTCTCTCTGCTACTCTTGTTTTTGTCAATCGCGTACTCGACTAAGTGGCTCTTCTTGGCTGCTTTGGCTTATATCTGGCACCGCTGCCATCGTAACAGCTCATTAATTCGGCTCTATCCGAGGATTATCGTCCGCCGCACCAACTCCGCCTCCACCCCCTCTGACATCCGTATTGCCTGTTCACCGTCACGTCCCAACATCACTGCCTGTCCCCCCTCCACTCTCGCCCGGCACCCGTCACGCGCATCGTTTTCCAGTCTCACTCTACCCTGGAGCTCGAGTGTGCTCGTCTATCCTGTTGAGATGCACACAAGATTCATTGACAGTACCTTCACGATAACGATGTTGACTGCTTAGCTACTGCCCGTGGTACCCGAGACAATATCCACTGATGCACGGCCGGCGCCCTCTGCGCCTGCCAACGATGAAGGTTTGAAAAAGGTACAGTCCACTTGGCGGCAGCGGAAGATCGCGGTCGAGCCAGTCGCCTTCTTGACGTACTTGGCTGCGCCAAACCGAGAAAATCGCGCGGGCAGAGCTCCGGAGCGCCGTGACTGTACCCAAGAGCAATTCCGATTCCGCTGGTGAGCTTCCACCGGTCAGAACAGTCTGCGCCCGATCGGAGGCAAGGTCAGGCTCTCGAGATTAGGCAGCCCAGCTCCTGGATGCTATCCTTGTTCGCCGTCAAGAACGAATAGTATCGATGACGAGGATATCCGACGCGTGAACCAGATCAGACAACCACAAGTTTTGGACGGCATCAACCCCCCAATTCAACCAAGCCTCTTGCACTCTGTCCAGCTCGTCGGGAGGCAGCCGCCATGGCCCCGCAGCCTGGACATTGTGCGACAATGATAGTCATGGGGGCGAAATTGTGTTCATTTGTGAGCTCGGCCATGGCCTCACCAGAAGGGAGTGCAGGTTGCCAACCGGTGGCAGGGCACTCGGCTCTCTAGGCCGCAAAGCACCACTGATAGTCGGCGATGCTCTTTTTGCGCTCCTTACCGACCCTTTGTGCCGACATCAACTCCTGGCCGGGATCCAACTTGTAGAACCAGATCTTCCAGTCCTCAACCGACATGTTGTCCGTTCGGTACTGGTGGTGTGGGTAGGGGTGGCGGCGCGCGATCAGGTCGTGCTGCTCGGCGAGGTA